>JAOVVA010000016.1:13976473-14005695 GCA_028565275.1 Leiocassis micropogon
TGAAGCTGCTTTGAGACAATGACAATTGTTAAAAGCGCTATATAAATAAAATTGAATTGAATTGAATTGAATTGAATAAGGGGCAAAGCCCAGAAAAATATAGATATTGCATGATTTTTAATGACTTGTTACTCAAACTATATATTAAAACTGCAAGTTCTCACACAGGATGTTCAAGCAACCAGGCATCATGTGATTGCTCATCAGCTACATTTAAACAGAACGTCAGATGCCTTTGTTCATTAGCAATTCCAATACAGTTTTTTATTTTTTTAATTTTTTTAACTAGATGTCACAAAACCTCAAAGGCAATTCTTTGTGTCAAAAAAGAGAAAAGTGCAGTTAATCTTAGCTGTTCTACTTAGTACAAAAACCAAACAACGTCACAAAAAACAAGTATGGGCCTGAAAATGGTTGAGAAGACACAGAAAATATGGTCTGGATGTTTTGCTGTGAAAATTGGAGGTACGTGCACATGCATGTTGAGGATTGTGGAAAATCGAACTGTGAACCTACTCACACTGCGAGGCAGCCAACCAAAACGACATGTCATGCCAGAAATCTATCGGATCGTCCAGGAGCCAGATTGCAGGTCGTCCGGGTGCATAATTAGGCAGCAAGACCCTGCTCAAACTGCAGGTTAAATGACAACTGAATGTCCTGAAATTCGGACTGATTATAAAATTAGTTATGTCTGTGCAGCCTTAGACTAAGCCTTCTAAATGAATAGTGGAGGCATAAAAGTTTTCCTCATTTCTGTTTTCCTGAGCTGCAAAAAAAGAGCTTTTTCGATAGCGCTGTTAGCATAGCTTAGGATCAGTATTGTGAATATCTTCATGTTACTGATAAAGACCAGGTGTGAGTGATTAGTAATCAGGTAGCGATGAACATGGATAAGTTGCTCGTGAGGTTTTTTCTCATCACGTGACAGAGCCTGGAGTTTGTCACCTGAGGATTTTGGGAAACAGTTAAATTTGTATTAGTTTAAGCTGCCACGAATTTTCCAAGCATATCTCAGAGTTAACCAAATTTTTGACCAAGCCACATGGCATGACTAAATATTCATAGTGTCCAGATGGTTTCCTGAAGGTTTTCCGTTCATCACTCTTTCTGATACAGACAAAATTGTAAACACATCTGAGGTCAAGTGCTTGAGCTCATTGTCAAAAGGTTTCGCAGAACTGTTGTACGATTCTAAAACCTCTGCACTTTTTGAAGAGATAGCACTAATCTGTAAGAAGTATAATTTGCTGAGCAATCTTGGTAATGCCTTATTGTTAATCCCGGAAAATTACTCATAGTTATTGTTTAATTATGCTCAATTGCAAGTGTCTCGGTTCACAACGTTTGAGACGTGGAATTTCTGATTCCTCTGATTATTATTATTCATATTTTTTTTAAAGCATGCAGACAGTAAATCACACAATTCCTGTCTTTAAAATGGTCAATAACCAGCTTTAGTGCATTCTGGTATTTCATGAATCCATTAAAATTAAAGCAGTTATTGGTAATGGATCGAGACTTTTGGACCTTACTGTTAAAGGAAAGTAATTTGTTTAAGAAGAGATACCCATGCGACTGAAAGCCAGCAGTCATTTGCTGCTCTGCACATCTAAGCATCGTGGTTTAGTTTCGGGTGAGGCTGTGCATCTGATGGGCTCCTTCTGCATTCCTAAATTTAAGGGAAAAATGCTTAGTGGTTTAACCTAACACAGAGTTTGGAAATCAAAGCCTGAACCTTTAAATATGGCATTACATATTCCTCATGTTGTGAAAATAATATCCTTGTAAATTCTCTCAACTCAGCCACAAAGATTCTGGCAATTCTTGGCTAGTTGTAAATTGGGAATTTGGGGTGGGGTGGAGTTTTTTTTTTCGCCATGAGAGCTAGTATGCAGCTTTTAAGGTTGTAAGGCTATATGTGCCAATAGCATCCACAGTCATGGGACCCTGGGGATGATGCTAGAAAATGCTTTAACTACAGTACTCCAGGCACTGTAAGGCAGTGTTAATTACGTCCTTCTTTTTATTGTCTATAGGTTTTTGTACCAAAGCTTGTCTACTTACATGGGTACCAACAGGAACTAATGCTGTGTTTACATGGGTTGTGTCATCACTGGGTTTCACTGATCCAAAAGTGTGGAAGTTTTAATTTTCTAACAGTTGCTCAATGTTGAGTTTTAGTATTCAAGTATGAAAGCTATGTGTCTCTCTCTTTTTAATTTTTTTTAAAAATTTTTTTTATTAATTCTAGTCTTTTTGACTGCTAGTTCCCGTAAGCCATATAGCTTTCCAGTTAGCCATATGGCTATTTTCAGGCCAGGGAAAGAAAATAGTGAAATTTGTTTTAAATAACTGAGAGAAACACATTTCATGCATTTAGATATCGTTTTAAATCCCTGAGGTGAATGATGAACTGCAATCTCAGTTAATATTGTTTCGAATTTGTTATTTTTACTAAAACTTTGAGGAGAAAATGGCTTCAGACCGAGGAGCTCAGTCGAGCTGAGTGTGCTTTCCGCTGTCACTTCTGGACGTTTGTTCTAAATCAGCTCTTGCTACCAGGGATTTGGCTATGTGCATTAGTGATTGTGTGTTGGAGCAGGAATGTGAGTGTGGGTGAAATCCTTCAAAGCTCTTTTAAGTCCGTGTGACTCAAATGGCTACCTATAAATGCCCTCTCTTTCCGTGTCTGTCTGTCTGTCCGTTGCTCTCTCACACCGTCTCTCTGATGGGGAAAAGACAATATTAATGCGAGGGCTCACGGCGGCGCCGCTGCTGCTGTTCAGACAGTGCTGGAGCAGTACAGGCTGCTGATTTATGAACACCAGACCTGGCATGACTACACACACCTTTAAACCCATACACCTACTATAACACTGACAGGCTTTTCCGTGTATATAGGACGTCCCACATAGTGTAGTTACAGGACAGAAGTTTTGAGGGCTTCAGATGTTCATTCCTGTGACCCTTTTTTTCTTTTCTGTTTCTTTCTCCTTTGTCAAATTTTGTGGTTAGGAATTTTCTGTTTTTGTTTTTTTGGTTTTAACTTTGCTCACAATGTCCTGGTCTGGTCTGTCATGATGTAAGAAGTATGCTCTCCCTCTTGTGCTTTCATCTCTCTCACTGTCTCAATGTCTTGCTGCCTCTGACGTGTGCCAAAGGACAGTGCAGGAAGGACAGAGGGAAAAACAAACACTAGGACAAACATGATTGAGTGCAGGAGCCCAGCAAGTTTATTTGGATTTTGTGCTGACACACACACACACACACACACACGCATGCCGATTGAAATGTAATTGTAATTTAATGCAGAACTGACAAAAAAGCAGACTGCTGTACATAAATATATGTATGTGTTTATGTGTGTCATACTTAATTAGGCAAGTGGTGGCTTAGGTATTTAAACTGAACACAGACATAGAAACACACACATTAGTCAAACAGTCCCTATGAGGAGCTAAAAGCGAATTACCAATACAGTGAAAATTGTATACGACACCTGAAGCTTTTGACTCTTAAATTTTTGTAATATAAAAGCTTCAAACAAATAATGCCATTTTTCTCCTAGAGACCAGAAAAATGTCTTAACAAGGTCAAAATTTTCAGATATTCCTATTCTTGTGGACACACACACATTTTCACACACACTTACACTGTGTCCCCTGCAAACATCCTGCTGGGGCTGTGGAATCCTGGCACCCAGGCCAGAGTTCAGGGGTGGAAACTATTGGAGGTTGGGCTTATGCTTGTGTGTGTGTGTGTGTGTGTGTGTGTGTGTGTGTGTGTGTGCGTGTGTTACTATGAAAAAGAAAAAGGGCATGCACCCTTAGATGGAGCTTTTCTAAGCTTGACACTGTCCCATAGACGCCTCCTGGCTGTCGTCTGTCATCTGTCAGTCGGTGCAGTTCTGAAATGCAAATTATCAGCTGCATCATTTGGAGCAAAATCAGGCTATGACAGCTGTTTTATCTCATGACTAAGGTGCTTGTTTTTGGAGAAAGTGTGGTTTTAAAATCTAAAACATGGAGCAATTTTTTTTTCTCAATTTTTGCATCATGGAATTGCGGAACATGCCTTTCAGTCTACGGCCTTCAGTAAGCTCCCTCCAAATAAAATAAAAACCATGCAAGTGAACTGATTGTTTCTTGGCGTATAGAACGCCTGGTTATTATTAAAGATTTTGCAGCATATGTGGGGTATGAAATATATTAATATATATTATTTACAATCAAGCGTTACCTTTATGGGGTAGTGCTGTCACAGAGCAGTGGAACAACACTCATTTTCTTGCTACTCTTCCTACTCTGCATACTCAGGTTAAAATTTTAAAAGATTTTTGGAGTTTAATGATCCAGTTATCAGTAAAATGTAAAGAATGCAAGACAAATCAAATGATATAGGTTGTGGCCATAAAATTTAAGGTGTACAACTCCTCAATTTCAATTTGCACTCTCACCACCTCATATCATGGAGAGGGGAATCCGAGTGCTTATATGGTTAGGTTTCACCAGTCGTGTCGTATCTTTTGGCCTCACCCCTTGCATTCCTGTCAATGGAATGGCCACACTGTTGAATGAGCTAGATAGTTTTGACTACTTCTTATGAGCAAGGAGTGAAAAAATTAGGGTGTGTGAAACTGTGACATCATCTCTCCCTCAGGACCAGGTTCACTGTTGCTGCTGCAAACTGCCCTTCAAAAAAAAAAAAAAAGTCTTTGCTCTCACTTGAGACTTAACCCTGTGTCTTTGTCAGGTGCCCGCATTCTCCACCAGTGTTATAACTTGTCTTGGGGAGCATCACAGACAAGAGGCAAAAAATGTGTTTTCATTTAACAAAAATGAAAGGTGTATTGTGGAATTTTAATGAATTCCTGTATGTGAGAAGAGATAAAAAAAAATGTGAAGAGAGTATAGGGTGTGTGTGTGGGTCAGGTTCGCCGGTATGAATTCCATGTTAAACGCCAAATAACCAATCACAATTACCCAGCGCGAAGAACACTCCTTAATAATGAAGCCTGAAAGAGCGCCACAACAATCTGAATGCTTGGTCCCTCCGTTGTGGTTGATACAGGGAACAACTTCACCCTATGCTGTGTATTAAAGGGCACACATCTAATAGTGAGCTTGGGGTCTGCAATCTGAAATCAACACGATATATACACAAGCTAATCAAACTAAACATGGTTCAAGTGGATAAATGAGATCACATGGCTTTGGTGAGGTGCCTGCTGGTAACTAAAGAGGTGCAGAGCACCCTCCAGGGGTTAACCCTGAGAATAAGTTGAATATTGTGTGCATTAGTTTATTCTAATACTGTATGATTAATTTATGATTAGTTTTATAATAAGATGGAAGAATGTTTGACTAAACTTATAACCACACATGTACATGGAAATGCACAGCGGAGGTGTTGAAGGTAACTGGGCACAGGCTATTTGAACACATATTTATAAATATGTGTTCAAATATTAGCATTGAGGTGGGGAACTTAGAGCCACAGTTTTTGGTCACCACTCCATTGGTTTACTCTTTTTAAAAATATATTTATTTTGAGCCCTTTTCCACCTGACACTGAGGTACAGTAACTAAACTATGGCAAGACTATCTGTTGTTTTTTTTCCATGGACAAGTGAGGGGTACTGTAAACATGCTGAATTCCTGTACTGTACTGATCAGGGTCATCTGAGTGGAGCTAGAAATGGAGGATGTTATTAATTAGTCAAACACAATCATTACGAGTCCAAATGGCAAATATACTTAAGCTATTTATTTTACATCACAATTTTGTAACAAAATTGAACTTTTCAGATTTTAAAATTTTTTATTTTTTACATATTTACTTACACACTAATGTTTTTGTTTTATATAATATAATGTATATATACAAGGGGCATTCAAGTCATACTGTGAAATTTTTCTGTGAATGAAGTTGTAAAACTGTTATTTACAGAAGAATTCAAACATAGTAGAGTGGTGAGACTGTTAGCTATAGTAAAATGTTTAAATGTCATACGTCCATGAATGATGATCCCGGCCGAGGTGGCTCGGAGCCCACTGCAGTTGTTCCCGTGAACATTCAGTAAGTGTAACGTCTGATACTTGAAAATCAACTAATAACCTAATGGTATCCAAGCACTAGTGAAACACTGGGATAAACTCATTAGTGTATCAGGAGATTATATAAAGCAATAAACGGAGTTTTTAACTCTTATAACTGTTCTTCTGCACAATCAAAAGTCCTGGTATGACTTTAGCGAGCCTTATATATACAGTACATACTGTAAATAATTTTGCAATAACACGAGAGGGACTGCTGTTGTACTAAATATTAGCATAGCTATGATGATATTCAGCACAACAGCACAACCTTGATATTATGTGATATTGCTTTTATATAAGAGTTCCACAAACACCATTTATTATCAACAGACTTTGATTAGTTTGTTTCTTTAACAAGTTATTTTTACTCCTGCAACACATATGCTTTTGCGACTGGTGGAGCTTCGTGACTGAAAGTTAGTGACTGACAGTTTAATAGGGGTGAAAGTAGTTTTCAATTCTTACCTGCATTATGTAGCCAAAAGATAAGGAGAATAAACCATGGTGGTGAATAGTACTGTAAAACTCTTAAGAATATCAGCTAATCTATAGGGTTCACAGGGTGAGTGCCAAATAGCATTAAATCCAAACCCCTCGTCCAAACAGATCACTCAGTTGGAACTAATGGTCATATAATATATATCTTGATTTTCCATTTCTCATCTGTGGTCTCAATAAAATCTGTGCTTGGTGTGTTTTAATGTTGTTTAATCTTCTATCCCAGGAGACCTTGAACATGAGGAGGGGTACACCCTGGAAAGCCTAGTATGTCGCAGGACACACACACACACACACACACACACACACACACACACACGCACACACGCACACACGCACACACACACTACGGGCAATTTGGAAACACCAGTTAACCTCCATTTCTTTGGGGAGGAAACCCACCAAGTACTTGGAGAACAGGAGTACAGAAATCGAACCAAGTACACTGGACGTGTGAGGCCACTACGTCACCATTCCACCCGAACACATGGCGTGTGAGACACATAGTGTCTTCTAAAGTCACATTGCCTCTGTAAATATTCAATTTCTACCCACACACACACACCTTCATTTATTCACATATGTTGACATCACAAAGGTTTAGCGGTCTAGTTGTGGAAAGTGCAGCGGAAGTCCATATGAATGTCCAATTTGTGGTTTGGTGTGTATTTGCAAATGTGGGTGAGTGCTTAATATAGCCAGAGAGAGAGAAACAGAGAGAGAGAGAGAGAGAGTTTGTTTAAAGAAGAGCTTGGGGAGGGTTATTGGAAAGGACATTTCTCAGCTGAAGGACATCAATGGTGGTTGGTGAAAATAGAGTCTCATTGAAATGCATGGCTTAGTACCTATAGTATTGTGTGTGGAGAGAGTCTGACAGATTTCAATTAAAATGGCATTTACAAAAGGATGGATGGGAAAAGGGGGCTCTTTTGTGTCTAGGCATGTGTGTGTGTGTGTGTGTGTGTGTGTGTGTGTGTGTGTGTGTGTGTGTGATGCATTGAAGCACCGTGTTTAGTTGTTACCTAAAGACAGAGTATTTTTTTTATTCCCCAAATGTGAGATTCTACAATGGACACTATAACATACGGTCCATGCCATGACCCATCAAATTAAAATTTTAATTTTAATTTTTTTTAAAAATAGAATAAAATAAAGTTTAAAGTAGAAATATGTAAGTATGTAAAAATGTAAAAATCATCAGAAATAATTCCTGTGTATATAAAAAAGAACTTGTCATGACACTTTACAAATTCATACCAATAATAATGTCATGCCCAGTCTCCCAAGCTAAACTTCTAGCATGCTTCAGAGTCTGGTATGTTTGATCAATTAACGTTGGTTAACTTAAGACCTGCCTATTTTCACAGGAAAAGGCCACTTTATCTGGCAATCATATATCATGAGTCAAGACACAAGATTATGTCTTTAACATTTAAACAAAACTCATGTTTCATGTTCTGGACAGCTCTTTGTGTCTCTTTGTGTTTGTGTTAATTTTTCTGATAAAAGACATCGTATACACGGACGTGCTTTGATTTAATCAGATTATTCAACTGGCAAGGTTCCTAATAATATAAAAATCTTAGTTGCTATGTAGCCTAAATGTATAGAGTGTTTTTCGAGCTCATGAGAACATAACCTTTTGCCACTTTTTTTCAGTAGGTTGGCAATAATTCATAATGCCAACATAGAAAATGTTTCTAAATTATTTACATAAATACTATTTCAATATAGTATTCACCATGCTAAGATAGAGACTTAAAACTGGTGAAAGTTACAGAAATCTTAGCCACATTTTCTACTATTCTGTTTTTTATTTAATTAGATCTGCTTTTATGCCACACTGTTTTATTTCATTCTTTTAATCCTGTAAGACTTCTGCAGCACGAGCCTCTTTGATGCGTACACGGGTAAGCTGATGCGAGTGTGGCTGTAAGAGTTGTATAAATTGTTATACACAAGGCTTTGAAAAGAGATTTCCGTTTCATATTGCACCCGGGCACTGATTTTGAAAGGGTTCTTTTAAGTGGCGGATTTATGGGTAACCACACACACACAAACACACAAATACACACACACACACAAATACACACACACACACACACGCACAAACACGCACAAACATTCAAACTTACCACTCCATAATACTATAGCCTGGTTTATACTGTACTTCTGAATTGATGCAATGTTTGTGTGCAATCTGTGCCATGGAGCTGAGAAGCGGTTAAGGGGTAGTTGTATATGCACTAAAATCCTAACAGGGTTTAGGTGTAATATGTTATCATCTTTTTCTATAATAACAACTTGTTTTTTAGTGCCTTGACAAAGGGTGGATGTTTACATACAGTAGATTTAGCATGTAGGAAAGAGCCTCCAGTGTCAGTGTATTTGGTGTACAGTTGATACTTTGATACTGATCCTTGAAGTTTTTCAATATAGTAAAGTCAATTACCCATTAACAAGACAAGTTGCATTTTTTTTTAACTGAATGAAAAGAAGTTGGTTGGGGGACAATTCTAAATAGCTTCTTTTATTTAACAAATTTTTAACTAATGTTCTACAAAATTGAATGCAACCGTAGTTAGAATAATGTATAGCAAATTGTAATGGTTCAGAAACAATAAACACTTTAGGATGTGGCCTTATTGAACAATAATCAACGTCTTCTTATTGCAAATAAGAAGGAAATAGTTCCTGTGAAACAGTACATTGATTGGTAGTTCAGAATATCATGTGTTTGTACTGTAGGAATCTTTGTCATAAGTAGAATAAGACAGTACTGTAAATGTTGATTAGCAAGATGGATATTGATTTAACTCTAAATGAGCTATAGGGGGCAGTGCAGATTCTGCGAGTTGGAGATTCATGTATGTTAATATGAACGGAAGTTGGGAACAAATTATTGCAATCATTTTGTAATATGCCTTATAACTGCCAGAGATTGATTTTTAAATGTGAACGGCACATAGTACTGTCTTTTGTTCAGAGAAAATCTGAAGAGACAGATAAAATGACTGTCTTTCCCTCTCTTGCGCTTCATATCGAAGCCCGCAAACTTTGTCCTGTCAGCACTCATGAACTCTCTGACATCTGTAGTCAAAACAGTCCCCAAGCTTCACCTCACACACATATTGCCTTTCCTATCTCCCTGCTCTACTTATTCTGTAGAACTTCCTCAAAGTTTTCTTCATTGAATCTCCATAGGGAATAGTACGGGTGTTAATATAGGAGAATTGTCGAACTTTCCTAGTCAATCCGTCTTTTGTCGTTCGTTCTGTAGACAGACTGAGCGCCCCCTCTGTGTTTGGTGATTCAGCAGAGCGGAGCGCCGTTCCCTCTAAGTTTATTTGACTTCTCTGCAGTTTAAGCCGAGGACCCACATAACATCTTAGCCTCGCGCTTACTCCTTCAAATAAATTATCCGAGTGAAACAGCATGCTCGGTTTGGACTCGTGCTACGCAATCTGGCGCCAACTCGGGTCACCTGGCGAAAGTTCGATTAAATCTGGATCTGTGCTGTAAATCACATAGGATCTACGGTAGTGAGGCCATCTGGGTTGTATAAATAAAATGATTATAAAATGATCTGGCCAGGAACGAGAGGTCTCTGCGGAGTGCACGTCTTGTACTGTCACTCTCCTTGTACAGGAATGTGTACAGTAGTTTAGCATTGCACTTCACATTTACACACACACACACACACACACACACACACACAAACTCCAGTGGGAATGAAGCAATGCAGGCCCCTTTGTCTTGGTTTATGGCCCTCTAAAGGATGCAAGCATGATCATTAGGCACATCAAGGCACCCTTGCCGCTGCTTATATGAAAAGACGCCTCCCCCTTCCAGCATCACAAGAGCTTCTGAAGAGCGTGAGCTCTGAAACCGGCAATGCAGTGACACAGTGATTTGCTTTTATGTGCACTTTCTTGGCTCATTGTCTGTCCATCACAAGAACTTTAGGACACCCATTAGAGATTGACAAGTACCTCTTTCTGTCTCTATACCCCTTTTACCACCGATGTCATTCTTTCATGTGGCGATTTTCCTTGTTTAAGGAAAGCAGTGAATTAATTTCCAGAAGGAAATGGTTCTAGGGTTTCACACTTATGTCCATACCTGCATGCCAGCTTGGGGCTTCAGCCACATTCTGATTGGCATCCTTTTTTTAAAAATTTTTTTTTTTTAAAGATTTAAGAAAATTAGGTCTCATGGTTTCAGTGAGAGAATGAGCTTTTCCCAACACACTAAACAGTCTCATAATTGTTCCCCTTTTACAGACCTTTCTCTACAAACAATATCTTGGATAACCCCTCCTTTGCACATAGTTTTCTCAACTTTTATTTGTTTGCGCATTTATATCTGTTCATTTTCCCCAACTGTCTTGCTTAAGGACCCAAAATCAGCTTGGCAGTGCCAGGATTTAAACTTTGAATTTTAATCCTTTTGATCAAAAGCCCAAAGTCTAAGCCACCTTTCCCCACTTTCTTGCTTAATGAAACTCTCCTGATTTGTCTCTATCCCCTTTGGTTATAAATCACTAGAGATTCTGTATGGTGCTTATTTAAGTCACCCTGAATAAATATCTGCTAAGTGACTAAAGCTATTATATTAATCAAGTTAAAATATCCGCGACCCTGAATATAGAATTAAGCGGTAATGACAATGAGTGCCTGAGTGAAGTAAAAATATACATTTTTGTATATTAAGGTGCAAACAGTTTTACTTTTGCTTTGAGAACTACTGTCTGTTTTAGTCCTATCTAGGGAGGAATAAAAGCTTTGCAATTGATCAATATAGCAAAACAATACTAATAAACCAAACCACAAGGAAAAAATTTGCAAATAAATTTTAGGATATTTGGAGTCAGCTGAATCATTGAAATTTTTAAATTGTAACATTTTAATATACAGGATATACAGTACAATCTTAGGGCCATATTATCTGTAGTATAGATATTAAATATGGTTTTCATGTCTGCATTATTAAAACCATTCATTTTCATGTTAATTTCTAAACATACCTTTTAAAAAACCTAATGTAGGCTCCTGGGTTTTGCATGAAAATAGGAAGCAGCAAGTGCAACAGAGTTACCAGAGAAACTCTGGCATATTCTCCAGCACAATCATTTAAACATCCAGCTGTTTTATTTTTTAAAAACTGCACAAATCTGTTTCTAGCACTATTGATTTTTTTATGCCAAGAGTTTTCACACCAAATATTGACTGTGTTTATTTTATTACTCTTTATAGAAGTTTTTATGCAGAAATGATTTCATCTTTGGATCAGACTTGTTTGTCCAACGCATTCCCATGGGTGCTTGATCGGATTGCAGTCAGTGGAATTTGGAGGCCATGTTGGTGGCCTTGGGCTTCTTGCCTGCTGAGCCCTGTGTGCAGCAGGCTGTAGTGCACTGGGTGTTCTGGTGTCCTTCCTATCGTGGCCAACATTGACTGCATTGCCGCTTCTGTGGGATCGGATGAGACACAAAGCTGTTCTTTGTTCCCCGCAAACATAAATGAGCCTTGGGTGCCCATGATCCTGTCACTGTTTACTGGTATATAATTAATAATCAAAGTGAATATGTAAAATTTATGTGGCGCACACATAGTATACTTAGGATGTTAAATTGTACTATTTAGTATTAATCCCCCTTTTTTTGGTCTCATTCACACTCATCATCCAGACCATTTAATCTTATACGCCTGTTCATCTCAGGGCACACACACACACACACATACTCACACACTCATTCACACACTATGGGCAATTTGTATTTGGACTCGAATTTGTCCAGGAATCGAGCCCGGACCCTGAAGGTGCAAGGCGACAGTGCTAACCACTACACCTCCGTGCCACCCTTTTGTTGTTTGTAACACAAACATTTATTAACTTACTGTAGTCTCCTTGTGGATCTTCTGAGCATGGTCTTCCTGTGTCTATGAAGGTTTTCGCTGGAAATCTCTGGTTTCCTCCCAAAACATGCTGGTATTTAGACTGGCTATGTTTACTTGCCCTTATGAATGAATGAGTGTGCTTGCATGCTGTGCCGCATTGAACTTGTATCCCATTCAGGGTGTATTCCTGCATTATATCTATTGTTCCTGGGACAGATCCACCACAACCCTGACCAGGATAAAATGCTTACTGAAGATGCTTTAATGAATGAATGAATGAATGAATTAGTTACCCTGTTTTCATATGGTTTTAATGTAGTGTAGATGAAAAGGAATTTAATATAGCTGAGTAATATTAAATATCTTCTGTAGCTTAGATAAATTTTGCTGTAGCTTAACTAACACTTACTATAATTCAAGTATAAGATTATACGGTTTTGTTCTTTTTCACATTTATGCTCACCTTACAGTATAAATAACTAATACATTAAACTATAAAACCACCTTTTCTTCTTTTTTTTTGTCTTGTGACTAATCTAATCCTAAAATTGATGTATTTGTGCAGCTAGTACAATTACTGTGTATGATTTCTTTGCATATTTCTTGTGAATTGTTAAAGGGATTATGGCCAAAAACTGCTATTCCGAAAAGGGAGGTAAAGAAAGAAATACAGAGTGACCCCTTGAGAAGAAGAGAAAGGAGGGAAGGATGTGCTGACTGTGTTTTTATGTTGGAATCCATGGGTCAGTGTTAATGTCAGTAAGCTTCTGGTTGTACAAAGGGTCCTGTGGCAGAAACATTAAGCTAATTTATACCTCTCACATAACACGTCCATCTCCAGGAGCCTGGCTAAAGATTGTTTGTAGTGGAGAGCGCACACGTTTTTCAGCTGTAAATTAATCCCTCTCTCTCTCTCTCTCTCTCTCTCTCTTCTTTTTTCCTGCAGATGGGATGAACTGCATGAACAAGGACCACGGCTGTGCTCACATCTGTAGGGAGACTCCTAAAGGTGGCGTGTCATGCGAGTGCAGACCAGGGTTCGAACTGGCAGAGAACCAGCAGGACTGCAGATGTATGTACCGTGCTGTTTCAGCACCTCAGCAAAATACAGCTAACAACACAGCTGCAAATACTGCTTTCACTTATTAGTGTTTAAGGCATAGGGTGTGCTGCTGATTTGAGAGCTGGACTTCATATGACTGTATAGCTGTAGCTCAGGGTGATAAATTGGGAACAGTATCTTACAGTAGGTGTCTCCAGTCTCAGGAAAGTGGTGGTGAGAGTAAGAATTTATATATTTTATATATTATATAATCATTCAGTGCTTCTGTTGCAAATGGGATGATGCTATGGACTGTGCTGTGCATGGTTCAGAAACAATTCAGAAAAACATAAGCCAGTTACTTAGGAAACAGAGTGTTGTTTAAGGTTGACATAAAGTTATCAAATAGATTTTCTTGCTGAAAGTGCTACTGTGACTGGTTTTGAATATGGTTTTGGCTCTGACAGCCGGTAAATACTGTCCCTTTTGCCATGCAGAAGTGGGTGGGACCCTGGTGACATCCTGATGTCGTCAGGTGCAAAAGGTCAATACTGTATATTATGTAATTTACAGTACAACTAAAGCATACAGGTATATGATATCAATAAATTAAAATAGATTTAAATGACATCTCTTCCAAATCTTTAACTTCCCTGAAACTGTTAGTTCCAGGTTTGTGTTCCTAACTTTTCAAACTACACCCATATCCCAATGGTTAGACAGTAGGGACTGAATAATATGATTTAAATTCAGTGAGTTAATAAAAAGCTGAAATTTTAAGGAGTTAAATTTTTAGAATTGTATCAATATTTTAGAATTGTTAATAATATTTTAATCTGACAACCTATTGTATCCCCAATACTTATTATATGCTGTTGAAGATATTGTTTATTCCTGCTATCACATAATTAATATTTAAATGTATATATAAACTGATACAAAATTAAGGATAATAAATAATTATCCTTTTATTCATAAAAAAAAGTATGAATTGCTGCAATGTTAAAAGGAATAAAAAACTTTGGGATATGCCGTTATTCATAAATAATCAATATAATCTATAATTAAATCTCAGCCTATTTAGTATGTAATTTTAAAAGGAGAGGGCTGGCTGTGCTGCCACATCCTGTGATTTAGCATCCTGTGATTTAGGTTAATATGTATAATAGCCTTACGTTTGGAAGAATGAGTGGGAGTGATTTGCTCTAAACTGGCAAAGGGTATTGTATGTGGAAAATATTCTTTCATTTTAATGCAACAATAAACACTACACTTGTTTATGTTCATACACAGAAGTTCTAGGGCAAAATAAATTGCTGCGGTAATTTGTAAAAATACAAGCTTAAACTCCATTATTCATTACTTTGGATATTTACAATGTCTGGGATTTAGTAAGAATAGCCTGCACTTGTTTATTTGTTCTTCCTTGTATTTGTTCCTCCTGATTTATCATAGTTTATCATTATATTTATTCTACATTCTACAGTCCAGTGCATAAAATATGACAAGAAAATGTGAAAAGATCAGAAGAATATGGGGTCATGAAGCAGTGTGTGTCTCATGACCGTGTGAACTCCCACATGGACTAATCCACTAGACAGCAGTCTGGGGGAGAGTAAGAGCAGCAGTCTGGGGGACAGTAAGAGCGAGCATCGGCTATTTATTAGTTACGCTTCGTTTGGCAACAAATCCTGTTCCAGAAAGTTTCAAGAGTGAAATATTAAGAAATGCTTTAATATCCATGATTAAAGAGGAGCTGGGGTACATTTTGATTGCGTGTGTGAGAGAGAAAGTGAGAGTGGATGAGTAAGTGCATTTGTCTTGAAGATTTTAGGCAAGTACTTTATGTTCACACTTCAAATTCACATATGTTAGTTTCTGTATATTTCATTCGACATATAAAACAAATGAATGTTTGAATAGTGATGGCAGTTTTATGAGCATCTATGTGATTGATGGAAAAGCCTTTTAGAGGAGTATGTGAGAATTCCCATGAGGAGCTTTAATCATACTGTATGGCCTATTCTCAGACATTTCTGGTTAGAAATCAACCCAGGGCTCATGCATGATGTAACGTTTTCTAATACTTTTAAAAAATACAATTTCTTTTATGCGGCTTGTATGGCCTTGAGCTTAGTGCGGAAATTTGGAGATTGAGTGGGTCAGGGAAAAATGTTTTGGGTTGTTGTTACAGGATACACCCTCATTTCATATTTACATACATGGAGACAAAATACAGGTACATGTATCACATACAAAATACAATAGATGGGTGCAAACATTTGCACTCAATTGCATGTAAATAAGATTCATGATTCTGTTTATATAAAGTAGTAATCAATCAGGACATATAGTATTTCTGAGAGAGACAGTGTGTGAGAGGTGAGTGTGATCAGTGTGTGTATGTGTCAGTGCTTTAAGCCTCTCTCATAGTCGTTGTGCATTGCCAGTGACATGTAACTATGGAAATGGCGGCTGCCAACATACGTGTGACGACACTGAAACAGGACCGGTTTGTGGCTGCCACCAGAAATACGCCCTGCACTCTGACAGCAAGACCTGCATTGGTGAGTCTCTCTCTCTCTCTCTCACATACCCACCCACACACACACACACACACACACACACACACACACACGCGTGCACACAAGTCTCAGAAAATGTTATGAAAGTCAGTCGTGCACTCACTCACTCATCGTCTATACAGCTTTATCCTGTATACAGGGTCATGGGGGTCGGGGTACACCCTGGACCCTATGGCATGACACATTTACACGCTCATTCACGCACTATGGGGAACACTACGGGGGGCACAAATTTGGGAACGCCATGTCTTTGGACTGTGGGAGGAAAGCGGAGTACCCGGAGGGAACCCACCAAGCACGATTTAACACCACAGTGCCAACCACTATACCACCGTGCTGCCTACATAGCTTGGTGTTTCTGTTCAATTTGTCGTGATTTAACAATCTCTTTCATTACTTCTATAACTAAAAAAAAAAAAAAAAAGATTTAAGGACTGCTACGAAGGATCTAAATTAGATAAACTCCCTGGGGAAGCTTTTATGTACAATAAGATCTGTACAGTAAGCTGAACTCTGTCTAGTTAGCTAGGTTTAATATCATGGAGAGGTTTGGATACTGTTAAAAATCTTTTAAATAAATCAGTTGTTGAACTTCTGTTAAAATATTGTCAAATTAGAGATTGTTTGTTAACAGTTTACTAAATCAGGACTCACTTGTGGCCACCTGGGGCATTAGCTAACGGTTAGCAAAAATGCTCAGTGAACAAATAAAATGAAGATTGAAAGTCATAATAAAATTCCACTTTTGACAAGTGCTATATAAGTAGAGTTTTACTGAAACAGTACTTATGATTTGTGGAAAATGTGTAAGAAAGCCAGCTATTGTAGCTAACAGAATTAATTGAACATAATGTGAACATATTGAACTTCTATTACTTCAGCTTTCTATGAGTAAAAATCCAAGCTAGATTAATTGCCATTAACTAGCTAGTTAATTTGGATGACAAGTTGATTAATATTTTGTTTATAGATTCTGCTGTTGTTTTGATGGTAAAAGTGTGAAGATTTCAGCTATTTTTAATCATTTGTTAAGCATTGAACATTAAATCCAATATGCTAATTAAATTGCATTTAGCTAATTTAGTCATTCAGCCTCCTGTCTTATTATTGTGTTGTGCGGTGTCTCTCGCACACTAGCATCTATTTTTACACACACTTTGATATATATACAGTAAGGTTAAAGTTTAGTATATTAATTGCTGTAGCATTTGCATTGGACTGGAGAAAGAGAGAGAGATCTAAAAAGGAAGATAGAGCTTGGATGAGGGACAGGACATGGAAGGTTTAAGGAAGATGTGCTAGGTGAGGGAAACTTTATCACTCCTGACAGTGCAAAACACATTTATCATCTCATAATGCTGGGAATTGCAGCCAGCCGTCCAGTGGAGTTCTGCCATATCCACCGAAATGGGAAAACTTTATACACCATGTGGGTATAACCATATTCACCCAGGATGCCTCTAAAAACAGGAGGAAAACTTTTTTATGCATCTGTCCTTTTTGGGAATTTTACAAAACTAATGGACTGTTGCAGGTAAGTCAATTTTTCACCCTTATTTTTCTTAGCTTGTGTCTCCATGCCTTGTTCCATGTTTGGTTTGGATGGCTCATTGTTTTTCATATTAAAAATCTCCTCTTCCAGAACATTCAGCACAGAATATCTGCTTTCTTGGTGTAGCGTTATTTGTTCTCATGTCCCTCCTGGTTCCTTCTTGAGCTTTCAGTGATTGCTAAATCTGAGGCCATATACAACCCAGAAGAGCCATCCAAAGTCAGTTTCTGTACCTCTGTGATTTTAAAAAAAATAAATAAATTAGCTATTTGTCATCAGTAGAGTTGTGTGTGAGTGTAAAATGTTCCAGAGAGACGGCATGGCTAAGTAAAATAAGGGTTAAGTGGAAGTTTTGGATCTAAAATGGATAAACGTATAATATAACATATTAGAGTGATTTGAGCGGATTAACAGAATGCTTCAGGGTGTTTTTTTTTTTTTTTTTGATACTTTGGCATCTCTGCCTCACAGGAAGGGCTTCATTCAACCACAGCATTGTACATATCCCAGACAAATCCACAGTCATACTAAATTATTATGTGCTGAGTTTTAAAGAGGCTCATCTGATGTCACATTTGCTGCACTGGAAAATGAAATTGCAATGCTTTTTGTGAGGTTTTATGATCTCTTACTTCTCACTGTTGATGTTTTGTTGTATGACTGAACTGTTCCCTGATTCTGCTGATTACCCAACACTGGACTGATGCCTCCGTGTGGCTGTGCAGAGCCTGGCGGAGACCATCCACCTGTCCCCTGTCCTGATGCCTGCTGTACTACTCATCGCAGTCTTCTCTTTCAGCATCTGTGAAGAGTGACGCAAACGGCCACAGAGACCAGAAGAGGAGTGTAGAGACTGATCCCTTCCATCTCTATCTCTGTCTTTCTATCTATATTCCTCTCTCACTGTCCCACCAGACCCCTGCTGTGGTCTGCGTGAGTAAGCTGTGCTATGTGGGTCGAGTCCTTCCCCTGTCTGTAGCATTGCTTCTTTAGATTTTCCCTTCCACTTGTAGTGTTTCCTTACAGGCTCCTTTGCTCCTCCCGTTCCTCCTGCCCTCTCTGGTGAAAGTTCCTGATTGCCTGTCTTGTCTGCAATTTTAAAAGGGTATTAGAGAGAATTACTGCTGAAAGGCAAATAAAGTCTTTGAGAACAGATACCTCAATTGCAGCCTGCATCAAGGTCAGAAAAGTAGCCAATCAACAAACTAGCTCCAACCCTTGCCTGCCCTTTCTTAAAGCACCTTGCCAATGGCCTGTCCTGATCCTCGACCTTTTCATCAAGCATGTCATTCTCTAGCCTCCAACAAAATAATTTTAATGTGACTAAACGACACGATCTTGCTCCACTGCACCTTAAAATCATCCTCTACTTCCTGTTTCCTTGTCATGGTAATTGCATGTCCTCTATCCTCTACCATCTCTACTGTCTCATACTGTCTCATCCGTCCCTGCCTGCTGTTCTTCCTAATAACTAATTTGCCTGCATGAATATGTGTGCAAATATCTTTTCTCTACTTTTTTCCTTTTTTATTTGGTTATGCCTTCTCTTATGTATTGGAACCAACGTTATTAGTAACCCTGATCTCACTTCAGTAGTGTCCCTGTTACGTTATAGCACTAGTTCATTAATTAATTATTTTATCCTGTTTTTGTTTTCTGTTATTTAGTGCTTGCTCCCAATCCCTAATTTTTGGTCGTCCCTTATTATGGGCTGATAGTAGATGAATCCCAACCTTGGAAATCCCTGATCTTCCCCATTTCTTTCCCCCGAGTCTGTCAGAGAAGATACATAAAACACATACTGGAGGCTGAACAGAATTTCAGATCCCACGGCATTAAGGCAGACCTTTGTTTTGTTGATTGGCCCATTTTATGAGGCTAAAAATGGCCCAGTCATGTACTGGTGCATCTGCATGCTTATTAACCATCTATTAAATAGCCCCACCCACTTTGCTCAGAGAACCTAGTTTTCCTGTATTGACTTGATTGTCAAAGCCAGTTGTGATGTGTTCCATAGACAAACAGGCAACCAGTGCTGCCCCCAGACTTCATCCACCTCCTCTCCACCTCTCCTATTCGCATGTTATTCCACCCTTCCTCCCACCACAGGTTCCTCTCATGCTCTCCAACCATGAGACGGCACTTTTCTCCATTTCTTCCCATCTCATCTCATCTTCCTCTTCCTTCTCCTTACTTCATGTTGTGTCATGCTGTCCTATTTCTTATCCTCTCATAATGTAGTTTGTCTCATTCCACCTCTTTCATTTTTCTCTACTTCTCCTCTCTGTCACTGCGGTAATTGAGTGGCCGTTTGATATGGAAGACTGCAACGGCAGCATCAAATTTTCAATGTCAACGAGAACCCCTTCTTTTTTATTTCCCAAATCCCTCCAATTTTAGTTATCTCTTATATGTGTCCCTTCTTCTCATTTTTCATGACAAATTCCAAAGGCTGATCTCTTTTTTTCCCGGGAGAGTTTGACTTAATCTTCTTTATTTTTATATTCATTAATTTCATTAACACTCTAACAGGGTTTATTGGCGCTTTATTATTTTATTTCCGCAGCTTTTTGCTTCTTGGCTTTGGTTTGTGCTCAAACGCCAAGAGGGTCAGGCAGTGTGAGTCCGGGTGTCTGAGTTCGAGCTGACTGGGAGCAGGACTTCCTGATGGCATGTCTGTTTGTCCTGGTTTGTACACTGGGACAAACTGATGTGGCATCAGTCTAACCTGCTCTTCAGGATGCCTGCGAGCCGGATGCCCGAGGCTGGCTGGTCTATGGCAGGGCTGTCTGTGCGGGGCGATGGACATTGGGCTTCTAATTAACCTACTGCTCCCTGTTTGTCCTCTGTCACTTGTGTTTTAGAGAAAGATGAGGCTGCAATTGAGAGCTCTGAGTTCAATACCACGTCAGTAGCTGATGTGGACAAGCGGGTGAAACGGCGTCTACTTATGGGTAACTCCTTTCTTCCTCTTTCTATGTGTTGCCATGGCGCTTGTGCTTATTTCCTCTACTCTTTACTCTTTCTGTTCTTTGATTTTTGTTCGAGTAGTTCTCCAAACCCCTCCCCAACCACCACCATTCTTGAAAGTTTCTGGTTGTTTCTGTGTTCAACAAAGCCTGAGAATAGACCCTCCAAACATGACAAGGTTCCTTCTAAACTTTCCCAAGCCTGCTCCCAACCTTACTTTATTCCCTTGCATAGGAACAGTAATTACTTTTTTTAAAACCCTTTGCTTCTGACAGCTCCCATGCCATTCCTGTTGCATTTTTATGACCTTAACAAAGAACCAGTAATAACTTGTAGTATGAATCCGTGTATCATTTGTTCATTCGTTTTTCAATATAAAACCAAAAATCAAAAAAAAGAGAAAACCACTTGTTTCCAAAACCAAAACAGAAAAAAGGACAATGGTTTTCTTTTTCGATTTCTATTTTATAAAAAGTAAATCTGTTACACAGAACTGTTAACTCTGAATGTGTAAAAGCCCAGTGTTGCTTCTTTCATGTTGGTTTATATGCAGTTTTAAAAGGGTTACACATTTAGCTTACACATTTAGCTTTAGTTTCTTTATGGCATGGAAATTGCCATGCTCTTTAGGTATAATAATAGTAATAACAACAATAATAATAATAATAATAATAATAATAAATAAAACAAAATAAAACACATCACATGAAGTAATACTGCTCTGATGAAAAAACAATGAAAATGGAATGTTCATTATCTGTTTATTGTTTTTTTTTTCATTTTAGAAATAAATACTTAATTTTTTTTCTCTCTTTTTTATTTTTGGTTCTATATGTAAAAACTAATGAATGAATGATACACAGATTGGTACACGTTACTTTCCATTATTTCTTTTAGCCTAGTAAGAAACACATTTTCTTTGTTCACTATATCTTTAAGGGTTTTTTGGGTCAATCATGATTGGCCATATCCTACTTTTCACTTTCTTAGACAAATGCAGTTAAGGAGCATATCATAAATTAGAAATACTTGTGTTCCAAGGGGCAAGTCTCAAATTTAATGCAAAGTACAGTATTGCAAACTTTTACTCAGGGAGTCATTACTGATATAATCATTTGAATTTAAAAGCTCTTAAAGACTTACTGTTTTTTAGCCATATCTTTGACTAGGGCCAGACCGCTGCTACTGTAAAGCCCCACTGTCTAAGAAGAGATAACAGAGGCTGTCTGTTTAAACTGTTAACACAAGGAATGGGATTTCTGAAAACACTAAGCGGTTTCTTCAACTCCTTAAACACACAGTTTATTGTTTACTTAGTCATTTAAAGACTATATCTGTGGCAGCCTGGGATACCCATTCACATTTTGATGTTTAGACATTGCTTACTATTTTAAGTTTTAAAAATACGATATGTTTTTCTTTTCCGGATGAGCTTCTCACATAACACAGACCACAGTGATTAGCCATTGAATGCAGTTTTTTACTGTTATAGAAAAAAAAAGTTAGTTATTTCTTAGATTGTAACAACTTTAAACAGTCATTTCCTCACCAGTGACACCTTTTCTCTTTTCTGAAGTTAACAAGACAAAGAAACACAGTTTGTCTTGCTACTGAGTCCGAAGACTTTCACAGTGTAGAAACCATACTGACTGTTAGAACATGCTGACATTGGAGACATTTTCCATTAATGATAAATAAATGTATCCGTATAGAAAGATATTGATAATCACTAATATGATCTTTACAGATAGAAAGGGTTAATTTTAAAAGTAAATTGAACCATTTCTACTTTGTGTTTGAATGTAATTAATTATTTTTCTTTAAGTAGCAGTGTCAAATTTTTTAATGGCTTACAATAATTTCTGTCAAAAATTAGGTGCAGCAACATGTCATGGAGTTTCCCAGGCTCCCACATATTAATTACTATGAGTTATTTAGTAACTACGGCAATACAATGTACAGTATGCCATTTTAAGTATTAGGTCCTAGTCAAATTTTTTCTAAATCTATAGCATGCTTATTTTCCTCAAATATATGTTCTTTGCAATATGTACACAATGTACACCTCTATGCATGGACTACCAGACCTTAATGTTACAACTTTAATGCCTCTATTCTCTCAGTCGATATTCATGTTACAATTAAGTGATATAAGACACATTGGACAACTAGAAAAGGAAAATTGTGTTTTTCCCCCCAGTCTTTTCTCCTTGTTACTCATTTTCTTTTCTTTTAATATTACACATTTATGTTTGGCACGTTTTTTTCCCTTTAGCACACCAGCCACCAACTTTCTTTCCTTTGAGGATGCAGAGTTTGAAATTACTTTCACCTTTATGTTTAACTGATGCCATTTATTATTAAAACAGGTATCTTTGAAGGACCAGTCCTCAAAACTCTATGCACAGTTCATGTTTCTTTTGCTCTTTCCTTTTAAATTGTGACTTTAAATGATTTAAAATGGGAGTTAAAATGTTGTACAAAATGATGAGTTTTTAATTTGCAGTACTTAAAAAATCACTGCGAGAAATGTGATATGTGAATTAATTAATTAATTTTTTCTGAAAAATAGGTCGGAAAATAAATAAATAAATAATTTTAATTAGTCAGTAGATTTTCCTGTGGTTTAAAATGTAAAGGATCAGCTCTACCTCTACGATACACATCTCCGTGCATTAATTGTTTCTATAGGACAAGCCTGTGATTTGAACTTTCAAAAACTGTTGCAGTGAAATATTAACCAAACCTTACGACCAATCACATTTAAGGATTCATACAAGTTTATTCCTTGCTATAATTGCTCTAAACTATATCATTCATCCAAGCTTCTTTTGAAGAGTAGAATGAATCTGACAAAGCCAAGAGTCTCTTTTATTTAAGGCACCTCTGCTGAACTTGGCTGCTGATGAGTAATACCCACGTCCAAGTTGGAAGGGTTTGATTTGCCACTTCAAATGTAAATTGCTCTCTGTGCTCGCCAAACCTCTCAGAAGACCACTTCACTTGAGCCGCATTCTAAACGTTCATCAAGAAAAAAATTACCAACTTACTTTAAACTTAGTATACACCATCTCAATTTTTTACTAGTCATTACTGTCCTAAAAGGTACTTAGTAGTGATTTATGGTGATGTTTCAACAAAAGCTAAGTTGGCACTGCTAATCGAAACCAGTTCAGTCAATCAGGGGACCATAAAGTGGTTTATAGTGGTTTCATCACTTTTAAAGCCTTTCATTTTATTTCTTGGATATTATGAGTTTATCACACAAATATGCTGGATGGAATAATGCTGTACCTCAGGTTTGTGTTAGAGTTGACACTCTGCGTTCCCGCTTCAGTTTATGTTGCTGTCATAGCCGCGGCCAGCAGCACCAGGATGCGACCAATCCTGGCAATTTTAACTGGAAACTCAGCGTCAGTGGAAAAGTCTCCTTCTCTGTAGTCATATTAAAGTGCTGAAAGAGAGAAATGGGGGAGGCAGTGGGGGAGAGAATTTATTGTTCATTAAGGTAAATGGTGCTTCTTTTTATAGTTACTTTCTTGTTTTGGTGAAGTGGTTTGGATTCAGTTGATTATTTGGATGGGATTAAAGTGAGTACTATTAAAACAGCATGAAGAATAATACCTAGCAAATAAAGATATGGTCATGGTGATCATTATGTCATTATAAGACAAAGCATACTCTGCTAGTTATTAACTCAACCTTTATGAAAGGGCTATACATACAGTATTATTTTTTGTGCATTTTTAACACTGAATTCATAAAAAACATGCATTTAACCACTGAAAATGTGCAACAAATTTAAGAGTTTTACAAGTTTTTTTTTGCTGATAATGGCTCCATTTCACGCTTAAATTAGTAACAGGATTAAATTTTATTTTTAGAATAGACTTAAGAAATATATATAATAACATAATGTGTTGAGCTAGTATTAACTAGGATATTAAACACGTTCTAATTATTTACTTATTTTATTTAATTTTATTTATCAACAGAGTTGTACATTTTAGGTGACCATTTAATAGTATATTCAAATTGAAAACAAGGACAACAAATGGACAGAACTTACTTTTTGTTACATGATACAACTTCCTGTTTAAAAAGTGAATTTTAAGAATTTCTAAATGTTGCATAGGAGTGAACAAGTTCAAGTAACAAGGTTGAGTAAATGAAATGTAATTTAAAATTAAATAGATGACTTAAGAATAAAATTATCTTACAAGCATGAAATAAAAAGATAAAAATAATTAGATGCAAAATATTCCAAATGGAAATGTCAAAACAAAATTAGATTAATATCCAGCAATACAGCATGACCACGAGTGTGATAATGCTTTTATACAACAGTTATACAAACACCATTTACAATCAACAGATTATGATTTGTTTGTTTATTTAAAATGATTATTATTATAATCAACCGTGACTGCCGAATGTGGCAACCGAGAGTTAATGTTATTAACAGAAGTAAAAGTAGTTTTAATTTCTTACCAATACTATGCAGCCAAAATAAGAGGAGAATTAATCATGCTGGTGGGTGACAGTCCTGTGTATCTGGTAAATTTATCTTTATATTTCCACTTATTCTGCTTTAGAATATCAGCTCTGGTAACTTCCTGGTTCCGGGGTTGAGTTCCAAATAGTGTTAAATGGACAGCTAGTGCACTAGGGTGTACATTCACTTGTTCAACACAACTAGTAGTGCCCTTGATAAGGAGATACAGACAGCCTTGTGTAAGAAGCTACAGTAGTTAGCTTCAAAGCTTGGGTTAGGCAGAAATAAAACAAAGCATAGGCAATTTGGAATGACTTTAGTAAGCAGTCTATGTGTTGTTTAAGATGGCATTACTTTAAGTGTTCGAATGTCGGTTTTGCCAGGTACAGAAGCTTCTCTCCTCAGTATGGCAGACCATACTGACCTACCTTCACCCATGCTGTGACTGGCAGTTAGTGTAATTAATGATGGTAGAACACCTGGGATGCAGAGTGATGCATATAGTTAAATGTTGCAGTGGTGTTACTATCCATTATCACTACTTGTGACAAGTCTCTTGTCCAATTAGGTTGCTCGGTCAGACTGCAACTGTGTTATACAGTGTATCTTATCTATATAAACACTATATACAGTGCAACACACCACGTTTAAGCAGGCCATGGGTGTAACACACAACAGGTTAGCTAGTTAGCTAATATTTGTGCTCATGTAAGTGATTGATCTCAAAAACGTATTCTTTATAAGGAATGTTGCTTTTTTTTGTAGAATGATATGTTTCTGAATATGTGTGTGAACAGTCATACCCTTAGGCTATGCACATCCAGCTGTTACAGAATGTGTGCCGTACAATGCCCTGTAGCAAGTTCGGCTAATAACAGGGCCGCTGGTATAAATCATTTAGTTTTAGAAAGCTTCTGAGGCTCTTTTAAACAACACTTTCCTGCTACAATCTTTACTTCCCTCCTGTTTTCCAGTTTTCAAATTCAATCTTTGAAAGATTTAGCTTGTGGATCTCAAAGGTCACCTCCACATCCACACTAGGGTGTGTAAATTAGCAAAACACCAGCATGATTCCATTGAACTTTTCTTTATATCCTGCACTATGGCCTTCTTGCCATTTATGCTGTTTTTATTCTATCCATGGTGTAAAGTCCCTATGCAACTATTCTCACATTAAAAACTGGACATTTGTGATTTGAAACCCAGAAGTTTACATACACCTTAACCAAAAACATTTAAACTCAGATTTTTCACAATTCCTGACATTTAATCATAGTAAACATTCTGTATCTTAGGTAAGTTAGTACCATTACTTTATTTTAAGAATGTGAAATGTCTGAATAATAGTAGAGAGAAAGACTTTTTTCAGTTTATATTTATTTCATCACATTTTCAGAGGCTCAGAAGTTTCCATACACCTAGTATATTATACTGATATTTGATGGGATTGCCTTTAAATTGTTAACTTGGGTCAAATGTTTCTGCTCGCCTTCCACAAACGTCTTTCAATAATTTGCTGCAATTTTAGCCCTTTCCTCCTAGCAGGTGTAACTGGGTCAGGTTTGTAAGCCTCCATGCTCGAGGCCAGAGCCACACCAATCCCTTGACCTTGTTGTAGCCATTTTTTTCCTTAACATTGGAAGTACAGTATGCTTGAGGTCATTGTCCATTTGGGAGATCCAAGCTTTATCTTCCCTTCTGATGTCTTAATATGTTGCTTCAATAAATACTCATAATCTTTCTTGCATCAGTCACTCCTGCAGCAAAGCACCCTAGCAACACAATGCTGCCACCTCCATGCTTCACAGTTGGTATGGTGTTCTCTGGCTTGCAAGCCTCCCCTTTTTCCTCCAGACAATGATGGGCATTATGGCCAAACAGTTAAATTTTTGTTTTATCAGACCAGATGACATTTCTCCAAAAAGTAAGATCTTTGTCCCTAACTTGCAGCTGCAAACCATAGCAGCTTTTCAGGTGACGTCAATATCAGTTTCTTTAGCCGCCAACATACATACTTTTGTACATGTTATCTCAAATGTCTTCACAAGGTCCTTTGGTGGTGTTCTGGCATTTCTGAGTGGTATTATACCTGTGTGGTCACATGGTGTTTATGCTTGTGAATTATTGTTTGCAAAGATTAATGTAGTACTGTCAGACATTTGGAGATGTACCTGACTTGTGGAGGTCTACTTTTTCTAAGGTCTTGGATCATTTCTTTTGATTTTCCCATGATGTCTGTCAGAAATTGAAGAGGCTTAGACATATGAAAATGCAGATTAGCAGATTAGAACAGGAAGAAGGTTGGTCAATGAGCACACAGTGTAACAGTTATGTCCAAAATCCAAAGAACAGAGAACAAATATCTAAAAGGACAAATATCTAAAATAATCAAACTCGAGAAAACTAAAGCTTGGTAAAGTCAGGTGTGACCAACAGAGATAATTGTAGTGCATGGTGGCCAGTGTTGTAGGCCATGATGTTGTGGGTAACAGATTTTGAGGCAGACTCCAGCTGTGTTATGAGAATAGCAAACACAGACTCACTTGGTTTGAAGGTAGGCTTTATAAAACATGCACAAAAGTTGACTTTATGATGTCAGAAGCTTCTAAAGCCATGATGTAATTTTGTTTTGGAATCTTCAAAGCAGTTTAAAGGCCCAGTCAACTGGATTTATGCAAACCTTTGATACAATGGAATATACTGTATGCATGATATAGTGAATTATAAATGAAATGATCTATCTGTAAACAATTGTTTGAAAAATGAATTGTGTCATGCATAAATTACAAATATGTCCTAGCCGACAAATATTTATTTCATCACATGAAACATATGGAGTGATAAACAAAATCAGTTTTAGTGACTTCAACCTATTTGTATGTTAACTTCCGACTTCAACTGTATTTGCATTACAAACAGGGCTATGGGACTGAAGCTGCTTTGAATGATAATACATGAATATACTGAATACTGAATGTGTAAGAACACATGCTGGTTTCTTTTCTTAATAAATGCTTTAAAGAAAGTGACTTAAATTTATGGAACTGAGAAGTGAGATGATCTGTTATCTTGGCCCTTACATTTACATTTAGGCATTTGGCAGATGCCCTTATCCAGGGCAACTTACGTTTTTTTTATTATTATTGTTTCAAATCTCATTATACATCTAAGTAGTTGAGGGTTAAGGGCCCAACAGGGACAACTTGGTAGGCGTGGGATTAGAATCTGGCACCTTCCGAACTGTAGTCCAATGACCTTCAGTCCTCTGTTTGTTGGCTTTTTTCTCCATTAAAATTGATTTTAATACAGTATATAGCAGTGTACAAACATCCTGAGGCACCCATCAATTTTTCATATTTTGTTTGCAAAGAGCCAGACTTTCTTGTATTTTTGGTTAAAAGAGATGAGAGGGGAAATGAGGTTGCTGCTGAGGTTATTATAACCCTATAAACATAAACAACCAATTTTGAAATTGTATTTTTAGGCACTTTTTATCTGTTCCCATTTCTTTAATTTAATCTACATAATATAATTTAATATAAAGAAATAAGTGTAGCTCAAAAAATTTGCATAGTGTTGTATTCGTTGAGTCATAATGACTTAACTAAAACTTGAATACAGTAGTTGTATAATTGAGAGAGCAACAAAGTGAAATCTAACTATTCACATCATCAACATCAGATGATTCAATTAACAGTGCATTATTAATATCAGGATGTTTTACAAGAATAGGCTCTAAAGGAAATTTTGGACTCTGGACCCATTTTTTCACTCAGTAGTTGCAGCTTACTCTGCTGTATGTAGGGATAGAGGATGAGCTATCATTCACTGCTGGAGTGTGAATTTTTCTAAAGTATATGATAGAATTCAAACAGTGCCAATTAGCAAAAGTTAATTTAAGCAAAAAGTTTATTTTACTTAAAATCATACTAAAATTATACAAAACTTTATTTAAAAGATGGTTCTACAGGGGTTCCATAGGGGTTCCATGGATGCGTTTAGATTTCTATAGGGGCCCTATATATATATATATATATATATATATATATATATATATATATACATACACACTACTCACA
>JAOVVA010000016.1:14015692-14038850 GCA_028565275.1 Leiocassis micropogon
AAATAACCATTTATTAAAAATGTTACAAAAAACCACATGCTTTCAAAGGGTGTCCTAATTTTTTCACATGACTGTATCAGTTACATTCCTCGAAAGATTTTTGCTGTGTGTGGGTGTTTATAGTGGGGCAGGATTGCTCTGTGCTCTTCTGGTCCTTCACTGAACATGCGAACAATAAAGCAAATAAAACAGGCCTTTTAATTTGTGGGAAAATAAACTAGTGCACTCGGCCCTGAGATTAGTTTCCCTGAGGTGTGCTGTTTAGAAGAGTCAGTGAAATGGTTCTGCTGCTGACAGCTGGATAGAGATGTTCCATCATGGGTTATTTGTAAAGGTTGGTGTTTCCACTAACGTATTACTTTTAATTGCTTTTTATACTCAAATATTTGGAAAATCTACAAAGTGCCTCTAAGTGCAGCTGCTAAGTCTGGATAGCGAAGGGATCTGTATTCTTCTCACAAATACTCTGTATACCACATGATTAACAACTGTATTTCTTTCTTTTTGTAATTTTCATGCATCTCTATCATTTTTTTTTACAAGCGTTTTCTCTTATATCTCTTTTTTATTGGTTCAAAATTTGGAAATGTTTAATATAATTGTTTAAGTCTAAAGCTTTTTTAAGCTCATTAGGGCTTATTTTATAGAAAATAACTAGCCTTTTGCTTCAATAATCAGGTAAAGCAGGCAGCAATGCTGTGTGTGGTGTGTTTATATGGACATACCGGAGTAGAAATATTATAAACTGCAGTAATTGTGGGTTTTGGTGCAATTGTCACATTCCTAGAATCAGGCCCCTCCCAAACCAGAGACTAGACCAGAGACCGGACGCATTTTACCTAGGCCAAAGAGAAAAAGGACTGGTTGGTCCAAAGTCTCCATTTTAGATAAAAGTAAATGATGCATTTAATTTGGAAATCAATGTCCCAGATTTTGGAGTAAGAGTGGAGAGGTACAGAATCCAAGCTGCTTGAAGTCCAATGTAAAGTTTCCAAAGTCAGTGCTGATTTGGGGTGCCATGTCGTCTGCTAGTGTTGGGCCACAGTGTTTTATCGAGTCCAATGTCAACATAGCTATCTACCAGGAGATTTTAAAGCATTTCATGCTTCTATCTGGTGATACCCTTTATGGAGATGCCAATTTCCTTTTCCAGTGGCAAAACTACTATTAATTGGTTTGCTGGCCATGATATTACTGTGCTTGATTAGCGAGCCAACTGGCCCGATCTTAATCCCATAGAGAATCTATGGGGCATTGCCAAGAAGAAGATGAGAAACATCTAACCCAATAATACAGATGAGCTGAAGGCTACTATTAAAGCAACTTGGTTCTCAGAAACGCCTCAGCAGTGCCACAAGCTGATGTCTCCATGCACATTAATGCAATATTTTTTTGTGCAGCCCTGAACAAGTATTAAGTGCATAAATGAACATATTTGCAAGAGGTGGACATTTCTGTATTATAAATCCTTTTTTGTTTCATTTTATGAAATATTCTAATATTTTGAGATACCTGATTTTTTTTTAATCTTCATCAGCTGTAAGCTGTGACATTGCACAATGTTTAATAATGGCCATATTTCAGGGAGTATGAACATAAAAAGCAGCAGTTCTTGCAAATCATGAGATCTCATAGGTACTCAGTAGGTAAATCGCGAAAGTTTGAAACTTTTTCATTTTAATGCAGATTGTATGCAGGTATTTACAGCCTTCATTAAAAAAAAGTGTTTTTCTGAATTAATGACCTTTGCTATTATTGTCTTATATTTGATGCAATGTAGAATGCACATACTGTATACAAATTTACAATGGTTTTGACCATTTTTAAGACTCTTTTTTTGCAGTCTTTCTTTCTTTGTCACTATTCTTTTTTTTTTTTCACATCACCTCACATACCGTACATAGTACAGGTCGACTTTATAGTACAAGTACAAGGCTAATATGGTTAAACTGAAGTTAATGTAGCTTCATACTGTTACACAGAGAAAGGGATATAGACTATATGGATAAAAGTAAATGCACCATGTTTTATGGCGACTATAGTGTTTTTTGTTTTTTTTTGATCTCATGTATGATAAATGTTTTTACATGTTACATGTTTTTATGTAATCTTTGCAAATGAAGTCTTAGATTTAAGGTAACATGGAAACGAGTCAGATTACTTCAGGGAGATGTGAGAATCATCTAGCTCTAAGCATTTTTGTGCTAAGGCTTTACATGCACACACATATACAAAAAGAAGTACCCAAATGATAACACTCAGCCTTATGTGTGTGTATGGCTGTGTGAGTATGCGTGATTACCAGCAGGGCTTCATTTTCAGTGGGTGTTTTCAGAACTGTGTGGAAACTTTCTGTAATGCTTTAACTCAGGTAATATTTGTGTGTCTATTTAAAAACCATTGCAGAGGGGAATCGAACCACACACACACACACATAAAGTGCAAATGTCCGGCCTGTTTAACTGGATTTAGTTTTTATTGGGCTGTGGATCGCTTTGCAGTGCTGGCTCTTGTATTTAGGATCCTTTCTGTGAGTATGAGTTTGAGACTGACCATATTCTTGAGTCAGTGAGTTAATTGAGTTTTTGTTGTTGTTTTTGTTGCGTTTCTTGACACAAAGACATAGATGAGTGTCTGGAGAATAAAGGAGGCTGTGATCACGTGTGTAGAAACACCGTAGGAAGCTTCGAGTGCAGCTGTCGCAAAGGCCACAAACTCCTCACCAACGAACGCACGTGTCAAGGTAAGTGATGCGCGCAGTACGTAGGGAACAATCTCACCTGCTGCCTCCATGTGTTCACAGTGTGTCAGTGCAGTTTGTTTCATTGACTGATGAGAAGCATAATGATGATTCTTTATATGTTAAACAGCCCCATATTTACTTACCATGGCAACAAAGATTAAGCCTTAAGCTGTTACACCCCTGAATCAATTACCAAATAAGTCATAATATTACGGAATAATATTAGGAGGATAAATACACAGCTTGTAAAAATGTGAAACGGTTAGTTTTAAAAAAAGATTTTGGATTTTGAAATTTTAATAATTTACACAGAACACATTACTGGATTAAGGTACAAGATTTGTCAAAATAAGGATTTAAAAAGTATGTTGGTTGATGAAAATAGTACAATTTTGCTTTTAGAGAACAGATGTTAGCAGGAAAAAAATAAATCTTTAAATAAATAACTGGATTTAAAAGTTATGACTATTAGGTGATTTTCTATTAGGTTTATCAGTGAATTGTATCAAACTCAGTTCGTAGGGTTAAATAATACTTGTTTAAATATTCTCTGTATTCTTTGTCAGCATGTAATAGTAAAAACTATTTCGAATTAATAAAATGATAATATATCTATTAAATTCTCTCTTTGCTGTTTAGTCACTGTATCTCTCCTATTTAACAAACAGAATAATTGAAATGAGATAAAACAATAAAACATTGATGTAATACACAGTGTTTTTTTTTAATTAATTTTCTGCTGCCTAATAAATAGTATCCTTTTTTTTCCTGTTAAATGTTTCCTGATTTGAAAAACAATTGTTTGTGATTTAAAATTATTTTTAATTATTGTTGGCCTACAACTTCACATAAATTATTATTATTATTATTAGTAGTAGTAGTCATGGTAACAATAGTAATAGTAGTAGTAGTTTTAGTGTTTGTGTCATTGTTGTCATCATGATTGCCATAACACATTTTTTATTTCAATTTTATTCTTTTTTATTTATTTATTTAATTTCTAATTAATACTTCTCCAATCTCAATTATTATGAATTAGTCCACTTTGACAGTGATATCAACTCTGTATCCACTCAGAATGTACAGGCACAGCTTTTTTGTTTTTTGTTTCCCTCCACTTTAGACATTGACGAGTGCTCATTTGAGAGGACGTGCGATCACATCTGTATTAACTACGAAGGAGGTTTTGATTGCGTGTGCCAGAAGGGCTACACTCTTTATGGCTTCACACACTGTGGAGGTGTGTTCAGACATGGAGCCACACACACATTATAAGATAAGAAGTATAACTGATGACAGCCACTTACACTCCCTTGCTACTGATTAAAAAAATAAACCTAATAGGAACATTTATTGTTAATTATTCGCTGCATGTATGAGTGTAGAGTCTTTAAAATAACTCTTTATTTCTTTCTTGTAATAATAAGGGTTAATATAGACCTGTCTCTCTTGATATTCTCATAATTTTATTGTCATGTAAAATGTATTTGTTTTTTTGGTTTTTTTTTTTTTCAATTTGTGTGTTTATATTGCAGATATTGATGAGTGCAGCATCAATAACGGACGCTGTGAGTATGGCTGTGTGAACACACAGGGTGGTTATGAGTGTGTATGTCCTCCTGGGAAGAAACTCCACTGGAACAAGAAAGACTGTGTTGGTAAGTGTTGGTATCGTTTAAACATTCCTTTTTATTTTCCGACCATCGTGTGCACATTTGTATTCATGCACTTATGTGTTTGGTGTTTCCATGGTGACGTGACCCTGTGTGACCATTAGAGGCGGTGAACTGTCTGCCCAATGGCAAGTCGGCACCTCGCGCTTTGCTCAGCTGCACTAAGACGGCCGGAGTGGAGACGTGTTCTCTGTCCTGTCCATCAAACGCCCTCTTCCAGGCAGGTCAGTGTCTCCTTGCTCAGGTCATATAGCATCACATAGTCGGTAAGAGGTGTGGAGTTACCTCATATTCACATCTGAATTTCTGTAGTAGTAATGAGTGTTTACTAGCATACTGTCGCTCCCTCTGATAAAATTGTAGGTTTGCAATAGCAATTCTTAAAACCTATATTATTGAGATGTCATTATGATCTAGGGGAGTGGCTTATTTAATTAACATGCAGTCTAACTTATTTTTACGGATATCCTTCTGACATCCTATCCTTCAGTTGGCTCCATAACCTGAAAACTTCTTTAAATGTAGCCTTTGTGGTTTCTTGAAATTCAAAGCCTTTAAACAATGCAAATAATTTCCCTTTACTGGAACTAATCAGTTTTAGCATAACACCCCCCCTGTGCGCACATTACGGTTCATGCAGACATAGTTTGCCAAGGTTGGAGTGGAAGAACTCACGTGTCCTGCACTCCTGCACAGACCTCAACAGTACTCAACACCTTTGGGACCAATCAAACCCCAGTACTCCTATAGTGCCTGACCTTACTAATATTCTTGTGGCGGAATGAACACAAATCCCCACAGCCATGCTCATCAATATCTAGTGGAAAGCTTGCCAGATGAGTGGAGGTTAATGTAACAGCAAAGTGGGGACTAACTTCACATCATACCTATGGTTTTAGAAAGGGCATGTGTGGGTGTGATTAGGTTTCTCCATACTTTTGGCCCTGTGGTGTATCATGGAGGAACAAGCCCCTTTTCTCCTTCTGGTTCTTTCATATTTGAATTTTATTAGAAGTTAGTGAACAGTTTTTACAGAACCAAGAAAGTTACTGCATGTACCACATTCCCCATAGTCTGCTGGCATCTGGTGGCATTCACTAGTCATCACACTTTAGAAGCAACAACCCAGGAACTGACAGTAAGGCATTCTTAGTACTCGCCTCTTTTCTGTCAAATGGAATGTTTTAGATTTTAAAGTGTTTAGTGTAAAACTGAAACGAGATATAAATTAGCTATATCACAACCTGCTTCTCCACGGCACATCATGGTTGGTCATTGGCTTTAAGCTTTGGTTGATGATGTATGATTAAGAAATGCTTCTTGTATATTGCTTATTTAAAACTTACCAATAGGTGGCGACATACATACTGATGTCCTTGAAATTTTTAGTTTAAGAAAAGACATTTGTTTTTACAGCGAATGTAGTAGTTTGAAATTATTTTCTTTAATCGCATGTCTTTCATAAATGGATTTTCTGTATATTTGACATGATGTATATCTGACATGGTGAACATGTTATACTGTTTAGCCTGTTAAAAAAAATACTCATTCACACACTACGGGGAACATTTATTTAGACATGCTAATTAGCCTAATCTGCATGTATTTGGAATGTGGGAGGAAACCGGAGTACCTGGAGCAAACCCACCAAGCATGGGAAGAATAAAAATAAAAGCCCCATGCACAGACCCTGAGGTGGGAATCGAACCCGGAACCAGAAGGTGGAAAGATTTCATACATTTAAATGTTTACCTGAAAGTCGTGATAAATTTGTGGACACACATTTTTAGTGTGTGTGTGTGTGTGTGTGATGTTTATGTACTGTAAGATTAACAGGATTTTCACAGGCTTTTTGTTGGTTGTTGGTATCAGATATGCCACAAATTGAAAATGATTAAATGATTATTGAGGTAATAATAATAATTTGTAATTTGGGAAATATAAATTTGTAATAGGTGGCACGGTGGTGTAGTGGTTAGCACTGTCGCCTTGCATCTCTAGGGTCCGAGTTTGATTCCCAGCCAGGGTCGATTACCGTCTCTGTGTGCATGGAGTTTGCATGTTCTCCTCGTGCTTGGTGGGTTTCCTCTGGGTACTCCGGTTTCCTTCCACAGTCCAAAGACCTGCAGATTAGACTAATTGGCGTTCCCAAATTGCCCGTAGTGTGTAAATGAGTGCGTGAGTGTGTTTGTGTGTGAGCCCTGCGATGGATTGGCACCCTGTCCAGGGTGTACCCCGCCTCGTGCCTAAGCCTCCTGGGATAGGCTCCAGGCACCCCGCGACCCTAATTACAGGATAAAGCGGTATAGATGATGAGTGAGTGAGTAAATTTGGAATTTTGACGTGGTACACAAGTGGGGTTTTGAAATACAAGCAATATTGTGGATAATTGTCTCCCATGCTTGGTCTCAGTGCACTTATATAGTCAACATCCGAGCACGCATATACTGTGTTCTATAACACTGTGACCATGTGTCTGTGTACGCGTGGAGCATTTTTTATTTTGTGGTTGTATGTGTGTGTGTGTGTGTGTGTGTGCGCGCGTGTGTGCGGGCAGTGAGTGAGAGTCTTTGTCAGCAGAATAGTGTGTGTGTGTGGCCGTGTGTGTGTGTGTGTGTGTGTGTGTGTGTGTGTGTGTGAGAAAGTCCGCCTACGCAGTAGCCCCCCCTCCTCCTCCTCTCCTCTCTCTGGTGTTAATCACTACAGCTATGATTCTTTTCAAAGGTAAAGTGCCAGTTAATTTGTTTTATTTTAACTTTATATTTTGTTTGAATAATTTTTATATGAATATTTTGGGGTGTGGAACCAAGTTTCCATTATTTCTCATGGGGAAATTCGCATTGATATACGAGTTCTTTAATATACAAGCACACTTCCAGGATGAATTATGCTCGCAATCAGAGGTTTAACTGTATGTAATGAAATATAATATATAAATATATATATATTTATACACACACACACACACAAACACACACACACACAGGTGTTGGACAATGAAACTGAAACGCTTGGTTTTAGACCACAATAATTCATTAGTATGGTGTAGGGCCTCCTTTTTCGGCCAATTCAGGGAATGACAGATACAAGTCTTTCACAGTGGCCAGAGGGATTTTGAGCAATTCTTCTTGCAAAATAGTGGCCAGGTTACTATGTGATGCTGGTGGAGGAAAACGTTTCCTGACTCTGTCCTCCAAAACACCCCAAAGTGGCTCAATAATATTTAGATCTGGTGACTGTGCAGGCCATGGGAGATGTTCAACTTCCCTTTCATGTTCATCAAACCATTCTGTCATCCTGATACATGGCACCGCCTTCAGGATACAATGTTTGAACAATTGGGTGCACATGGTAGCACAAGTATTGGGCCTAGGGAATGCCATTCACCTCCATGCTTCAGTCTGGGCATGCAACAGGCTGGGTGGTACACTTCTTTGGGGCTTCTCCATACCATAACTCTCCCGGATGTGGGAAAGACAGTGAAGGTGGACTCATCAGAGAACAGTACATGTTTCACATTGTCCACAGCCAAGATTTTCGCTGCTGGCACTATTGAAACCGACGTTTGGCATTGGCATGAGTGACCAAAGGTTTGGCAATAGCAGCCCGGCCATGTACTGTACATTGACCCTGTGGAGCTCCTTTTAGTTTTGGTGGAAACAGGAGAGTTGAGGTGCACATTTAATTTTGCAATGAGTTGAGCAGCTGTGGTTTTATGTTTTTTGTATACAATCTGGATTAGTATCCGGACATCCCTTTCAGACAGCTTCATCTTGTGTCCACAGTTACTCCTGTTGGAGGTTCGTCCTTCTTGGTGGTATACTGACATTACCCTGGATATCGTGGCTCTTGATACATCACAAAGATTTGCTGTCTTGGTCACAGATGTGCCAGCGAGACTCACACCAACAATTTGTCCTCTTTTGAACTCTGATATGTCACCCATAATGGTGTGTGCATTACAATATTTTAAACAAAACTATGCTATTACTCTGCTAATTAAACTTTCACACTCTGCTCTTACTGGTGGAATGTGCAATCAATGAAGATTGGCCACCAGGCTGGTCAAATTTACCCATGAAACCTCCAACATTAAATTGGCCAGTGTTTCAGTTTCATTGTTCAACCCCTGTGTGTGTGTGTGTATATATATATATATATATATATATATATATATATATTATAAAATTATTGTTAAAATTATTCTCTGATGCTATGAAGACCATTTTAACAATATTTCTCCTATCAAGACACAGTACAAATTTTAATTGGTTTTCACTTGGCCAAAAAAAACTGGTCTGAGTAATTTTTAGACTGTATGGGCTAAATATATTATTCTGTTAGCATAAATGCCTGCCTGGGTAGAAATCACATATTTATAAGGGTCAAGTGTGCAAAACAGACTAGACCAGATATATCGATCATTTGATAGTGGCAGTTCTTCTTAGACGCCATTGTATCAAATTTGCACATATTTTTAGTGAATCAGGATTCAGAAATTTGTGTAGTTGTCCAAAACACTAAAGATTTTTCTTTAATTTCATGTGAAAGCACATCAGAATGAGTTATTATTTCTAACTGGGTCAGATTGACTGACTTTGTGCTGAAAGGTAGCATTGTGGGATGTCGTTTTTGTTTTCAAATAACTGAAGTGTGATCCACAGCCCAGAAGCAATTACATTCTGAAACACGGGGCTGTTCTGGTCCTTGCGTCCGCTGTGTTTTAAATAAACACCTGCCGCGTTTGGATTGGACGAGGCTCACACTAGGTTGATGGACAGTTCTGGAAAACAAAATGAAATATTTTTTTTATATCTTTCTGGAGATAGAGAAGGTGAGAACAGTGAGGCTTTTAGAAGCATAGCCATGAGTCCCCCCGGGTCTTTATATAGTCAGTGAAAATTTTCATCTCTCTTCTGAGTGTGTGTGTGTGTGTGTGTGTGTGTGGAGGTTTGAGAACAGGTATAGAAAATGTTCTGTGTCTGCATGTGTGTGTGTGTTGGGAGTGAAAGCGTGTTAATTGTCTCTTTGGCTTCATATGTTGAGCACATGAGACGTATAAACCTGCTTTAATCCCGGCTGTGTTAAGAGTTAAGCCAAAAGAAATACTCCGGCTGCCATTGGACGATTTGTGGCCAGACTAACCGCAGACTTCTGGCTCCTTACACATGCTCACAGGACTTTCTGATGCTCTGATGGCCCACAGTTACACACACACACACACACACACTGTTTTATTACAGTGTGTGCTGCAGGTTTTTATTTTAACTATTTTTTTATTGTACATTTTTAAGACAATGCAATTATATAATCTTTTTTTTAAAGTTTTTTCTTTTTTTGTCCTTTCTTTCTTTATAATTTATGTTTCTTTCTTTTGCCTTTCCTTTCTCTTTACATATATCTCTTTTTTCTTTCTTTCTTTGCAATTTTCTTTCTTACTTTTTTCTTTTATTAATTCTATCTTTCCTCTTTTCTTTATTTCCTTTTTCTTTTCTTTTAGCTTTTACTTTATTCTTTCCATCTTTCTTTTTTTGCTTAATCCTTTCTGTCCTTTCTTTCTTTATGTATTTATAGAGCCTGTCTCAGATAGGCTTTCTCAGTCGATCCATCAGAGTGTTCTGGCATTACTAGGATTTCAGATTGTTTTTAATGACAGGACAGACTCTCTGCGACTGTCCCACCCCTCAGTCTAAAGAATGTTACAGCTTTGTAATCTTTGTGTTCTTTATGTGTAGACTCTGAGAACAGTTACACTCTGAGCTGTGGAGTACCAGTTCAACCAGGGAAAGCAGTACCAAAAAACATCACCACCTCCTCAACTCTACAGAGCTGTACTGGTAACTGATCCTTTCATTCACTATTAGTCCTTTATTATCTCCATGCAAACAGACCCAAGGTGGGAATAGAACCCAAACCCTGGAGGTGCAAGGCGACAGTGCTAACCACTACGCCACTGTGCCGCCTCTTAATAATTATTAACAATTTAATTAGAATATACTAATTAATTATGTACCAGATTGTTGTTCAGTTATTTAACTTTTTTCCCTAAAATTTTAATAAGTCTGCTGTTGTTGTGTGAGTTTAACCTCTTATGAGTTTTTTTAATTATTTAAAAATTTCGGATTTACTGTTAGAATGTGTTTTGTACATTTTGACAGAAACAAATAGAAGCGCACACACACACACACACACACACAGCTCTTAAATTTGGATGACACTTCTGTCTCTCCACTGACGAACATGAAATATGCAGCCTGCTTTCAACCTCACTTGTTCACATCGTGTGTGTGCTCCTGTCCTACTGGGACTGTCCTCACACCACCTCACTGTCTTTCTGCCTCTCTCACCTTCCCTTCCTCTTACTGTTTATTGCTTGCCATGTTTGCACTAATATTGAATGAGCTTGTGAAATCTCTGAGCCTCTGAAAAAATGCATAATTCACTGATATTTGTTTGAGGTGGAAGGATGTAAACTGATTATGTAAGGTGTGTGTTTGTCCCGCCCCTCAGAGGCATTGGCGCAGCCCGTTAAACAAAAGGCACGGTTCAAGATCAAGGATGCAAAGTGTCACCTGAGACCTCGCAACAAAGAGAAGCATCGCGATGGGGCCAAGCAGGGAATGCAGGGTGGGATGTCCGAATTACACAACACACCCTGTCTTTAGTTTCATCACAGATTCTGATTCCTGAGTCTCTGGAACACATGTAGAGAACAGCCATAGTTCATTTACTTTTTAATTTACTTTATATTCCTTTTCTTCTTTTCTCCATAAATTTTTTTCTCTATCCTTTGATTCCCATTTGATTCCTTTCACTTTATTTTCTTTCTATTCCTTTCTCTTCCTCTTAATTACATTTTTTCCTTTTTTCCTTTATCCATCTCTCTTTTCTATTCCTTTCCTATCCCTTTTTCTTCCTATTCTATCTGGCCTTTTCATTTTTGTTCTTCTCTTCTCTCTCATGGTCTCGTTCCTTTCCTCTCCAATATTTCCATTTCCTTTACTATCCTGCTCCTTCTTTTCTTTTATTGCGCTTTTCTTTTTTCTTCTCTATATCTAATTTTTCCCTTTTATTTCTGCTTGTTTTATTTTTCCTTTTTGCTTTCCTCCTTTTCCTTTTCTTGTTTTCTTTCCTCTTCATTATTTCCATGTGCTTTCTATCCTTTTTTTTGCTGTTGCCTACATGTATTTGCTTCTCTCTTCCTTTTTTCATTTTTTTCCGCCATCTTAATTTCTCTTCACCTCTGCCGTACTTTCTCTTTTTTCTCTTCTTTCTGCTTATCTTGTCTTTTCTGTTTTTCTTCTCCTCTACCATCTCTTTTTCTGCTTTTAATCTTCTTTCATTTCTTTTTCTCTCCTCTCATCTACTATTTTCTATTTTTCCTCTTCTCCCCCATTTTCATCTTTTCTGTTTTTTTTAACCTCTAATTGGTCTCCTCTGCTCTTCTCTCTACTCCTGGCCCATCTCCTCCTTTTGTTTTTCCTCTCCTCTCCTCAGGAGCTCAGTTTCCCTGCACAGATGACTGCCAGGTGACATTTGTAAATCTGAAGTGCGAGTCTTCTAAAAAGCGCCGACGTGGGCGAAAGTCTCCAACCAAAGAGGTCTCTCACATCACTGCTGAGTTTGAAATGGAAATGAAGGAGGAGGAGGCATCAGGTGGGTGTTCATGTGTGTGTTTGTAGCCAGAAATAAGACATACGATCTCTGCATTATAAAGTTCATTTTGTGACAACTCGTAATTAGAAAAAGAGGCGTTAAAAACAAATAAATTATTCTGTATTAGAAGTCCAAGGTGAACTTTGTTCTTATTTGTCATATAGAATAATTGCTCCAAGAATTAAAGTAAAGTTCTGCAGTGAAACATGGGCATGTGTTGTTATGGCAGAAACGTGTAATGTGGATTGCGTGCGAGAGAAGACAAAGCAGAAGCTGCAGAACACACTGCGCACCCTGAGGAAGTCCATCATTAAGCAACAATTTTATATCCAGTTCTCCGGCTCGGCCTATGCGGTGGCGCAACGTGCTGTACGTCCACCAGAGCTAGACGAGAGCTGTAGCACGGGTCAGGTCCTCATCAAGGGAAAGTGCGGTAGGCATTATTCTAAGTGAGCCTGGTTGTGGTTTTAAAGACTTTTAATATGTTTTTTTTTTAAGCGCTGTAATGGTTCTTTGGACTGGTTTGGTTTGGTTTAGTTTGGTTTGGCCCTGTGTGAAATGATTGAGGAGTTCATAGGTTTCTGGATTTTATGACTGTTCTGTGTGTCTCCCAGTCAGCTGTAGTGTAGGGACGTTCTACAGCGGTGAGCAAGACAGGTGCGTCCAGTGTCCACCCGGAACCTACCAGGACATGGAGGGTCAGCTGTCCTGTGAGCCGTGTCCCGTTGCTGAATCTCACAGCATTACCGGGGCCAAGAACGTCTCTGAGTGTGGAGGTGTGTTTATGTGTGTGTGTGTGTGTGTGTGTCACATCTATGAGTGCCATTGTAATGCTAATACCTAGCACTGATTAAAATGCCAATCAATATCATTGATTATGCAAGGTCAAGAACTTAACCTCAGGTATTAATATGTAATGGAGAGTTTACAAAATGGCACATGTGGCATTTAAATGAAAAAAAAAAGAAGTGTTTTTTCTTTCCCTTTTCTCATGAGGAATCTGGTGCTCGTTATCCGACATCTTTTTGTGCTTATAGGTCTGTGTCCTGCTGGACATTTCTCTGCCGATGGTTTCCAGCCGTGCCTGCAGTGTCCACTAGGCACCTTCCAGCCAGAGCGTGGACGTGTGCTCTGCTTCCCCTGTGGAGGAGGACTCATGACCAAACATACCGGAAGCACCTCTTTCAGAGACTGTGAAGCCAAAGGTTTACACACATTACACACTGCATTTCATTTAATTTCAGCGCATTTCAAGGTTTTAGAACAAAGCATATAAGTTATATATTCAATCCATTTTTTTTTCACTTGAGTTAAATTAAAGAATTTCCACAATGGTCAGAGGACTTTACTTTTTCTGCTTTCTTCCCAAGCATAACAAAGTTTTTATATTGTTAATTCAAAGAGAGGGGAAAAAGAAAAAGACAACATGTTTAACAACATGTGATCATGTTTAACAGTAATATAATATGTACAATATGCAACAATACACATGTTAAGCCATTTGCCTTTTCTGTTTTGTTTATACACACACTAAATAAAATTAATTTCTGTAACAAACACTTAAAAAAATCACGGTCTTTCAGTCAGAAGAAAGTTACTGTGCATGTGTCGAAACATACAGTACAGACAGAAAAACCACTGCTGCAACAGATGCCTCAGTGTGAGTAGGTAAAAAATAAACTGCATACAATAAAAGATCTGATAACTTTTATGTAACAACATATCTTGGGATTTCTCGAATACCATAGCAAGTCACCAAATATGTTTTTGATATGGTTTTAATATTTTATCTTTTTTTTAATAACATAAACGAGTTAGTTCTTGTCATCATGATTATTATACATCATTATTATTATATTAGCCCCTCTTTATCTTTGTATCTCTTTCATACTTATTTTAGATAAAAAAATTTTAAAAAAGAGAGAAAACATTTTTCACACATGGACCTAACAAAATCTTTTAAATCTTTTTTTAACATTGCAGTACACTGTGCTTCAGGACACTACTACAACTCCAGCACACACCGATGTATTCGTTGTCCTGTTGGTACTTATCAGTCCGAGTTTGGGCAGAATTACTGTGTCACCTGTCCCGGAAACACCACCACCGACTTCGATGGAGCTACAAATGTCACTCAGTGCAAGAGTAAGGCTAAAGAAAATAATCATTTAAAAACAGGAGTCATAGCCTCCTGAGACTCAGACTGTACTGTTGTGTACATTGCAGTTTCTTCTCACTGTTTTTCTTTATTCACACTTGATATCTACATACTTAATGTCCTTAAACAGAAAGTTTGGCAAAAGAAGTATACAGTACCTAATGGCTCTCATATGATGGTTTTACTATGAAAATATATAGATAATGTACACGGGTTGTTCAAGTCAAACCAGGACTTTTGATCATGCAGACTGACAGAACACAGTTCTGAAAGTAAAAACTCCCTTTATTTCTCTTTATATTCACCTGCTACACTAATGCACTTGTAGTTTCACTAGTGCTTGAATACCATCATGGTAGAAAGTTTTGCTTCATGTCTGAAACTCTGGCCTCCCAGGAACTCCTTTAATAACCCCAACATGTGGAAATGACTTCTGAGCAAGGTCAGGACTGTACGGGAGATGTGGCAATAACTCCCTGCCGAGTTCCTGTAATGTGCAAGTGGTGTGTGTACAGTTCGCACATACAGATGCGTCTCTTTCACAGGTTGCATTCCTTTTTTTCAAGCATACAGTACCTTTTCAAGCATCAGGCGTTCCAATCTTTGAATGTTCATGGGAACGACTGCAGTGGGCTGCGAGCCACCTTGGCAGGGATCGTCAGTCACAGACATACGGCCTACTTTAACATGTTTAAGAACTTCAAATGTTTTACTGCAGCAAAGAGTCTCATCACTGTACTGTGAAAGCCATTTCATTGTAATTTCATTACAAGTTCCAGTTTAACTTGATCGCCCCTTGGGAGAAAATGGATTGTCCTCACATAAGACATTCTGGTTTCAGGAGAATAGGAATATTTAGGGTTTAAAGAAAGTGCTTAGCAACGTACAATGATGCACATCGTTTGGTTTGGTTTGGTTCAGAATTTTAAACTGTTGTTTAAAATGACTAGAAATTTATTAATTTTTAAAATGTTTTAATGAAAAATTTTCAGCTTAGTCCTATAGACATTTGTTTTTTAATATATTCGATTATTTTTCTAATGTCATACCATTTTCTGGTTTTAAAATGATTTTTTTTTTTAAATATTTGAATAATTTATATATATTATTATATATATAATAATATTTATATAATATAGGCTTATATAATATTATTTTTGTTTGATATATTGTTTGCATATGTTTTATTTTTTGTCTTCTGCATTGTGTCAAAGGCGAAATGATTTTATGTGTGCAGCTTCTTATTTACACTTCAGTTAAATCACTTGCATTCGTTTTAATATTCTTCAGGGAAATCAACGATTTTGCCCTAAAACAATCAAAATACTATTAATACAAGTAAATCTTACTTTATTTATTCTTATTTCTTATTTATTTATGTACTGTATGTATATATGTATGGTATGTATTTATTTTTGTTACTTAAAATATGGTTAATTTTCCCATTTATTTTCCATTTATTTCCAATTTATTTTTACGGTTCATTTTACATGATCATACTTTTGAAGTATGTTGATGGGTGCTAATACTTTTAGATTTGACCGTTTCTTGTTGGAGGATGCATGTTTTGTTTGCTTTACATGGTGTATATACTTGACTGACCTGATTTCCTTTCTGTAGATCAAATGTGTGGGGGTGAGCTGGGGGATTTTATGGGCTATATCGAGTCCCCTAACTATCCTGGAGATTATCCATCTAATGTGGACTGTGTGTGGACCATCAACCCTCCCAACAAGAGGCGCATCCTCATTGTGGTGCCTGAAATCTTCCTCCCTATCGAGGATGAGTGTGGGGATGTCCTGGTCATGAGGAAAAGCTGTACGTTTTACACTTAACTGTATCTGTACGGTAACACCATATTTAAGGGCAGTGTTTATAAGCCCTATATTACATATACTACACAAATGACATAACCTTGCATAAACATTTATAAAGGCATGTTCAGAATCTTATCATTTTATAAGCCCACTTACAGAGCATATTCTCATTATCACTGTGATTGGACTGTGACATACCAGAAGTGAGTTGTTTATGTACAATAGGTTTATGTAATTTGTTATAAAGCCTTATACAGTATTTATACAGTATATTTAGTATATATTATGCTATTTAGTATTTCTTTCCATAATTATTATTCCATAATGATTTTGGTCTTGTGTACCTTTTTTCATATTTATATTATATCTATTTTATTGCAACAAATTAACTTTGTAATGTACTTAATTCTGTTTGATTAGTTTAAGCTAAACAAACCAATTGTAGGATTATTTATTTTTGTTGTTTAAGATACATATTGTGGCGAAATTCTGCCTTTAATTATAAGTTGATACATTAATAATTATTTTTAAGTTGTTGAGTATTGATTTGTGTAGCGTTTTTTGTGTAATATTTGCAAATTGCATAGTATGTTAGCTATAAAGTCAGCAATCTAAGTAATTGGTATTCAGTGACTCGCTCACCTCCCAGTTCTTTGTCCTTAGCCCAGCCCACATCCATAACCACCTACGAGACGTGTCAGACGTATGAGAGGCCGATCGCGTTCACCTCCCGCTCTCGCAAACTCTGGATCCAGTTCAAGTCCAATGAAGGCAACAGCGGCAAAGGCTTTCAAGTCCCCTATGTCACCTACGATGGTCAGACTTCACTTCTCCCCATCTTTAATATCATTCTTATCAGACCACCATTGTGTTTATAGTTAGTTGGTAGAAACATCCCCAGACCCTGCTATTAGCAGTCTAGTATACACATACAGTACTTAGTTACTAACCTGCCTTTATAACAATTCAACCAGCATATTTGTGCAGTTACAGTATACAGATCGAAAGCCCTCTCAAAAAAATCCTCCTGTCCTAAAGACTAAAAAGAGTGAATTTGGTATTAGGGTGGCAAGTATAATACCCGTATTTTAGGTATTATTTAGGAATTTGCCCCACAGAGAAAAAAACCCTACCTTTATTATAAACAGTTATTATGAGAAAGTGTTGTTAGGAAAAAAATTATGTAGGTTCAAAAAATCCATCAGAGAGTCAAAATAAGTTTGTGTTCTTTGTTGTTTGAAATATGAGTAATTAATATGTACCCCTCATACTTTTTTTTTTTTAAGTTAAACCGGTACTTTCTTAAAAAAGACGTCATAAAACTGATTCACAATTACAGAAGGCTTCAAGCACAGTACAGTGATGAGACTCTTAGCTGCAGTAATTCAATTCAACTTTATTTTATTTATATAGTGCTTTTAACAATAGTCATTGTCACAAAGCGGCCTTACAAATTAAAAAAAAAATGGAAATGGGTTTTAAAAAGTGTGAGTAAATATGTATAAAATAGTGTGATATCAGTTTTGTCCCTGATGAACAAGCTGGGGGCAATGGTTCCATGGGTGTGAAGATAATAGGAAGAAACTTTGAGAGGAACCAGACTCAACAGGGAACCCATCCTCATTTGGGTTATATCAGTAAAAAAATTAAATTGTGAAAACATTTTTAAAAAGGCCTTGTCACCATCTTGCAGAAGAGAGGTACAGAAGAAACGAAGAGATGCATCTGTCTGTGGGAACTGAACAAACAATCATTCATGATCACAACTTACACATAACAGGAGCTTAGCTGGGAGTTATTGCCACATCTTGTACAGTCGTGACCTCGCTCCAAGTGATTTCCACATGTTTGGGCCATTAAAGGAGTTCCTGGGAGGCCAGCGTTTCAGACGTGAAGCAGGCAGTCCGATCATGGCTCCAATGAACTGAGAAATCTTTCCACCATGATGGTATACAAGCACTAGTGAAATGACAAGTGCATTAGTGTAGCAGAGGATTATATAAAGAAATGAAGGGAGCTTTTACTTTTAGAACTGTGTTGTTATTCTGTACAATAAAAAGTCCCAGTTTGACTTGAACACCCCTTACAATACGTAAGCAGTCCTTTAACATGTTTACTGTATGTTTTGTGTGTGTGTTGCAGAGGATTACCAGCAGCTCATAGAAGACATTGTTCGTGATGGGCGACTTTATGCATCTGAAAATCACCAAGAGATATTAAAAGTAAGATCACTGATTACTTCAGCTATTCTCATGCAGGTTTTCAACTTTTTTGTTTTTAAACTGTAGGAAGTCACGAACAATCAGATCTGTCTCGCTCACTTAAGAAACAGAGATTATTTGTGGAATTAAATGCTTAGAGACAGCTCAGAGAGCTTCTTTAAGAACATAATCAACAATATGGTGGTGTAATGAAGCAGAATTACTCTTAGAACTGAAATGTTGATTAATTTCCTATGCCAGCACACCCTGAAGTGTGTTATTTATCTATTTTATAAAGAATGCATTTCTTTGATACTTTTAATGCATTTATAGTTACATTTGCTGTTGTGAAGCATCTCTAAAAGAAGACAGCTATCCAGTTTTAAAATTAGGTTGTTTTGACTTCCTGTTCCTCCTGGAAGACTTGTGTCAAGAAGGAATTATACAAGCAATAACAATTTTAAAAAAGCACATTTGTATAAAATTCACCAGAGCTGCTGTAAGAAAAAAATGGATTTGGTTTAAATTCTTTTCCTTATTTCCCCTATGTTTCAGGATAAAAAGCTGATTAAGGCTCTGTTTGACGTCCTGGCTCACCCTCATAACTATTTCAAGTACACAGTTCAGGAGTCCAAAGAGATGTTCCCACGCTCCTTCATCAAGCTGCTACGCTCCAAAGTCACCAGGTTTCTACGGCCTTACAAATAGAAACCTTTAGCGCTGCTGATTCGTCCCCAAGTCCTCCTCTTCTTCTTGTCTGCTTCTACATGCCTCTGCTCCCCATTCACTCGGCTACTTCTTTATATCTGCGTCCTCTGGAGTGGTTCCACTCACTAGCTAAATATCAGAACGCCTCACTGTGACACAAAGTGGAGGTCTGGTCTTCTTCCTACCTCTTCTCTGGAGTCTCATTTTTTCTGGTTCCTTAATAAGCTTTTTTTTGTTCCAGTGTTTATATGTTGCTTTGGGAATTTTTTTAAATGCTTTTGAATACTGTATTTATATGTGCTACAACATGCAGAGACCCGATTTTCCCGGATGTTTAATATCTATATATTTGTATATGTATGTACGTATGCATGTATATATACGTATGAGTGTTATGCCTACATTCATGGCATACCTTCATACACAAATAGATATATATTGTTAGTATGAAAAAAATTTGTTCATGCCCCAGACATGCACATGATTGCGTTTAGAAATGACTGGTGTGCACTTAATTATTATTATTTTTTCTTTTTTTTTCCAAAAAAAAACAGAGTAATGTCAGTATGGAGAGTGAAATTAGTTTATGAACATGGACTAAAGGTGAACAGCAGTGTTTGAAAAAAGGGAAAATCATCATTAAATACAATACATAAGATAAAGACTACCTGCTGGTAACATTGGGTTACTATAGAGTTACACTTTTGTTTCGTAACTAATATTTGGAACTTTAATTGCACTTGAATTTTATATTGTAAACTTTAGAGAAAAAAAATTATGTTACTTTTTTTCTTATGTTTGTGTTGTATAGAAATGTTTTATATTTGGTTGTCCTGATTGCTCCTCTGTTCTGGCTAAAATGAGGTTAACAAAACAAGTCTCACCTCTTCTGAATACCAAAAAAAAGACAAGAAAAGCAGTTGAGCTTATATTGACCCCTTAAAGTCCCAGCTTATAATTTGGTTATTAGTCTTACAGTACATTATTTGGCTAGACTCAAAACACATTGAACAGCATGATAAATATATATAAAGTACAGTTTATAGTTTTTAAACTAAAAATAGTGTTGAGCTGGTATAATAGAAGTATAACACTTCAGAACATGCTGTTTTTGGAAAATAATCAACTTTCGGCATGTAACAGTAACTCCACTTTATACCATGTTGCGTCACACAACCATGTTCACATTGTTGATTATTTTCCCATAACAGCAATTTCCCATGGTTTTTATTTCTCACTTCAGTAACTATAGTGACTGCAGGTATAGTTATTATAGTGAGGAACGGAATTCTGGGACTTTAAGAGGTTTAACATACAAACAGAATTAGATTTTTCTTTGAAACCTGTCGATTATATATAGTAAATGCTTATTAGTAACATTTGCGTGCTGTGCACATGGTAGAAAGCACAAAACAGCTCTCATTTTAGACATAACATTCACAGCTCTTGACATCATAACACATCAATTTCAGTGGCATATGAAGTGTTCAATTTAAGGAATGTTAGCTTTAACTTTATGAATGTATTGTTAAGGGAGGTGTTGTGGGATTTTGGTTGAATAAGAGAAGATTATTTTCTGCCAACTGGTGAATATTTTGTATAAAATGGCTCTATATGTGTGTCAAGATGTATCAGTAAGGTCATTGGGATTCTTACATCGTGTTCATCGTTAAAATTGGGCAGATTATAAATGTGTTAAAAGATGTAGATTCTGAGTTGTAACACTGTTCTCTACATGCAATACATGGATTTTTACCCTAGTTTCTCTCAGTTTTTTTTCCAGTTTCTGCTACACTACACTTACAGCATCTGGGAAATCAGGCCCTTATCTAGGGTGATGTGCACTTAATTAACATATACAGTGATACCTCGGCATATGAATGGACCCCTCATGAAATTTGCATCGGCGTATAAAGCATTTTCAGGGAATGAACCGAGCTGAACGGAGTGTCAGCTAAGTTGCTCGTCAGCCATTCAAAACTTGTTTGCGTCAGTGCAAAGCCAAGTGAAGCCAAGTGATGTTTTTTGTTTTTTGTTTTTTTTTTGCATTTTGTGCAAGATTAAGTGAAGACATAGCACCATGGGTCGCAAGAATGTTATCAAGGACGGTAGCATGAAGAAAATGGAGCCAATCTTAGTTTCGTTTTTGAAGCAGCTGGTGCCAAGAGGAACCATAAGTGAAGATTAAGTGAGGTTTCATGTCTATTTATATCATATTTTACTTCATTTACATTTTTTCATTTTTGAATGTTTTAATACAGTATGTGAAAAAATAAGATTTTATTTTGGGGGGGCTGGAATGGATTGACCGCATTTACATCATTTCCTATGGGAAAATGCGTTTCAGAATACGAATTTTCACATTAAGACCTTGCTTCTGGAGTGGATTAAATTCATATGCCAAGGTACTACTGTACAACCAAGTTGTTTTGTTTTAAGTGGCCTAATACTGACATGTGAACATACAAGTCCAACATCTTAACGAAAGAGCTACAAAGAGCTTGAATGCTACTAACCTGAAGTCACCACATCTTGTTGAAATGCTACTTATGCTGCATCATGCTTTGATCAATACTTCTCAGTACTGGTCCTGGAGTAGCCCTATGCTGGATACAGTATTCTGGTCTTTTTACCTCTTCGAATTAACCTAGTATAGGCTTCCCAGATAGCAGAAGACTCCAATCCAGATGTTATTTAGATCCAATCCAGATGCGGATGTGATGCAGATCTGCCAGAGGCAAAGCAGATCCGAATCGGAGTCATCTGCTATCTGGGTTGTTATTTAGCTAATTAGTACATTACAATGTGCAGTGTGGTGGTACCTCATCGGGAGAGCTGAACATGCTTGGAGGAGTGCAACGATGCTCTAAGGTATTTCATTCACAATTACATGTCAAATGTAGGCTATGTTGATTTTGCTATCTAATATTTTATGACAGCTCTAAAATAGCCTGGATGGAGAACACTAAGGTGAGCTAACAGATGCATGTGATTGGCTAGTGGTGTCCTGATCTACACATCTCCCACACAGAGGCAATGATACCCCACCTGTCAATTTACAAGAGGTAAAAGGTAGTGTTCAAATTGATAAGTCAGTCAAAGCATTTTTTCTTTAGTCAACATCTTTTCTAGTACCTGATTGTGATATTACATAACATTGTCCACAAAGAGCCAGAGTGTGTGCAGATGCTTATTCTAGGCTAATAGAAGGCATACTTGAAAAAACAAAATTTAAACAGGTGCCATTCAATGTAATTCCAATTTAGTCGGAATGAAAGCCCTGAAACCACACCAGCACCTTTCAGATAAGATTAAAAAAATCATATCATAAAATAAGGTCTGAACACTAACTACATGTCTAACTGGTAACATAAGTTGTGTGAATGGTATTTATTTACATGTGAAACCATGCTTGTGATGCTTGTTGCTATACATGACTGAACATATTTTTTCTAAGATAATTGTATGCTCCATTCGAATAAAACTCATAATTTAAAATTTCCTACATTGTAATAGTTATCGTAAAAAAAAAAAAGCTTCGTTAACTTGAAATAGTTAACTTGGAGTCCCCTATTTCAGCATAATTCAGCATATCAATTTAACATGAATGCTCATATCACCAAAAACACAGTATGTTTAAATGGGTTACATTTTGTCTACTAGTATTTCCATCAGATTAACCAGCAAACTTATTGTTAAATTTATAACACTATCTATCAAGACCACTGTTTTCATGAGGTAAATATTCATTCCTCCAATCACTTGAAAAGATGAAGGCAACCACGTTCCATTAGGTGAGAGCTCAAAGCTTATTATTATTGAGCAAATAATCTTAGATGAGCCAACAGGCAACTCTTGTCAAAATCAGTAGTAAAAAGAGATAGCAACTTAACTTATGTTAACCATAGTATGGTTACTGCAGATAGTAGTTAGCTAGCTACAGTAGTTGGCTGCTAACATTTTTAAGCAGAAGCATGAAAATGAAGAGGGCAGTAGTGGCTCAGGCCTTTGCTGATTACAGGGTTAAAGGTTTGAGCCCTGGCATTGCATGGTTGCCACTGTTAGCCCCGTGGGTATGATGCTTAATCCATACAAATATCACAAAGGAGGTAGGAGCCATCAACAAAAAATGGATGATCCATGTGAGGCGGAATCTGAAATGGGTGATCAAGATAAGGATGACTGGTCAGCTATCCATTAGT
>JAOVVA010000016.1:14042108-14078439 GCA_028565275.1 Leiocassis micropogon
TATAGCACAAATGGATAGCTGACCAGTTTACCATTTAAGAGACATACTGTACTTGAATTTAAAGACCAGTCTGTATCTCTACACATCTCTGTCTCCAGAAACCAGGAAATGAAAATCATTATTCCAGACACATCTGATTCATATATACAAATGAATCTAATGTTGTTGTTCACATTATGCGCACACACACACCAAAAGAATGTATCATACTTCCCCCTTGGTACAAAACAGGTGATGTTCACTGATTAGGTTACTAATAATCATCCGGTTAAGTTAATGAATAGAACAAACATGTGGCAGGACTTTTACTTTCTGAAGCTGGATTGTCCACCTCTGCACAAAAATGGCTACCACTAGGGAATTCTTAAATTAAACCTGTTTTAAAGAATAAAGTACTCCATAAAATAACAGTTTATACTTATTACCTTGATTGACATTGTTTTAAAAAATTGCAAGTGTCATTAATACATTAAATTTCACTTTTGTCTGAATACTTTTGGCCCCTACTATACAGACACTGTGTTACTACAAAGTTGTGCTTTGCACAAATCAGAGATAGAGCTACTGTACATTTTTCAGAACTGATGACTTTTTGGTTTCTTGGTAAGACGACAAGCTACATATGTCTTTGTTTCACAGAAGAAACACAAAATGGCGCATTTCGACTCTGCTGACCCGCAACACAAGTGGCAAGGGATTCAGGTTTCAGTCACTCACTTCAAACCATCTAGCAGGGCATCCCTAACTAGCTCTACTGTACCTCTGACTCTGGCCGGGTATTTAGAGCATACACACAGCAGCTGGCTGAGGTCTTCACTGACATGTTTAACCTGTCCTTGGCTCAGGCAGCTGTCCCCACCTGCTTTAAGTCTGCTAGAATTCTGCCTGTGCCACAATACTCTGCTGCAACAGCGCTCTGTGACCTTCATCCTGTTGCTCTCACCCTGTCATCGCAAAGTGCTTGGAAAAACTGGTCTTCACCCATCGTAAAGTCTGTCTGCCAACCACTCTGGATCCATACCAATTGGCCTATCCCCCCAACAAGCCAATCGAAGATGCTATTTCCACTGTGCTCCATGTTGGCCTGACTCACCTGGACAGCCCGACACTTATGCCAGGATGTTGTATTTCAATTTTAGCCCAGCTTCCAATACCGTCCAAGCTAGTCTTGAAACTGCAACAGCTTGCCATTGGCACACCACTCTGTAACTCAACCCCAGACTTCCTTACAAACAACTTCATGCTAAGTGCATTTTACTGGCTTTGTACATGTACTTTGCACAATGACAATAAAGTTAAATCTAATGAAATATACCATTGGGTTGATAATAGTAAATCCATTTAATGTGATGCAGCATCACGCCACCTCTTTGGTGACTAAAACAGCACACCCTGTCTTGTTTTATTCCCTACACAATGCACAGTGTGTCACTATAATCAAATAAATAAACATTACTAAGGCACATTATGATTAGTTTTCCTATCAGTAATGCTTAGGTCCAGTTCCAGTCAACCCATTCACCTTTTCCATAATTTTGTGTCATATTTATTTGTTTTTGCTGTTTCGATAAACATGACACTTTTTATTTAGCATTGAATTATTTCAGGATTATTTTAATCCGGCGACTAGATGTATGTAAAACAAATCTGCAGTTCATGGAGAAATAGAGTTTCTTATTTTACATTATTTTCTGAAAAGTCAGCAGAAAGAACTCATACAAGACTTTCTTCCTGCTGACTTTTCAGAAATTCAAGAGATTTGCATAACAGTAACTGATGGGAAACATATAATATGCAAATCTGCTGAAGAAGTAGCAATAACATTATATAATCAAAAGTGTGCCAAGCGTGAAGAAAAAAAAATCTGTTTCTGACAATCGATGGCAAATCTGTACAGGTAAGTGCAAACAAAAAAAAGAGAAAAAAGTGTATGTAGTGTGAAGTGTGTATGTATAAATTATCTTGAATAAATTAAATATAAAGAATTTCAATAATGAATGAATTATCTGTGTCCTACAATGAGACATCAATCTAAACCATAATGCCAAAAGCAACAAAACAAATTAATTTTATAAAACACTTTTTAATTGATATGTGATCATTTATGCAGACTAAAAGTCTTGTTGGTATACATGAAAGTATAACAGTGCTAAAATTCCTCAAAGCAAAATTGCATGTTGAATTACATAAAAGAATACCTACATTTTAGGAGCCTGGATTTCTGAGGTTGAAAAGTAACGAAGATTGGTATTTTTCACACTTTAAAATATTTTTGACCAGGAATTTAGTAAGTATTCAGTATTTTGCATTGACTGCTTAAATGCATGATTTATTCTTTTTTTTAATTTACCAACCACAATGAATTGCAGTGCCAAAAATCCCAAGCATTATAAATGCTGTAAGAATTTATTTATTTATCTTCTATTGCAACAAAGCTATAATGCAACATGCTATTTTGCTTTGAGGGATTTTGACATTGTTATATTTCCATAGGTTTATTTCTTCAGCGTCTTTTTTATTTTGTCTTGAGCCTCACTGTGTATACTACAGCAATCTATATAATATTAAAAATCCATTAAGAAAAATTATTTCAAAAATTTTTTTTAATGCCTTCTTTTATATATATAAATTGTGTTGTATGCATTACGAAGTGTAATCTGGCAGCTTTTTGTTACTTTGTCACCACCGTGTGGCTATAGTTAAAAAAACCAACTAATGATACTTATAGTCTGTCCACAAGATGGCGCTGCGCCTTAACACAAACGCGAACGTCTGACTGCTTTGCATGGTCAAGCTCTCAGCACCTGCAAACTTTGACTAGAAGCGCTGATGGGCACAATGAATCACTTTACTGATTCGATTTTTTTTGGAAATATTTATCCCAAAGGAATTTTAAGAATGTTGATTTATTTGATTTACAGGTATTGTTAAAATGTAAATGTCATTATTTAAAAAACATATGGGTTTAATATAATACGTACAATGTATAATAACATGTATAATAATATTCTGTGTATTGCCCTCTATATACAGTACGTCCTCTGTATATTTTGACAGCGAGCTAAACTCCACCCTCATTAAAATAACAGACATGGTATGTCTCTTTTCAACTTTTAATAAGGATTGGGTAAAACTATGAAATAAATAAAGAAAACAATAAATTAAAAAGGTATGTAATAATAAGCAAAGGACATTACAATTCTCTTTCCCATGTGAAAATGCATAAAATATAGATGAATAAGAAAAATAAACCTACCAACGAAGCTACCAAAGGTCAAGGATGAACACAGATGGTTGCTGATTTACTACAGCACATGTTCAGAACTGTGCATCATGGAAAACACTAACTCCCTGATTAGAGGCAACCATTAACAAACGATTAGTTCTTAATTATTATTTAACAATAACTGTAACGGGACATTCTGAATGATGATATTTTACTCTGAATTTACAAAAATTTATTTCATATTTATCTTTATATATATATAAAGTTTAATTGAATGTGACATTGACATTCTCATCAACCCCAGAAACATTCTACAAAGCCACCATGAACCCTAGCTTGGAAAACCTTTGTGTATTATGACATAAATCATATAAACACATGCACATTTTTGTCCATTTTAATATAAACACATGGACAGCTGTTCATTCATGCATTTACCCAGTCATTAAATCAGGTTGCAGCAGTGCAATGTATAAAATCCAGGTCAAAAGCTTCAGTTAATTTTCACATCAAATATGAGAATGAAAAACATGTGTTCTTTGTGACACTGTGGCATGGATGGTCTGTACCAGATGGGCTGGTTTGCGTACTGTATATTAGAAACTGCTGATCTCCTGGGATTTACACACAGAACTGTCTCTAGAATTCATACAAGGTGTAGTGTAGAAAAAAAAAAGCAGTAAGCGGAGGCTCTGCAGGCTGAAACACCTTACTGATCAGGGAGATCAGAGGAGAATGACAAAACTGCAAGACTGGTTTTAACTTAAACAAGCACTCTTTAGAACTGTGGTGAACAGGAAAGCATGTTAGAATGTATGTAAGACCTTAAACCTTGAGGTGGCAGGAAAGACTACATCAGGTAGCAGATTACATCATCTCCTGTCAGCACAGGCACAAGACATCATGGACACAGACTTACTGAAATCTAGAAAAAGACCAGGTGATTTTTTCCCCCTCCAACTTTCAACTTATAAGTTTGCGCCCATGATATGCTCACGTTCCTGTTGCTGGCTGAAAGTTGATATGGTCTGTGTATCCACGCTCTGTTATAGCCCATCTACCTCAAGGTTGGATGATTTGAAGGCTGAGATGCTTTTCTGCTCACCCTGATTATACAGAGTGTTTATATATGTTACTATGAGTTGGTGTTCAGGTGTTCCTATTAAAGTGGATAATGATCTTGGAGATCAATGGTGATGACCATTGTATTTATTCTCCTTTTTACACACACATTCACACATTACTTGTAATTCGGGAATGCAATTAGCCTAATCTGAATGTCTTTGGACTGTGGGAGAAAAGTGGAGTACCCAGAGGAAACCCACCAAGAACGGAGAGAACATGCAAACTCCATGTACACAGACCTTGAAGCGGGAATCGACAGTGCTAACCACTAAGCTACCTTTATACTAAAATACTTTGGATATTAAAACAACAGTTAAGCTCTGTTTGAGCAGAATAAGTGTAGATGTGATGCTAAGAGAGAGAGAGAGAGAGAGAGAGAGAGAGAGAGAGCACTAAAGTACTGCTGTGTCGATCTCTCTAGGTAGAAGTGATGTAAAAGGTTCAATTCTGTCAGGATCACACAGGCTAACTTGTCCATGAAATTATTGATTTTTAGATTTAGTTTCATGTTTTTCAGCTTGGAGTATTCCACATTTGTGACCTTCACGCACAAAAAGTTAAGGGCAGTCAGTAGCTTTTTCTCCTATTAGCATGCTCAGATAAACAGAAAGAGTAATTAAAGTAATGTAACATCCAGTTATCCCTAATGCAACTCCAATAAATGTCAGTCATTCATTAGAGACATCATGGCATTGACCTTAAGTCACTCAGCAGCATGACGTCATTCCGTACACTTTATTTTTGTGATGTGATGACATGGAGCAGAGAGGACATGGATGGAAAGATCGAGTGGGGGGTATGTATGAGTGTGTGTGTGTGTGAGAGAGAGAGAGAACGTATCGAGTGTGTGTGTGTGTGTGAGAGAGAGAGAGAGAACGTATCGAGAGAGAGTGTGTGTGTGTGAGAGAGAGAAATATCATTGGACGAAGGGGGCGTGTCTCCGTACGTCCGCGCGAGACCACGGGCTCATAGCTGCCGCTCCACGCGCGCGCCTTCGCTTCACTTTTAACTTCAAACGCTCGAGCGCGCGCGTGCACCTTTACGACTATCCACCAGCGGTTTTTGTTTTTTTTTTTTACTGTTTTTTTTTTGTCGTTTATTTTTTGGAAAGTCAGCCGTTTCAGCCGTCTTCATCCCTCCAGAATTCAGGTATGTCACCGGTACATCACCAGTATAGCGCGCGGGATGTTTGCACAAACTTTACACTCTTTTAAGAAGCGTGTCAGTGCACTGAGGAGGATTAAAAAAAAAAAATAAGGTTTAGGATGGAAAATATAAAAAAAATGCATGAACATATTATTTGTTCCGAGGTTCAGTCGGAAGCATTTCGCGGGAGCGCAGCATCCCGTTTTATCACCGGTGCGTGTGTGTGTTGAGCACGGATTTCAAATCGATATAACCGGTTTAACAATCTTATGCATGCACGATATCATCCATAAATTCCCATTCGTCCCATAAAGCCCTTCAAAATAGAATTTGGTTTATTGAAATAAAAATACAAATAGCATCATATAGTGTACATGATACAGTTACATTGTATCATGTACACTATAAGTGCATGATCATAGAGGGTTTCAAGATTTCATTCAGTCTTTGTATAAGTTATGTACATTAGTGTGTATAACATTACACATTGTCCCGAAAAACTTCTGGTTCAGAAATCTGGTTAATTTCTATGAAATCATATAAAAAAATTCTTCTAATATTTGCCCAACAAGATTAATCTGTGTCCTGCTCAATACACAGTTAAGCTGTGACACACAAATAATAAATAATTCTTTTCTTCTTCTTTTTTGCACTTTTTTTTTTTTTTTTTTTTTTACATTTTCTTCCCACTGGAGTACTGTATGTACACTTGTGTTTAAGCGTTTATTATGTAATAAATACTGTTTACCTGGATACATGAGTAAAGCGTATCTTTAACAAAATAAAGATTTAAGGTATAATTTGGACTGTAATTACCTTTTAGAATGACACTTTGAATATACACATCTTTACACACCTTTCAAGTTAAAAGGTACAAAATTAGAAACTGCTGCCCCAGCAATGATGAAGGGAATGGGACAATTTAATACACCCCCTCTCTTATTTTTTCTTAGAGTGTACAGATATCGTTATTGCATTTTTGCCTGCAGGCTTTTCATTGCTTACAATTTAGCAAATTAGGATAAGAAATAAAAAAAGGAAGACAACACGATTTCGAAATTCAGGTATCATTTGTTTTTTTCTTGCTCAATACCTTTTTTTAGCTTAAATGTAGAAACAGGACTGGACAGTGTGGTACAAATATTGTGATACGTTAACTGTAGGTATGCAAACATTTTCATCGTTCCCAGAAAACATCAATTCTGCTATACCACAATTTTTACTTTTTATTATAAATACTACAAATAATTCAAAGTAACTCCAACTTACTGTATGTGTATATGTAAAAAGCTTTGGATGTAGTTTTGATTAAAAGATTAAAAGCATGTGTGTTTAAGAGTGTAAGATGTGTATTCAGTGTCCTCTACATCCTCATCTCATTTTCTGTCCTCTGATCACAGTTAAGCAGAATGCCACTGCTCTGTTCAATATTCCAGGTGTGTGTGTGTGTGTGTGTGTGTGTGTGTTTACCTCTCAGTCGATTTGGAACCCTGGGCATCATGAGGGTTCACGTTGCCAGCACGGAGACGACTGGACGCTGAGCCTCATCTGCTTCTCATCTCAGTTCAACAGTGCAAGTGATCTGAGCTTCACTCACGCACAGCCAGCCAAAACGGAGTTCCTTTGAGTGTGTGTGTGTGTGTGTGTGTGAGTGAGTGTGTGTGCTACTGGCATGGCTTTCACATTGTCAGAGATCATGGCTGCACGACGGCAGCAGCAGTCTCAAAGAGGAGCGAGAGGAGCGGTGGAGGTGGACGAGTACAGTGCAAACCCTACTCAGGCCTTTACCTTCTACAACATTAACCAGGGACGCTTCCAGCCACCTCACGTCCATATGTAAGTGTCTTCCTCTTTTCTTCTCATTGCATTTCTTTTCATTTTTGTGAAGCTGCTTTGAGACAATGACCATGGTTAAAAGCGCTATATAAATAAAATTGAATGAAAAAATAACACTTTAAATAATTAATGACGCACAGGCCAATATGAAAGGAATAAAGCACTTGGAGGCATGTTGTTGTAGAAAAATAATCAATGATGAAGTAATGATGTGTTTTATGTTTCTCTTATTTGTCCACAATTGCAATGTTTTATCAATAACAACATGACATAATTGTTATATTTGATGCATTTATAGTTAAGTTTAAGGTTGTTGAACTTTACCTCATACTGTTACTAAAATGCTGACACTGTAGATTCCTTGAATAAATGATAAGTAAAGGTCGCTGTACATTAAACTTTACTGTGGAACCAATTACACACTTTTTAATCCAGTTGATGTGAAGTCAGCATTACAAGTCCCTCACCTATTAGAATAGGCGAATTCATAGAAATTACTTCTATACATGCCATACCAACATACCATTCTAAGCATTTTTATACAAACTTCAAATTTTTCTTCATGCTCTTATAATTTTTTAATAAAATTTACAATTTACATTTTATGTAATGACATCTCACTTTGTCACCACATCTGAACAATATATAAGGTACATACCAGTAGGTTGCTTCAAATTTATTGACCACAGAAGATTGCAGAGTGAAAATGGTGTTTTAAGGACACAGGTCACTTGGGTGGTACTGTTTAAGGTGTGTCTCAAGGGTACATTTCAAGTCCAGGGTACATCTCAAGTCCAGGATATGTCACAAGTCAGAGGTACGTCTCAAATCAATGGTACATTTCAAGTCCAGGGTACATCTCATGTCAAGGGTATGTCACAAGTTCGGGGTACGTCTCAAATCAAGGGTACACCTCAAGGCTAAGGTTGTCTCAAGGCAAGGGTATGTCAAGGAAACAATATGTTTCAAGGCAAGGGTCATGTCTCTAGTCAAAGGGGAAGTGTCTCAAGTCAGCAGTAAATTTCAAGGGTTTCCTGTAAAGAGTAAATCGCAGGAGAAGATTTTATCTGAAGTGAAAAGGGTATCTCAAGGGTACATTTTAAGGCAAGGGGATGTCTCGTGGCAAGTTTGCATCCCAAGTCATGGGTACATCTCACGACAAGGGTAGGGTTTAAGGGTATGCTTAAGTCAAGAGAACATCTCAGGGGTACGTTTCAAGCCATTAGTTTGTCTCAAGGCAAGGTCAAGGTTATGTCTCAAGTTATGGGTACTGTACATTTCAAGTCATTGGTAGGTCTCAAGGCAAAGGGTATGTTTCAGAGGCCAAGTATGTCCTGAATTGGGGTTACAGCTCAATGGCATGTCTCAGGTTAAGGGTTCATTTTAATGGTAAGTCAAGGGTAAGTCTCCAAGCATTGTTGGGTACATGTCATTGAATTTTATGGACTGTGAATTTTATGGTACCTTTAGTAGGAACAAAAATGGTGACCATACTGTAACTTGTTTTTGTAGTTAAATGCAGTAAATGCTTACTGCATCTGATAATCCAGTGATGTGTAGTTACATCAGGGGAAAAAGCAAATCATCTCTCTGACTCTGCACAACATGTAGTGTACACAGTCTCTAACTGTGTGTGGTGTAGGTAGGTAGGCAGGTAGGCTGACCCAGCAGTAGTTACTTTTAAGTGGGCCACTCTTATTCAAATGTATTTCCCACTCCTCTAGAGACATGCTGCTGCTGCTGCTTCTGCAACCACAAGCCTCCTGAGAACTCCATATAACTCCTGTTTCTTCATAAAATACTCCTTCTTTTACTTTTCAATTTCTCTCTCTCACAACTGTTCTTTCTCTCAGGGTTGATCCATTACCCCATGACACCCCCAAGCCACCAGGTTACACTCGCTTTGTGTGTATCTCGGACACACACTCGCGCACGGACTCGATTCAGATGCCGTACGGCGACGTGTTGCTGCACGCAGGAGACTTTACTGAGCTTGGCCTGCCCAGTGAGGTCAAGAAATTCAACGACTGGCTCGGTAAGAATCTACTCATGTCATCTACAGTATAACACACACACACACACACACACACACACACACACACACACACACACACACACAATCTCTCTGCATGCAGGGTTTGCACAATATTTTTATTCCTCATACTACTTTTACTTTTCTTTTTGCATACATTTTTTATTTATTTGATATAATGAGGTAGAAGCAGGAAGATGAATCATTATTCAGCCCAAACTGTATGTTCTCTCTCTTCTTTTTTCATTCTGTTACTGTACATTCTTTTTTCTTTTTTTATTGTACCTTCTTTTTCATCTTTTTTCTTTTATGTGTTGTGTATAATCACTTTAACAATGTCTTTCTTTCTTTCTTATTCCACTTTTGTGGCGCATCTTTCTTTCTTTTTAATAATTGCCTTGACATCCTCTTTAACTTTCTTTCTTTTTCTTCTAATTACTGTAAACATACAGTATTTCTTTTTCCCTTCGTTTATTTTATATTTGCTTTGTCACCCTCTCTTCCTTCGTTCCTTCGTTCCTTCCTTCATTCCTTTTTTCTTTCTTTCTTGTAATTCCTGTCACCCTCTTTCTTTTTTTCTCTCTTTCTTTTATCTTGTAATTACTTTGAAAAAAAATCTTTCTTTCTTTCTTTCTTTCTTTCTTTCTTTCTTTCTTTTTTACATTATATTACATGTGTTCTGTCACAACCGTAATTGTCACACTTGCCACGGTCGGTTTTTAAATATTATTTGTAGGACTGATAGTGATAATGATCATAACGCGACACTAGTGAGTTTTGGTTAAATGAGTAAATTAAGAGCAGTGATAGTATCTGCCTCCCCTCAGTCGGCTATCTCAGCACACAGAGCAAATTAAAGAGGGGAAAAGGCTGCATGTGCGATGCATCAGAGACATAAAGAAAGACAGAAACAGCATTTTTAGATGAGAAAGATGAAGACGAGAGGTGGAGGGATGGATGGGAGCGCAGCCCTCCTGAGGTTATGCAGTAGGGTGCAGGAGGCACGGGCGGGCAGATAAGACGAGGCCAGAAAAGCCTGCAGGTTTCTCAGATAACTGATAACACTAAAGCGTCTCTCTCTCTCTCTCTCTCTCTCTCTCTCTCCCACTCTCACATACACACTTGCTCTCATCTTTCATTGTCACACTCCATGTGATGCATCCTCCCCTGTCCCTGCCTTCTCCCTCTCTTTGATGGGTATTCCTGGAGTTTTGTTCTTCCGTTTGTTTTTAGATAAATATTTATTCCTCGTCTCCTGATCCATTCCCTCATCTGCTTTTGTGTGTGTGTGTGTGTGTGTGTGTGTGTGTGTGTGTGTGTGTGTGTGTGTGTGTGTATGTGTATGTGTGAAAGGAGAGAGACAGACCGTGCTGTACTCATGCTGCTTTCTTTATCCCACGTCAGCCCTCTGAAATGGGATTCACTTTTTTCCCTGATGTTACTAAAAAAAAAACACAAATCCTCACATCTCACCTCACACATATGGTAATACAAATGTATATACATTCCTTATTTATCTTTAGACTTGTATTTTGGACTTCAGAAACTTTTTGAATGTTTGTCTGTTGTGGAAAAATGCAAATCATATCACTTATCATAAATCTACCATGTAAACAGTTCAGGTTTATTAAAAGGGTGGTAATGTAATAATTAAAGTTTGGAGTCAGATTATGTGGAGGAATGTAAGCCTGAAATGTTGATTTGACATCTGTTGATCAGAGAATACGAATAAAAAAAAAAAATCGAATTATAAAAACCTCAGGGAGTAGTGAATATCTTCGCTTTTTGTGTTTAAAGTATAAAATCCCATTCTGAGTACACGTATTAGTTTTGGAGAGATATTTCCCAAGATACATGAAATCTATTTCACACTTTACTGGGAGACGTTTTCAGCCGGGTGACACTGGAGGAGACGGTCTTTAGGAATGTGTGAAGTCAGGATGTGCGGATTGCTCGTTCACTATTGATTTCGGACAGTACGTACATTAATCGTAGTCACGGTCCACAGCATGAGCCAAAGTGCAGGCAGGTCGCAACAAGCTAGGGTCATTTATAATCATAAGCAAGGAATAGATGTTCTTTGTTAAAGTGCTATACAGATAAATTGAGTTGAATGGAATGGATGAAACTGGAAACCATGGAACTAAAGACCCGAGATGCCGTTTAAGCACATGAACCCGGAGCAGGAATTTATGGTAAGACTTAGCAAGGAAACACAAAAACAGCAGGAAACACATAGATTAACTTATCAAAGGCTGACCGTGAACAGGTGAACACAATGAGTAAGAGACCAATGACAGGACAGGGGGCGGAGACGGGACCAAAAACAAACGCACGTGTCACGCCCACTCTGAGCTCATTTCTGTAACGCTGCTTTGTGACAATGTCCATTGTTAAAAGCGCAACAATGAATTAAAATCTAACCAGTTTAGGGAGTTTGTGACGCACAGCAGGTAGTTGTGTCGCTTCACAACTGCAGGAACCCTGGTTCAGTCCCAAGATTACTGCCTTTCTGATGTTTCACATGTTCTCCCTGTGTTTATGAGGGTTCCTCTGGGTTCTCCAGTTTCCTGGCTGCCTATGCAGAATCGCCTCTAGGTGCGAACATGTCTGTGCATCATAATAATTTAGTTAATATTCCTTTATTAGTATATTAAATTAAGGTTAAGATACAACATGATTTATTCAGTAATTGGTGAATAACTTATAAAATGATTTTAGGAATTTAAAGGTGAATAAAGTAATGCTTCAGTTCAAATTACCGTCAGGTAATGCTTTTTTTTTTCATTCTTCAGACAAGGCCTAGGCAATTTATCAAAAATTAATCATAACCAGGTAGCATGGTGGCGTAGTGGTTAGCATGGTGTACTCGCACCTCCAGGGGCTGGGTTTGATTCCTGCCTTAAGGTCTGTGTGCATGGAGTTTTCATGTTCTCCCCGTGCTGGGTGGGTTTTCTTCCGGGTATTCCGGTTTTCTTACACAGTCCAAAGACATGCAGATTAGGTTAATTAAAATTGTTTTTTAATTGCTCATTAATCATAATCGAGGTAAAATGTTAAATTAATCATGATATTGATTTGAGGTCAAATCGCTCCAGTACTACCTCAGACTCTTTCTATTTCACTCCCTTTCCGAACACACCATTTTTGTGTCTGAGAAACAAGCAGGGGTGGGGGGGGGGGGCTTTTCCTATATGAGGTCACATTAGGGTAAATATCCAGTTGGCTTAATAGTAGTGTGTTTTTCCTCACAAGTGAATTTTGCATAGTATGTGCTGTTTAAGAGTTAAAGAATATTTCTCAAACACTAATCAGTTCTAATGAAGGGTCTCAGAAAATGTTGGTAATAGGTTAGCATTCGGAAGCTTTAGGGAATCATTTAATTTTTGTGATGGGGCTTTGTTAATTATTCAACACTGGAGTCAAAGAGAGAGCATTTTTAGTCGAAAAAATGTTTAAAAATACTTATAGCACAGTTTTAGTTTTAGTCTAATTAGCATTAGATTATTCATATATGCTTTATATAAGTTTCATTTTCGGTCTACTTCCAGTTGTAGTCAGGTTGCACAGCTAATATAGTTTATGAGCTTCTGGTTTTCAGAAAACTTTCAAAGAACTTCTTTATATCTCGAGAATAAATGTTCTTTGAAGTTTTGAGGATAAGAGAGGATGAAAGCACTTGGTGTGTGCTGTTGTAGGAAGAAATATAAATATCAGGGTGGGGTGATGATTATTGACATATAACTGCACACCCTGAACTCCTTTAGTCCTTTTACACCACAGCGATTTATCAACAATTATTATGTTTTTTTTTTACATTTTTTAAATTTCATATTGTCTTGTATCTTTTTTTTTTTATTCCCTAAGTATTCAGTTGCTGTCATTGCATGCATTAATTAAATCAGCTATAAAGTCGCATAAAATTTTTCTTGCTATACTGTATAACTTCACTATACCAGTTATCTGTTTCTATAAAAACTATATAAAATTCTAGAATAATTGCAATAATATGAGGCTGTAATTTGCCTTATAGACTGCTGTTATGAAAAATTAATCAACAGCTTTTAACCAATCAGATTTGGGAATTCAGCTCATTAGTAATAACAGCAGCAACTTTGATGGTTGCCGGACGTGATAAGCGTGATAAAAAAATCCTTGTCAGACGCAGTGACTGATCACACTACCTTAGCTTAGCGTTGATTATTTAAGCCTGTCTTTCTTCTCTTGAAGCTGTGTGTGTGTGTGTGTGAGAGAGAGAGAGTCAGAAAGGGAAAGAGAAATGAGAGAAATGAGAGATGAGTGCGCGCTTGTCAGCTCTTGTCAGTTTTTCTCGGTCAGGCATATTGAGTAGCGAAATGTAAGGAACGTTCTAGATGTGCTGTGCCGAAGCGTTCTAGTTAAATATGGATCTCATCGCAGAGAGACACGGTGAGGACGTCGAGGCAGAAATGTTAAAGTTATTACTGAAGATGGACGGGCACTCACTGTTTAGGGGTCAGGAAGTTTAGTAGTCTGTCTGTACGCTTCTCTTCTGTCGAGATGATTAATAATAGATTGCCTCCGTTTATGATGCAACAGCCATGTGGTCAGTGTAAGGTGTGTGTATGTGTATATGTGTATGTGTAAAAAAAAAAAAAAACAGCTAGGGTAAAAAGTTTCTCTCTCACTTTTTCCCCCAATCCTGATGTTTTTTTCCCCTCCCTCCGGTTTTGCAGACACCCTTTGCTCTTTCTCTGGTTTCTATACGGAGAAAAGCAACATGAAATTTTAATGCGTTCTCTCTCGCTCCTGTCTGCTTCAGACTCCAGAGCTGGGGTTTTATTCCTGCGCCTCCTCCGTGTGGGGTTTTTTTGCTCTGCTGACGGATTTGCTGTGGGTTATTAACGAGGAAGCTTGACACCCCTTCTTTACGGCTTTTAACGTTGCAAATAAAACAGAATCTTGTGCGGCAGTACCTTTAAGAGCCAAATCGTTAACCATCTGTCTGTCCGCGTGTGCTTGTAGTTTATGTTTGGTATCCTGTGCTGCGTACTTGTACATATGAAAAACCTGCTTTTCACAGTTTCCTTTTCACAGATGGGCCATATTCGGTATTTGTACTTCTTTTTTTTTTTTTTTGTATTAAACGTCTCGGGCAAGTCATCTTGCCAATGTGCTTTTGTTTGTGTGTGTGGGTGTGCACATTTATGTTGATGAGGTTTGTTTTGCCTCAGATAGCACCTCCAATTAAATACATCGTCTTTAAGGCCGCCTACAGATGATCAGTGTTCTGTGTTTCTCTCAAATCACAATACGAGTGATAAGTATTCTTACTGCGAGAACGCTTCATCATCAAGACGCATTTTAAACCTTTTCTCGAGCTCGCGTGTTCTCCACGTCTCCACGTCTCCAAATCTCAAACCTCCAAAAAATTCTTAAGCTTTTTTTGAACACCATGTATGAGGTCTCATCTGATTGGTTGTCTTATAAAGTTGATTGTAAAATTCGTGCAGATGTTTTTGCACAACACACACTCCTGCTCCTCTGAGATGCGTCGGGGCTTTACAGGTTTAGTTTTGTTTACGTTCCCGAGGTAGGTCCTGTCACTAACAAAACTAAACGCACGTCTCCACCGCATCAAGCATCTGTTTCCTTCTCCATCCGTCTCGCTCTGACTTTCCTCCCTCCTTCGTATTATCAGCCTGTTCGTATTTTTGTCTGTGAATAATGCAGAGCATCTGATGGGCTCGGGGTGAGGGCTTCCATTATGATAGGGTGTGTGTACGTGTGTGTGTGTGTATGTGTGTGTGAGAGAGAGAGAGATTAAGATTTCATGCATTATGATGGGGTAGGTGTTTACATGACACTTTGACAAAGAAAGACATGAAAGTGCAGGCGTAAGCTGTGTGTGTGTGTGTGTGTGTGTGTGTGTGTGTGTGTGCGCGCCAGGAGATCAAGTGCAGGATGTCTTTCAGTGATATGTATGCTCACGCTGTCGTGCCAATAAATTGCATCCTCCAAAATGCTAATATCAACCTTCTGTCCCGTATCCGACGGCTTAGAGAGAAGACTGCCGGTTCTGTCTGACCTAAAAAATAAAAAGAAATAAAAAAATTAATCAGTCAGCATTTCTATTTCTGGCTGTATTGGAAAGGCTTTGCTTTGTTAAAACACCTTTGACTGAACGCGTTTTAGTACATCAAATGCAACGCCTTTGATCTTCACTCCTTCTTCTAAATGTTAAACGAGTGTGTATGAGCGATGCGGATCAAGAGGAAGCCTTTAGCAGGAAGTCAAAGAAGAGCGGGAAAGGACATGAGGCGGAAGTGAGAAAACAGAGGGAGCAGGTGAAGGAAGGATTGAGGATAAAAGCTCAGTCGAGACTTGCACTGAGTGCTAAAATGATCCTTTATCATACTGTAAGTCATAAGTTAAAAGATCAGTGGTGTAGAAGTGCACAATGTAACACGCCAGCTTATTTCATGTCATGGTGGCTAAAGAGGCGGCGACTGAGAATGTTTCTTAGAGTGTGTGTATGTGAGCACGCTGAACAAAAATGATTCCTGTATCAATATTTAAATTAATGGAAGAATTTCCATACAATTATGCAAGTTAAACAAGTTTGTTTGGGTTAAACACATTAAATAAAAATTAGTACAGTACTGTGCAAAGGTTTTGAGCCCCCTGCCCCCCTCATTTTATCATATTCTTCATCATTCTTCATCATTCTTCACAATTAAATTAAATGATATAGATTCAATTAAACAAATGGGGAAAATGTTTTAATGCGACAGTGCCTAAAGATACTATGTAAAAACTGGTTGTTTACGTAACAACCTCAGCAGCAACCTCGTTTCCCCTCGCGTCTGTTCCAACTAGTACACTAATCACCGGCATGATCATCTGTCATCACCTGCACCTGTTTCTCACTGGGTCATGCTTTAAGTTAGATGGTTTTTATGCTTGAACAAACTAAAAAAAACATTCCTCCGAAACTGCTCAAGTACAGGGACTGGATTGAAAACGAGAGGCGAAAACTCCTTCAGGAAGCCAGGAGAACTGTTCCTCAAGACTACATTAAAAATACAAGAAAGTCTGACTGTGTAAAAGCAAAATATGAAGAAATAAAGGGGGCTTAATACTTTTGCACAGTACTGTATATTACAAACTTAGTTTTAGTAAAATACAGTAGGCATGATATTAATTTAATAATATAAAAGCTACACGAAGCCAGTGCATTGCTATTAAAAATAAAACACAGTAGGGTAACTGCACAGATTTACACTAAACACCAATGAGGGCTACAAAGAAAGCTAATGGGCCAGGGGTAGCTCAGTGGTTAAGGCATTGGACTACGGTTCGGAAGATCTCGGGTTCAAACCCCACAACCACCAAGTTGCCACTGTTGGGCCCGTGAGCAAGGCCCTTAACCCTCAATTGCTCAGATGTGTAATGAGATAAAAATGTAAGTCGCTCTGGATAAGAGTGTCTGCCAAATGTCCAAATGTAAATGTAATGGCTACGGCAGAACATGCTAATGAAGAAAAGAAAGATTGATGCCATAATGAGAGTGTAGAAATGATTCTTTTAATTATTCGAGGATCTTCGTTGTACAAGCAGACATGGAGAAAGGATTCCAGCCAGGATCTTATTGGCATCATGTCGTACAGTGTGATAAGTAATAATCTTAAACGCTGACAGCTGTAACCACACAATGTACAACTGACGCAAAACTAATGTAATGTTTGCCTAAATTGCTTTACCGCTAACAAGAAAATGTCAGCAGGCAGAGTTTTAGCACAAAGACCGTAGCATATGTAGGTGGATGAGTCTGCTGATTTATTCATCTTTTTCAGATGTAAGCCTAGCAACAATGAGAGAACAGTGAGACTGGTGGCAATTTAATAATAATAAGTTTCTTTAAAAAAAAAAAAAAAACAATCCATAAAGATCACTCACTCATTGTTTATGTAGACCGCTTAACCTTTTGAGGATAAGAGAGGCGGATAAGAGAGTACAGATTTAGCGGTCTGGTCGGTCTGGGCACTCAGGGTCATGGACGGACTGGAGCCTATAACAGGGGACTCGAGGCACTTGACAGGGTACACCTTCGACATTACACACTCAGTCTGCATTTTTTTAGACTGTGGGATGAGGCACGGGTAGACCATGCAAACTCCCCCCTCCCCAAGGTGGGAATCGAGCCCTCAGCCCTGAAGGTGCGAGGCCACAGTGCTAACCACTTTCATACCATATCCAGTCTTGCCTATTTGTTTCATATTGGTTTACAAGGCCAAGACCAGAAACTAACCATAAGTAGAACCAAATGGAGAGATTTGTTGCTTTATAAAGCAGGAAAGTTTTATTTTTCGGGCGTCTCCCATGTCGACGGAACAAGACCTCAAATCCCGCAAAAGCCAGTTGTTAGGCAACTACCTTTTAAAAAAAAAAATCATATTCTGATTTAGCATTTTTTTCTTTTAAGACTAAGCTTGGCCTCCTGCGTGGCATTACTGCACATAAAACACACACACACACATATCACTAATCCCCTTGAACAATCCTAGAATTTGGAGATTTCGCCCATCAAAGGCTCCGGACCACCCACTACAACACACATTCAGGGTAAAATAACACAGATCCAGCAGCTTCTGCTCCTGTATCTCTTATTGGAAAGCAAACACACATTGCACACACACTTAGTTTTAAGAATTGAATTTGTGTTTATTAGCCTCGTACGAGAGAAAGAGATGTGCACACGTGTAAGGGGATTTGGGGGGGGGGGTACGCGTGCACCCGCATTTATTTAATTGCTTCCCTTTGAAGAGAAAGTACATGAAAAGAACAGACGCTTTTGTCGACGAGATTCATAGTGAAATTTAAACTGTTTGTTGCTTAAAAGCTGCTTTTGAAATACAAAAAGACAAAAAAAAAGAAGATGGAGGCTAATAACAACAGTCATTTGCGTGTCCGGCTTAGGCGTGTTGAGCGGGGAAAGCATCTCTTTTTTCTTTTCTCTTCTCCTCTCCTTTTTCCCCCATCACAAAAGCAGCGGGCTCTTCACGTCCCCCTCCTCCCTCACGCTGGCGTTTTGTATTTGCGTGATTGATTGCTTCCAAAGACTATATTTTTTGCTTTGTGTTTCTAAGAGAATGACTCCATTGTAGAGCTCCGAGAGCTCGTCTGTAATTCGGCGATGGGCCTTAGGAGCACTTTGGGAAATCTGAAAGAAATATAAAGTAAGAAAATATGGATTGTTTTTTTTAACGTGTCAAAAAAGTCAAACCAACGACAAACATGTACGAGTGTTGGATTTTGAGAAATAGTTTCATGCATGGGAATACGGATAGGGGTGGCTTGTATAGCGGAGGTGCCAACATTTATGGTTTAGGTGTAGCAAATGACTGTAGAGTAGAGTATGTAAAACATGGTTGGTTATGTGAGTTTATTTTTACTCGGCATCAACTTCAAGTCTTTCTTGGAAGCGTGTCCGAGTTCGGAGATGAATTACGATGTGGTGTGTGTCCAAGTGGCTTGGGTAATAAAAAAAAAGTAAAAATAAGAAAAAAATGGATGGAGTGAGAAACAAGGACAGCATGAGGGAATTTTTTAAATATATATTTTTGTATAATCAGTAACAGGATGTTTATTTTGCCTCACTGAAAGAACATGAAGAACTTGATAGTTAAGAGGCAAATCTTAAAACTTCCAAAAGCTCTAGACCTGCCAGTTGTTTTGATTTTGTATGTTTTCGTTATACACACGCCCCCCAGTCAATACCTCATAAAAACACCAGTCATATATAATTATGTAAAATTATGATATTGTGATGGTGATTAAACTGTACCTGTTATGTTACATAAGAAATCGAAGGCAGCATTTATCAGCGTAATATGGAACAAGTGGGCGGGGCTTTGGTTGGCGTTGTTGGTCTGTAAACAAACTGAAGGAGCTGCTTATTATCTACGTTAATGCATGTCTGAGTGAAAAAAAAAACATTAACTCACTCACCCACTCGCTCATCGTCTTTACCGCTTTATCCTGTATACAGGGTGTCCGGGGGCCTGGAGCCTATCCCAGGACATGAGGCGGCATACTCCCTGGACATGGTGTCAGTCCATCACTGGGCTCACCGTAGTGTGTCTGAGTGTGATTTTGGCAATGCCAGCTAGTCTAACCTGCATGTTTTTGGGACTGTGGGAGGAAACCAACGTACCGGGAGGAAACCCACCAAGCACAGGGAGAGCATGCAAACTCCATGCAACCAGACCCGAGGCGAGAATCGAACCCTCGACCCTGGAGGTGCAACGCGATAGTGCTAAAATTAACTGTCTGGTTTAAATTGGTGAAATAGTTTTTTTTAAATTTTATTATTAATTTTTTTTGGGGGGCGGTTAATATTATAAATAAATTTGCAAACTAAAAAAATAATGTTTTTTTTCCCTAAAGTATTTGGAAACTAATGTTTTAGGAAAGCTTTAGGAAAGAGGATTGGTTATAAGAGTGAGGAATAGACATCTGAAACTGATGATGGTTTGAAAGATTGCGTTTTAATACAGAAACCTGAAAGCACTCGAACAGAAAACGGAAGTGATAGATCGACATTGGGCTGCAGACCGGAAGGTCATGAGTTCAAATCCCAGCACTGCCACGCTGCCACTGTGGATCCCTGAGCAAGACCCTTATCCCTTAACTGCTCATTTGTATATAAATGAGATAAATGTAAGTCACCGAATGCCGTAAATGTAAGTGAAACAACAGAAAGAAAAGAAAGAGGGAAAAAAAGTTCAGTTCTAACCAGAATATGCAGAAATGTGTCATTAAATGCAATGAAGCTTTTGTAACGACGGCACTAAATCTCTCCGCCTCGTGAGCAAAGCTTAAAGAGCATCTCTCAGCCAAGCAGCACATCTCATACTCATTTCTTTGACTTTTTTTTTTTTTTACGATTTGCTCGCAGCGACAGCACAAATGTGCTTATCCCTGCAGATTTCTAGCGGCGCTGTAAAATATAATGTACGTGTGTGTTAACATCAGGTAAATTGCTTATATCTCACACCTTATGTGTTAAATTTCGTAGTGGCTTCCTGGATGTGTGTGTGCATGTGTGTGCATGCGTGTGTCTGACTGTGTGTGTATGTGTGCTGACATTTCAGTAGATCCCCCCCTCCCTGAGTCTTCCCCCTCCCTCAATTTAATTGCTGCTTTTCAGGGACGCGCTTGACTGCATAATTGTCAAAACTCTGCGTGATTGAACTCTCCTTCACATACCAAACCTGACACTTTCTGATGCGTCTCGTCTCTTTATGACACTTTTCAAATAAAGGAAGCTCTCCAGATGTTTGCTGTAATTTTTTTTTTCTTCCTCGCTCTTCCTCGCTGCAGATTTCGGGGGTGCTGCCGTGAGTGTGTGCAGGAGGATTAGAGATTTGTGGGGACAGGCTGTCTGTGTGTTTGGCAGGCGTGGACGGGTCCGCTCCATGCCGCGTATGAATATTTTAGCGAACGCTTACATGTTGCACAATGAGACGGAATGGAGCGTACTAAGGTTTGTTTATTAGTGGTGACAAAAAATTTTGAAGCGTTGAATATTTAAAAAAATTTATTGCAGGACTTAATGAACGGTTCAGAGATGTCTCTCTTATTCCAAATTAATATCGGGCAAATCTTTACTCATCCGCCTGCTAGGTTTACAAATCCACACTGTCACCCCAATCCCATTCATCTGTAAATTTCCGTACAACCCCAGCCCAAAATAATACAAAATAAAAACTCTCATTACAATGGAGCCGTGATCCGACTTCCTGCTCCACATCTAAAATACTGGCCTTCCAGGAACTCCTTTAATAGCCCAAACTTATGGAAATTCCTTGGGGCAAGGTCAGGACTGTATGGGTATGTGGCAGTAACTCCCAGCAGAGTTCCTGTAATGTTTAAGTGGTGTTGGTGAATGATTGTGTGTACAGTTCACACAGACAGACACGTCTCTTCCACAAGTTTGCAACAAGTTATTTTTCAAAGATCAGGCATTCCACTCACTCGATGTTTGCTGGAAAGACTGCAGTGGGCTTCGAGCCACCGGGATCGTCATTCACAGATATACAGGCTTCTTTAAAACGTTTGCTCCATCAAAATCTTTTACTGCGACTCATTATCGTACTGTGCTTAAAGTCTTCTGTAAAAATCCGTTTAAAAACATTCATGACTGATAAATTTCAGCAAATTTTCGGGACTGACTTGAACACCCTTTTTTTTGACAATAGCTAAATTAAAACTACATTATATTATATAAATATATGCAGCCCACGCATAAATCCCATACATACATCTCTTATGTAAGGATGTTTCTATAACATAATGTCCATATACCACAAAGCAATTTGCAAAAGATAATTTATTTTGCATATATTTATTTTTGCATCATATTTAATATTAAATAAATATGTTTTGTCCTTTTAAAGGTCCCGTTAAAACCAAATAAATTCCGATCATCTCTTACATTACAGCAGCTATAGTCATGTCCAAATGTTTGTCCCCCCTTTTTCAATTCTATTTTTTTGCATATCAACATAATAAAAATCCTCTGATGGTAGTGTGTCTCAGTATTAGGCAAGTACAATGTGCCATTATTTATTTAACAAAAATGAAGCCAAAAGGAATAAAAACATGTGGGCAATACTGACTAACCCTCCTACTTGCAGATTCAACAGCCTGTAGATCCACTTTCAGCAGCAAAAACTTGATGTAATTGTTTCCTGTATGGCTTTATTAGTCTCTCACATCATTGTGGAGGAGTTTTGGTCCATTCTTCATTACAACATTGCTTCAGTTCTATGAGGTTTTTGGTCATTCGCTTATGCACAGCTCTCTTAAGGTCCCACCACAGCATTTCAGTTGGGTTGAGGTCCAAAAGCTAGATTTTTAAACAATTTTCAGCCTTGTGGCTGCAAAAATAAGCCCAAATCATCACCTCTCCACTGCCGTGCCATGAGAGTGAGCTTCTGCTGAAATGCTCTTTGGTTTCACCAAACATGGCACTGGGCATTAAGGCCAAACAACTTAACTTTTGTCTAATGTGTCCATAGGACATTGTTCCAGAAGTCGTGGTTTGTTCTGATGTCGTTTTCCGAACGAGAAGAGGCTTTTTCCTGGCAACCCTTCCAAAGAAACCATACTTGTTCAGTCTTCTTCTAATTGTGCTGTCATGGTCTTTAACATTTAACATGCTCATTGAGGTCTGTGGGGTCTGAGATGTAGCTCTTGTTTTGTTTTGTTTTTTGTTTGTATTTCTGTGAGCATTAGATGAATGTGTTCGAACGTCCACCCTAGGGAAATGTCTGGAATACTTAACTCTTTGAATAATCTTTCTCACTGCAGAACGTTGAACACCAAATTAATTGGAAATGGTTTAAAAAAAATGCTTTCCAGATTAATGTGCAGCAACAATTGCTTCTCTAAGACCATTGTTTATGTCATAGTTCATAGTTGGCTGCAACTTACCCTCTTAAGTCCTGTGGAAGCAGTTAGGGGGTACTTAGTATTGCCTGCGTGTTTTTTTCTTTTTTTTTTTGGATTCATTTTTGTAAAAAAAAAAAAAAAAAGGTTAGAATTTGTTGTTTTTATCTAAGGTTGCATTTGCCTAATACTAAGACCCAGTATGATCAGATTATTTGTATTATATTTTTACATAAAACACATATAGTAGAATTAAAAGGGGTTACTAACTTTTGAACATTACTGCATAAAGAGTAATTTCTGGACCAGTCTTTTTTTTTTTTTTTACTTTCTTTCTTGAAGTTAATAAGACAAAATGTAGCTTGTCGTATTACAGAGAAACCAAAAGAACAGTAGAGCCCCTGTCATGGGCCCAGTGGTGGCTGAAACAGTTAAATCTCTGGGTTACTAATTGGGAGGTTGTGGGTTCAAGCTGCCAGGCTGCCACTGTTATGCCCTTGAGCAAGGCCATGGATGACCTTCCGCTCTGACTGACCCCAGCTTCCTAACAGGGATATGCGAAAAAATATTTTCACTGTGCTGTAAGGTACATGTGACAAATAATTATAATAATAATAATAATAATAAAAATGAAGACCTTACTATGGCAGAAAACCAACTTCAGGGCTTTTTCTTTGCATTTAAAAATATATAAAATATATCTATTTAATTAATCCCTAAATTATTTTATTTCAAATACAATTTTTTAATTTTATTATTTACGATTATAACATTTTTATTTATTATTAAATTTTACAATTATTTATTAAAATTTCAGGGGTCAAGCTTTGACATAAAACACATCCAAATTCTTAAGTCTTCTACTTTAATCTGACTCTTTTACATACTTCTGTAATCTTCGCTAACTGAAAGGTACATATTAATTTAAAAACAAAGCTACCGTACATCTGTGTGTTTTTTTAAGATCCAGTGATATACAATTCTAAATAAAGAGGACAAAAGACGTCAATGTGCAGGATTTGTATTCCTTTTTTGCTGATTATTAAGTATTCGTTCTGATTATCTTTTCGATAAAAACGTTAACCAGCTTCACCGGCAGCTGTGCACACCCACGCCATCATGCTTCACAGATGTGCTGATGCGCGTTTGATCACGAGCAGTTCCTTTTCTTCTCTCTTTCTTTTGGTAAATCTTTAACACACCTGTCCATAAAACTACCTCCCAGCCCTACAGGCTTTAAAAGTATTTTTAGCAACGTGTAATCTGGCCATGCTGTTCATGAGGGTTTACTGATGATTTACATCCTTTTGTAAACCATCTGAGCTTGCACTCGTTTATTCCTCTTTTTTCATGGCTCTCAAAACCTGATCGCTAAGAAGGCGTTGATTAGTTTTCTGTAACAGCAGCTCTTACTGTAGTTAAGGTTACAGGGTTTGTTTAATGCACTTAAAGTTGCCAAAGTTAATAATGAAGCATTGACTTGATTGTTTAAATCTTAAAAACAGATTTATTCCATATGGTTTTATTAAAATGGGTTTGAGATAAATTAAGGTGTACAGATTTTCTTTGTAGGTTTTAGTATCTTGAAATTATTTAGGGTTAATGTTGTATATTTTAAGATTAATCTAAAAAGGAGATTTAAGCAAGACCAGTTAAAATGAATCAAGTTTAGGCCTCTAGCTGTTAAGTTGGCAGAGTTTTAGTGATTTAAATAGTTTTTTCATAGGGTTTAACCAGAGTTTAACAGTAACTACAGTATTAGCAATGACTATAAAGACATCACTTTCAAATGATGAGGTGTTTGCTATTTATTAGTATCTAACATTTGTTACACTGCATTGGGGAAGATATTATTACAGAAAGAGATAAATACGTTGATAGTGTTGTCAATAACGTCAGATTTTTTTTTCATTTGACACCACAATTTCACAACTTAGCACAATATCTGAGGCGGCATGGTGGCTTAGTGTTTAACCCTGGGCTTGCACTTCCAGGGTCGAGGGATCGATTCCCACCTCAGGGTGTATGTTCTCCCCATGCTTGGTGGGTTAGTTCCGGGTACTCCGGTTCCCTTCCATAGTCCAAAAACATGCAGATTAGGTTAATCCAGATTAGGTTAATGCTATTAGGTTGCCATTCCCAAAGTGCCTGGGGTGTGAATATTAACTGGAGGTTTTACAATGGGTGTAAAAATGGGAATAAATACAATGATCATCATTGGCCTAAAGAGGTTCGTAGATGGATGGGTGGAGCTCAATATCTGGCTTTGTGTTTCTCCTATGCAGAGTAACTACTTACCTAGTTATGTGTTCCCCAACACTTTCTTTTTGAATTTATTTTTCTTTTTAAGGGCAGTGAACGCTCAAAGAGTTAAGGCTCTGCGTAACTGTCCAGAAGGTCAGGGATTCGAATCCCCAAGCAGAGGAAAGAAATTCATTATGCTGTGAAGTATATTTGACCAATAAAGGCTTTTTCCTCTTCTTCTATTCCATTAGTCAAAATTATTTTAAAAAGCCTATGTTTATTCTGATTTCACTGTTCTGCAGATCTGGTGATCTGGGGCATATCTTTTAAAATTGGCCCATGTAAACACAATCAGGTTCAGGAGCCACACTTTCACACACATTATCTCAGCCATATAATACACTCACACTAAGGCCTACACTACATAACTGCCAGGTTATTTATACAAGTAGAAAAAGTGAAAGGTGATGGTTGATCTTATTAAATGTCACATAAAATGTTTACACCAGAATGTTTTTTCTTCCTTGTCCTCTCTCTGTAGGCACTCTACCTTATGAGATAAAGATCGTGATAGCAGGAAACCATGAGCTGACCTTCGATCAAGAGTTCATGGCTGATCTGATCAAGCAGGACTTCTACTACTTTCCGTCTGCCTCCAAGCTGAAGCCTGAAAACTACGAGAACGTTCAGTCGCTGCTCACCAACTGCATCTACCTGCAGGACTCGGACGTTACCGTTAGAGGTTTCCGCATCTACGGCTCACCGTGGTGAGTCTCCAGTTTTCTGTCTGTCTCACGTCTACTTCTTGCCATATCTTGAGCTGTAACCCTGGCAGACTGTGTCAGGTATCTGTGCCCACTTTATGCCAGCCATACAAGATCAATGCATTCACCATGTGATAAGAAACGTAATTTTCCTGTGATAGATATGTATTTTGTAATCTATCAGAGTAAAACATGATGAGGCGTGTGCAATGAAGCAAAGTTAGGTACCACCCCAAAGATGATTATTTTACACATTATTTTATTTATTTATTCTAAAATGGAATTACATGCCTTTCCCCCATTTATCATGAAGTTTAATTACAGCGGAACGTCAGTAAACGAACTGAATTCGTTCTTGAGGCGAGTTCTTAAAGTCAAACTTTGTGGTATGAATTTTCCCATAAGAAATAATGTAAATGCAGATAATCTGATCCAGACGGGCAAAAATATTACCAATATAACAAGAAAATGTGAGAAAAATGATGTCATTGTTGGTAGTTGGTAGACAAAGGCAATGTTGGTATCGTGGGTTGACTCTTTTGAAACAGCTTTTGCTTGCAAACAAGTTTTAAACGCCTTCTGGATGTATGTGGAAGTTAGCCGGTGTGTGATACGTTCATTTGTATGACGAAATTGTGAAATGTAAATTCTTAAGGCGAAAATTAGTAAGGGATTGCATTCATATGCCGAGGTTCCACTGTACTGTATGTTGAACGTCTCCAAAACAAGTTCTTCTCCAAAACATCCTGACTTTTACACTGCAAACTCTTTCCACAAATATTAAATTAATTGTTTCGATTAAATTAAAATGGTTATTTAAATAAATGATTTTTTAGCCTGGTATAAACCAGACGTTTAATGGGTGCACTAAGTATTTTAAAACTTTCACGATGATGTGAAAGCGATATGCACTCAGTAGAAACCACACTTCGATTTTTAAATGTTGATCTTTAACAAGATAGCGATTCATCAGACACACGACTGTGAAAGTAAACAGTCAGTAATTTACAGTGTACAGTACTGCTTTCTTGGTTATTGCTGTTTGTGTTTTCGCATCCCGTCATGAGACTATGGACCTGTTTCCTGTTGCTTTGCTGTTTGTGTTTTTTTTCTTTTTTCTTTTAAGTGCGCAAAAATGCGCGGCCTGAACAACTTCCTCCTGCATCTCAAGTCTTCCTGCAGAGTCTCAGAGCCTGGGGTTTTACACAATACAATCATTCTGTTATTCATTTTTAGTACAGTGTACAATAATTCAATGAGATATTCTGCACTTTATTATACAGTAGGTTAGTTAGCTTTTTGTTAGATGATTTTGCGATACTTTCAGCACACGATACGTGACCCCATCTAACGTCAGGGACCAGCTGTACTGTATCATTAAGCTTAATTTATGACAAGCCTCTAATATTGTGTAGAAATAGGAAAAGGCAAGACTTTGGCAGTACTGTGGTTTTAAAGCGATATATATGTTGTTGTAGTAAAATAGTGAAAGCTCAACACTTTGCCAGCGTTACAGTACATTATGGTGGAATTGCAAATGAACAAAACAGCTAGAGGTCCATTAACTGCCGATAAATTATGTTTTCTGGATCATTAACAGATGTAGAACTTACAGGTGAAGAGTTTATTATATTATGTACATATTTAAAAAAAAAAACAAGATGATAGAGGGAGCAATGTGTTTGTTTAAAACAGAGCATTACTCATGTCAAGATTTTAAATGTATTATTTTGCTGTTGTGTGTGTGTGTGTGTGTGTGTCATGACAATGCAGTCTTTTGGTCATCATTCTGCTGATTGGACTTGTGATATACCTGTATATGACCTGAGGATTCCAAACTGCCCCTTGAGACTTGATACAGGAATGTAATAGTGTTACTGCATTACATGTGCTTTTATAGCGGCCAAACTCCAAACAACACTGAGTGGAAGGGGTCCGACTCCAGTGAGAAGTGGGACGTTCGCCTCTCTCTATCTCTCTATCTCTCTCTCTCTCTCTCTTCCCATCTCCCCCTTGTCTGTTTGTCACCATATGTTGCTCTGTGTTCCCTTCCCCCTCAAGTCCGCCTCTATTTTTGCTCCATCTCTTCCCAGTTCCCCCATTGTCTGTCTCTCGTTAACACTTCTGCTGGCATCCCTCTGCGTCCAAGGCTGTATTTCCTCCTGATCAGACACACACTGTCTCATTGTGCTACTTTCCTCCCACTTAGGGAATGTAATTGCTTGTAAGAAGACTTAGGCATTACCACGTACAATGGCGAGACGAAAGGAGAAAAGAAGCTAAACCTATGTGGGCATGGGTGTGTGCGTGTGTTTGGGGGGGGTGGGGGGGGGCGGGTGGTGCGTTTCTTCTCCCTCAGGGCTGTGTATTGATGCCTGGCGTGGGACGTATCGGTCCCTTGTGTCGGATAATTGGTTTTCAGAGTTTGCTTGGTTGCTTGTTGTGTAGGTGAAGGAGTGTGTATGCAGACTTGTTTTATAAAAAAACACGAATTTGATAAAAGTGTGTGCATGGGTTTATTTCTTGGTCCTCAGAAGGATAGGAAAATCTGACAGGAGTGAACTTGTGGAGAGGCTCCAGTCCAAGGAGGCAGGTTTGATAAAAATAATAATAATAATAATAATAGTAATGAAAAAGTTTTCTTTACTGAGGTTAAGGTTAGGGTTACATTTAAGTCTAGCATAGCATTCATTTCAAGTGAAGAAGCGTGTGTGTGTGTGTGTTGCATGTGCATGCTATTGTCTTTGTCACACAACTTGATTTAAACAACTTAAATGTGTCACAAAGTCACCAGCTTTGTGTGTGTGTGTGTGTGTGTGTGTGTGTGTGTTCAGTTTGTTTTACATCCTTTCATACCATCATCAGTTTTTTTTTTGTCACTCCATGCCGGACGTGTCTCTCCTCGGCGCGGGATGGAGCAGCACTGGTCTCCATGGTGATGTTGTTCCGCCAAAAAAAAAAAAAAAAAAAAAGAGAGGGCTTTCTGGACCAAGCCCATGTTGCCGCGGGTGACGGCTGCCTCTGATCTGAGCATCAGCTCCATCTATGTTTTATCTCTTTATCCTCTCATCCATAATTCCAGATCTTTCCTCTTGCTTCATCCCTCCATCAAAAGGTGCACATATCTGAATCTCGTCCCTCGCTCTCTCTCTGTTCTCCGTCCTGTTCCTCTCTCACGCCTCACTTTTGACAACTACGCCATCCATCACGTCTTTTCTTTCTTCTTCACTCCTGTCAATCTTCTGTCTTCTGTCAGACCTCGAGGTCAGTGATACCCATGTCTGTCTCGTGTTTGTCTTTGTTGTAGAAGATACACACACACACACACACACACACACACACACACACACACACACACACACACACACACACACACACACACACACAGACACACACACTGAGTTGTTTAGTGGACTAAATGAGATCCTGGCACACTGCATTTTCCACTAAATCTCGACTATTTGTCATGCAGTGATTCTGGAATGAAAGGGACAGCATGGGGGAAACATGTGCCGCGTTTTTCTGTTCTGCTGACGCTAATGCAAGTTTACAAGTCATTTGTCATCCCACAGAAACGTGTGTGTGTGTGTGTCTGGGTGTCTATGCGTGTGTGTGTAAGGGGGTGAGACTAAAGACAATCTGATGTTGGTGTAAGTGGTGTATTAAAGATAGCCATGCCTTCTGGAATCTTCTGTAGAGACATCACAACCTTTTACACAAACACACACACACACACACACACCATTTGAGGTTTTAGGACAATATATGTGTGTGTGAATGTGAGTGTGTGTGTGTGTGTGTGTGTGTGTTTGTTTACCAAGGCTGTCAGAATCAATCCCACTTTTCATGTACTACATTGGATTTTCATATTATATCTTTTAAACCAAACCCGAATACATACATGTTCTCTAAACTTTCTGAAAACATTTTATGCAATTCTGTAATGTATATGTACAATTTACGTTAAAGGGGACCTATTATGCAAAATTCACTTTTTAGTCATGTTCAGACATTCAGACGGGTCTCCAGCATGTGTTTAAAAACAATTGCATTGGCTCGGGCTTAAACAAGCCAATTAGATCCCCCGCCCATACACACACTCACTTTGAGTTACAGTACTAATCATAACTATGAGACTGTGATTTAACATGAATCTTATATGAAATGGAATGTTCTGGTGTAGACTCCAATCATAATTGTATGATGCTCGGGCTGCACGATTTGATAACATTTTTTTTTGAAAAAAATCACATTGCGAGTGATTAAAACTGTTCCGTGTTCTGCAGCCTCTGTTTTCTCTCTCTTGACATTATCATGTTAGCGAGTAACTGTAAAAAGCAAACTCCTGAAAGCATTGATGTTTGCTGGCTGCTACAGAGAGCTGACACTGGAGACTCCTTCCATACATGTAAAATAAACGCCTCCTAACAGAAAACATTATCATATCATTTTGCAGATTGTATGTTTTTTTGTTTTTTTTGAGATGGGGGAAAATTGATTCAGTAAAATAGTGCAATTTTTTGTGTGGTAATTCATATATCGTAACAATGATTACAAAATTTTCTCAAAAATATATATTTTTAATTTACATTTGTTTGTATTTAAAGTGGTAAAACACTGCAGTTCCTCTATTATCCTATAGGTGGAGCACCTTAGCACAGTGTATTGTTTGGGAGGAGCGAATGATTTGATGGGTTTGTTTAGAACAAAATCTCAAAACAAGTATTGAATCGAGATAGTTATGACATCATAATACTAACAATTGCAATATAATACAAATCGAATCGGCAGCTCCTCCCTGGTGATTCCCGTACCTATTTTTTCTCTCTCTATTTTTTTGTTGTGTCATCTGTACAAAAGAGTTACTATAGCAACGATAACGCATTATAACTCTTATATAAATCTATGATTTAAGTAAAATCCAGCACTAGAGAATCAGGGCTGCTGTTAGAAGATATAATCAGCACATTCTGACCAATCAGGAGGAAGAATTCAGCAGCGCAGTGTTGTAAAGCTAACAGATTTCATGCCTGTGGTTCAGTACGAGCTGACCCTGCGTGGCGCGGTGAGATAGTTTTGGACGGATTGATTTAACAGGATGTCGAGCGGAGAAATTAGTAGTCCAAGTTTGTCACTGATCAGTTGCTTCGTCTCATCCCCCCCACACCCTCCCTCCCTCTGTCCCCCTCTTTTCCCTCTCCATTTGTCTCTAGGCACTGAGCTGGTTTGAACATGGCAGGGGGCTCAGCGATTTCTGCTGAGCACAACACGTGCCGAATTTGGACAAAGACTGATGAAGCGTGCACTGTAGCTCTCCGCGCTCCCTGAATCCGCTCGGTGGCTGTTGTGCTGTTATGCTGTTGTGCTGTTGTGTGTGTATAACTGTTATTTGAAAATGTTCATCTAAATGATGTTGATGAAGGCTTTGAGGAGCCCGTCACGCAGTAAGCCACGGATAGTGGAGGGAAAAAGGCAGAGTGGAGAGAGAAGCGCTGTTTTTTCCACATGAAAATAAAAAATCGAAGACGTGTCAGCTACGCAGTGACTCCACGAGAAATAATTAACGGCAGACATGCAAAAGACTCCGTAATTAGATTTTTTAATTATTGAGAATTTGCTTCTCCTCTGTAGCGTCCCAATTATAGAGATGCCTCTTTTTAAAAATTTGCAAAAGAGAGGCAGCATGAAAGAATGAAGAAACAAAAGAGTCCCCTTTCTTCTTAAATCTTGTGTGTTTGATGAGTCACGGCTCCTCGCTGCTGAAGGCCACATGCTCTACACTGCTAATGAACACCCTTGATTGGAGGGATTGATGAGGAGGGAGGAGAGGAATGATGAAGATGGTCAGATGAGATGAGCGACGTGTAACGGTCAGGCTGTTTGTTGTAGTTGTGCGTTTTTGGTTAGATTTTGTTTTTTGGGAGGTGTGAGAGGTGTGTGTTTCATTGCTTGACCTTGCCTGTGTGCCTTGGTGAATTAATTAAGGTGCGCTTTAATGCGGAGTGCGAATTGGGACGAGGCGAGAGATTAGCACGGCGGAGACCGGGTCTCTCCTCGGGGAGCGAACTCGCTGCTTCGACTATGTAGGGCCGGCCACAGGGGGCCGCACTCAATTAACAGCTGTCACAGTGTGGAGAGTGCACATGTGGAGCGCCCCCTAGCCATGCCAAAATACACACATCCCTCAACCACAAACAGAAGAATATTACTGAGGAGAGGATTATCCAGGGCTTTATTCAAATTTGTCATTTACTTTAAAATGCTTCTTCTGTTTTTTATTTTTTATTTTTTGGTATTTACAGTTTAATTTATATTTTATAATTTCTTTTATATGATTTTAGTCTTTTAATTGTTTTATTTTGTTGTGCGGACTGGATATTCCGCTGTGGCGACCTCTTGCCGGGAGCAGCCGAAAGACCAACAACAATTGTTTTATTTTGTTAATGCCAAAACTTATTATAAATTATGAAATGATTTTAACAAGTCAAAATATCTTAAAATATCATTAATATTATGAAATTGATTACTATAATTAATATTTATCATAAAAAATATGTTTTTTTAACTAATATTTAAAAAATATACATATTTACTAATATCAATAATTTAATTATTTAAAATAATTTCATTTTGTTGGCAAATCATTTTATTATTTTCAAATATTTATTTATCAAAGAAGCAGATTATTAGCTAGTTAAATAAGAAAATTCAAAGCTTGAAATGACTTAAAACATCTTAAAATACGAGAAAATGTATTTACGATTTCTATTAATGCATATTTGGTTCATAATAAAAACCAGTAAATACATTTCCTCATAATAAAGGTAATTTAATTTATCTAAAACATCATATGTTAATTTATCCTGTGCACAATTTTAATTACTTAATTGTACATCCTTTTAAGCCTCTACATATATGAAAATTGCTCTTTAAACCTTAAAGTGTATTATTCTTATTATTTCTCCCTTATTTTTGACGTAACGTTAGTTATTTTCTGCTTATTATGGGCTGCCCTGCGTCGAGCTGGTGTAGAGATTCCATCGCCAAGTGAGAACTATTATAATTACCTGAGCTGAATTTGGTTCTCAACCAAGAGTGCAAAACAAGGATATGTGGGTGGCACCAGAAATATCTCCGCCCACAACTGTTTAAACACAATCGTTATATAAAATCATCCTGATTTTCTTTTTAGAAAAATCCCTCTCATGATTTTCTGCCTCCGGAGATAAAGCATAGGCAAGAGCTCTCCTCATTGACAGATTGATGCCATGCATTATTTCCTCTGCATGAATGATAAAAAATCAGATAGCAAGCTAAGCCATGTTAGCAGATATTAGCTACGCCTGGAAAGAGTGTTGTTATGGTTACAGTGCGCACATTATAGGAGCTGTTTTTTTTTTCATATCAGGATATAAGGACTTTAGCCAGCATGTTTTCTGTTTTAAAACGTCACCATGTGTGACTGAGCACCCAGATCCAAGTACAAGGAATGAGGCCTAGTGGGCGGTGCTTGAAATAGTGGAGACTACTGATTGGTCACTCAATGATAACAGAATTGTACTAGTTTTCTATTAAAACACTACAGCTCAGACGTGCTTAATATCACAGTGAGTGTGGTGCGAAATTAGTTTCTTTTGCAAATATCTTCTTTAAGCCAGACTTTTAATGCAATATCACAATTTAATTCTAAACATATTATTGTATAACATGCTCTTAATTTTTACATCCACAATGTTTTATTGTGGGACTTACCTGTGCACTAAGTTACTAATGCACTTTTCCCTCATTTTCTCCTCAGTTTAATCACCTGACAATTTCCACCTAGTAGTGCTGTGCAGTTTAATCGATTATGCAATTTAATCAGCCTTTTGTTGATCTATTCAATTAATTATTGGGTCAGTCCTCAATTCAGGATCTATTGAAGCTTTTTTGTCAGAGTAAACTTTTAAATGTTAAATTCTTTTCATTTCTTTAATTAATTTCTTAAATATATATATCACAGTCTCTACACAAAATGCAAACTGCTTACAGTACATCTTTTGTGTCTTGCACGAGTATCACTACTTCAATTCACTATTAGTAACACTATATATATATATATATATATATATATATATATAGTAACACTATTCTTCAATACTACTGTAGGTTAGTGCAATTTCGCAATGCACTGAACTGGAGAGTGGTCCAGAAGATCACAGAAAAAAAAAGATAATTGCTTTGTGTAGGATAAAAAATAAACATGTCATATCATATTGAATTTAAATTTGCAATGCCCCAAAATGTACTTAAATCGACTTGCCAGTCTACACATACTGTAATTCACAGCTCTGCTTACTGGCCATACAGTATAGATACACTAGCTCCCAACCAAAATGTGCTTCCTCTGGAAACAAACAACAGAATCTTTTCAAATTGCCGCTGTTACATACACTGTGTCACCAAAAGCATCAAACACTCAGAGGAAGGTGCTTTCGCCCTCTTCTACATAAATGATCTCACAAACGCACATGACTGGCTCCTGTCGATGTACGGCTGCGGGTGTAGGGCTCTATCTCTAATGGTTGGCAGAATTCCCAATAGCATTTTACCCAAACCAAGCATCAGTATGGGGAAGAAAGGTGGTTTAAGTGACTTTGATATTGGTATGATTGGTGGTGGCTGGTCTAAGTATTTCCCAAACTTATGCTCTACTGGGATTTTCATGCACAACCATCTCCAGAAAATGGTCTGTGAAAGAGAAAATATCCATAAGCGGGGGTTCTCTGGGCGCAAATACCTTGTTGATGCCAGAGGTCAGAGGAAAATAGAGACGCAAAGAGAATCTCTGTCAAACCTTGAAGCAGATGGACTACAGCAGCGGAAGTCCATGTTGATTGCCAATCCTGTCAGCAAAGAACAGGGAACTGAGGCTGCAGTTCGCATGGATTCCCCTAAATTGGACAGCACGAGATTGGAAAAATGTTACCTGGTCTGATGAGTCTCAAAAAATTGGGATGGTAGGGTTAGAATTTGGCCCAACAACATGAAAACTTGGATCAACAGGTCAGGCTGATGGTGGTGGTGAGATCACTGTACTTAAATGGCCTTCAGAGTCACAGATCCTAATCAAGTACAGCAGCTTCGGGATGTAGTAGAACGGGAGATCCACATCATCGGTGTGCAGCCGACAAATTAGCAGCAACTGCGTGATGCTATCACGTCAATAGGAATATTTTGGAATATTTCCATCACGTTGGTGTGAAGATGAAAAATTAACGCGGTTCTCAAAGCAAAAGGTGTCTAACCCAGGACTAGCAAGTGGCCAGTGAGTTTATATAAAATTTTGTAGAACATGCCACATTGCTGTCTTTAACCTCTACCACAAAACTGATGCTTTGCCTTGGCATTAGATGGTGTGAGCACTGTCCCAGATCAAGGTCTAATAAACACACTTTCACAACTAAGAGGAGGCAACTTGCGCTTCTTCCCCTCCTCTCTTACTCCCTTATCGTTCTCCCTCCCACCGCTATGCCTTCTCTCTCTCTCTCTCTCTCTCTCGCACTCCCTCTCTCCCCTTTCTTTTTTTCCCCTCACTTCCTTTCTCCCCCAACAAAGAACTTTGAAATAATTTGAGTCTCCTGGGTTTTTACACATTCTAATTTCGAACTAAATGGGACATCTGTTTGAGAAAGGGAAGATTTGCTACGGTTGCTACGGCAACTATCACTCCGTGGGAAAGAAATAAAGAAGAGAAGGGGGAAAAGGGTCCAGCAGTTTTACAGATTGACTTCATGGTAGACTTTACTAACACTAACACTATGTCCATCTGTGAAATTTTGATCATTCCATCACAAATGTGGGTTTTTTATTTATTTATCCCTCTTTTTTTGTTGTTTCTTTGCTTTCTCTCTCTATGTACAGTTTCTTTATAATTGCCAAAGAAGGAAATGATGGCATGTGAGACAATTACCATTGTGCATTAAGAGTTCTGCCAATTACATTAGATGAGAAAAAATTGTCATTTTTAATCTGTCACACACACACACACACACACACACACATGCACAAAAACTGCATTATAATGCAGAGCTTTCATCTGTCCTAAAGCTGCTCATTAGTTTTGATGATTGATCATTATTTAAGAATCTGTTGTCTCACCAATCATAAATCTTTAAATTGCATCTTGCGGTGTTGGTCTTAGCAGACAGAACTCTGACCTTTCATATGTTGCACTAAAAAGTTGTGCATAGACAACATGTTTACCCTCTGTAGCCTTGACATTGCCTAAATACAGTACATCTTCTGTACCTGGTCACGGGTCCTAGAGCCTATCACTGGAGACTTACGGCACAATGCGGACTGACCCTGGACAGAGTGCCAATCCATCGCACACTACAGAGCAATTTGGGAATGCCACTTAATCGAATCTGCATGTCTTTGGACTGTGGGAGGAAACCAGAGTACCTGGAGGAAAACCACCGAGCACATGCAAACTCCACACACACAGACCCCCCCCCCCCCCCCCCCCCCCCCCCCCCCCCC
>JAOVVA010000016.1:14082628-14117684 GCA_028565275.1 Leiocassis micropogon
GCAACTGGAGGAGGAAGAGTGAAGGCGGCGATTAGGTTGTCTCTTTTTGACATCAAACTTTATTACAGTGCATCAGCAGACACAGAGTGGGCATGAGTGACTGAGCGACTGAGCGAGCGAGTGGGTGAGAGAAAGGAAATACGGGAAGAGACGAAGACAGATTAACAAAAGGACTATTTTCGTGGCACGTCTCTTGCTTTTCCATCTCACTGTAGTCTCTCTCCTCTTTCTCTTTCTCCCACACTGCACGTGTGGAGTCTAGCATGGTGCTTGTTTTTAATAAATCAAATGCGGAGGATTAAATTTAGAGGGCTTTTTAATGCGAAGGCCGTGCAATTCAAACCTCATGATGAAATTCCTCGTGAATGAAGACGTAAAAGCGATTGACATTTACAGAAGACTTAAAGCACGGTACGGTGACGAGACTCTTAGCCGCAGTAGAACATTTGAACGGTGCAAACGGTTTAAAGAAGGACGTAAGTCTGTGAATGACGATCGCGGCTGAGGAGCCCACTTCGATCGTTTCTGTGAACATTCAGTGGGTGGAACGCCTGATCCTTGTAAATTGACAGAGATCTTGTCGTCAGCTCGCGGAAGAGATGCATCTGTCTGTGGGGACTGAACACACAATCACTCACCAACACCATTTGCACGTTACAGGAACTCCGCTGGGAGATATGACAGTTGCAGTTCTGACCTCGCTCCAAACCATTTCCACATGTTTGGGCCATTACAGGAGTTCCTGGGAGGCCAGCGTTTCAGACATGAAGCAGGCAGTCCGATCATGTCTGGGATAAGTGCAATATTATATAGAGAAATAAAGCAAGGTTTTACTCTCATAACCATGTTCTGAGATATTCAGTTCGGTTTGACTTAAAAATCATTAAACATTCATTATGCCATATAAGGTTAAATTACATTTGAATATAGAGAAACTGTGCATCCCCAAGCTGAAGGCTATAACATGTGCTGACTCGGAGACTCCGGTGAAACCGGCCACTTGATTGCATCACAGGGCAGTGGAACACACTTGAAAGAAAACGCTATCCACCCTCGCTCAGAAACACCTGTGATTCGCTACTGTTGATGTGATTGACAGCGGAGAGAGATTACACACACCCACAGACTGTAAACAGTTTACACTTACTTTGATGTAGCATTATCAAGGTTCAAAGTAACAACGGTGAATAATCAACACCTTAACCAATCAGAAAGGAGCGTTCTACAGCGCTGCGGTTTTGTTCTATCTTTTCCTCCTCCATCAGTCAAAATCAAAACTCTGATATTTTTCCGTTCTCCTCTCCTCGTTAACTTTCTGTCTTTATCGTTTACACTCCAAGCCAAACGTCTGAGCATGCCTTCGCGGGTGACGCGAGGGTGCGTTTATCGGCCCCCGCTAAAGACTAATCACCGTGATTAACTCAGTAAAAGACTGAAGTCAGAAGGGGTAGCGATGGTAGTTGTAAGTGTGTCGGTGTATCATACACACAGATGGACGCTTTGAGAGTGCAGATGTCCATCGAGGGCCTTTTGTTGGCGTGTATGAAGGCTTGATTTTCAAAAGGAATGGAAAATCTCGCAGCAGCTATTATTCATGAGGCCGCTGACATTTTTATTGACTGAATAACAGAATGTTCTCTTTAAATATCTGTTTAAGGAAACACAGCAGGATAGTAAAGCAAACACTGAAACGAGCCGCAGAACACCTATGTAGAATTCAGTCTTGTATATAAGACCTTGTGCGTGCGTGCGTGTGTGTGTTAGCGCATTTGTGTGTGTGTGTGTGTGTGTGTGTGTGTGTAGTGTGAGAGAGAGAGTACTCTTGGCTCATGATATTAATCAGTGCTGTGAATGTTCCTGTTGATGAGTGAGAGTCCACACAGCTGTTGTGGAGTCTGCTGTATGCCCAGCCGTGTGTATGTATGTGTGTGTGTGAGAGTGTGTGTGTTGTTTGTGTGTGAGGTGTCAGGCTGTGTGGGCAGATGTCTCATTGCACACATGGGTTTGTCACTGCTGGTTTCGGCCTGTCCAGCTCTGGTGTAATGAAGCAGTATCGGAAATCACTGAGTGCTGTCCAAACTCCACACACACACACACACACACACACACACACACACACACACACACACACACACACTATGCGACTACTGCTCTTAGTCCAGGACACGTTCCTGGTTTTGGTGAGTATTAATATGGAAGGAATTGGTCTGGTCGGAAGGGTTAAGAGCGACTCCAGCCAATCACGTGTGTCTATGAGCTCATGTATGCGGAAGAGGCGGATAGCAGCAGCATCAGCAGCAGTTCAAAGAGACACTGTTATCCAGCATCACTTATCTCAAAGTCAGTCATGGGTTATTCTTCACTGATGCACGTTGTATGATAGCAGAGAACCCTCACTGTAAATCAACCGAATTAATAATGAGTGTTTATTATTATAATAATTAATAATGAGCCACACACATAGGGTTTACTGTCCAAGAATGATGGTATGCACGATATATTAACTACTACTGTAGGCGAGAGTTCCCTCTGGTGCTCCCGCTCCTGTACACGCTTATTCTGCTACCGCGAGAGCGGTGTACCGAGAGGCAGTAAATGCAGCAGATGCCTGAAGCTGTGAAAAGAATAAGATTGCGCACTGACGGTTGTGCATGCTCTGCAAAGACACACAGTTCCACATGGTTGAATGCAGTCTGCTTAAAAAAAATTAAAAAAAACCCATGAAGATTAACCCTTAAAACTAGAGTGGCACAGGACCGTCATTTTCAGGCCAATGACTGGAAAAATAAACGCTATCGGTGTGTGTCGACGGGCTTCAGACAGGTTTTCTGATACGTCATGTAGAGCTAAAGTCATCATTACTTTTAAGCGTGTAAATGGTACTGCTACTAGAATATGGGAATGTTGTCGCAAAAACGTAGAACTCTCAAAATTCAACAATTTTTATGACTATTATTATTTTTAGTAACAGAAACAACTTAAAATAACCATGAAAACACGTCATCTTATGAATCTGTGCAATTTCTTTGCCTATGTGACCCTTTTTTTTATTTTATTCAATCATGTTTGTATAGTTATATAAAAGAAATAAAATTCATTTCATACCCAGTTCCATCCTGTAGTTGCTGTGATATAAGATGAATAAAACACTTCAGGACGGAGATACGGAATATCATTATCAGTAAAGGATGTTCAGATTGGAATGACTTAAAGTAATCATATAAATTTTAATCATGATATGGACCTGTGCGATTATTTACTCACAAAAGGCTGCATTTTATTACAGGTTATATACTGTACACATAGTCTGGAATTTATGTAGAGTTTCTCAGCAGTTTTTGTTCAGTTCTTTTCAATATTTTTGAGGTGACAAATAAATATTGGCAAACGTCCTCATAAGGAGACCAGTTATTTGCTGTTAGTGTCGATAAAATGTTTGAATACAAAATGGTACAAATAATAGTTATATATTGCAGTTTAAATCACCAGCGCAGTAGGTGTTATGTACATTTTTTATGAGATTGTACAACCCTGATTAAAATATGTATGCGTTTAAATGAAAACAGATTTTAAATGCATTGTGTGGAAAAAAGTGTGTTATCATGACAGCGTGCTGAAAATATTGGCGTAAAGTTTGATTAGATGATTAAATAATACGATGTGATAAATAATCTGATTTTTCTTTTTGAAAGGAACAGCCGTGATTATCATTTACAGACATTTTGGTGCTAAATCAATTTTTTTTTCTTTTTTCCTGATTTTCAGTTCGAGGTTATGGATGAGACATAATAGTTACAGTGGCTTAAATCTAAAAGCGATTCAATCTTGAGGCGCAGAAGTGTGTGAAAGCACGTCAGATTCGTTGATTCGTGGTAATCCGTTTCCACCCGCAGGTCCGAACTTAATTACCGGACTTCATTTAGATTCGTATGCAAAGAAGAAAAGCGTCAATATCCGACTAATATCTCCTACAAATATTTAAATTTAATTAAATCAATTTTCCTCAGATTTCTTTGTATGGAATGGAAATGAATTGTGTGTGCGCGTGTGTGTGTGTGTGAAGCCTTTGTTTTTCCTCTTCTCTTTAGTGGGAGCTCACAGCACAACAAAAGAAACTAAGACAGACTTGCTTCAAATGAAATTAAAACCTATTTTTTGTCAGAAGCGGTGCACAGAGAACACGTAACAATGTTGTGTAATTATTGTGCGTCGTTGTGAGACTGTCCGCGTTAGTTTACTTGTGTGACAGCTTTAGTGACTTGTAGGAGAAGTGTGTTTAGTTGTGATGTTTGTAGGAAGTAATCAGATTAAAGCTGTTAGTAAGTGTCTCGATGCTGCTGCTTTGATTTTGCATTATTTCAGTCAGAGTGAAGTTTGTATATACACACACACACACACACACACACACACACACACAGAACGAGTGAAAGAGAGTTTAATTTCCTTTTAATGACACATTTGATGTGCTATTCAACCTACACATACAGTTACACCAAAAGCCTCTTTGCCTACTGTTGCGTTATTTCTTTCCCCTTTCAGGTTGTGTTGTGCTGATATTGTGTAGTTGAGTTAAATGGACAAATTCCAGTCGCCTCGTTAACTGTTGCTGAGTTTTGTGTTTGTGTTTTGTTATTTTGTGTTTCCATTCTGTATTAAAGTGGTATTGTGTTATTTTGATGTGGTGTTGTTGACTTGTGTTATGATTTCTGTTCTATATCAAGATGTTTTTGTTCTTCTTTGTGCTACTAAGTTGGCATATTGTGTGTGAAATGTGTTGTGATGTTTAGTTGCGTTATTATATTTAATCATGTTGTTTTTTTCTTTTCTGTATTAAGTTGTGTTGTGTGATATTGTGTTGCTGATGTGTGTTGTTACTAGTGTGTTTTTTCCGTACTGTGTTATGTGGAGTTAGTTTGATGTGTTGTTGAGTTTTGTTATTTATTTGCTGTATTTCGAGTTTGTGTTGCTCAGTTGTGTTGTGCTATTTCTTGGTGAGTTGTGTTATTTCTTGATTTGTGTTGTGTTATTTCTCGGTGAGCTGTGGGGTGCTATTTCTCTAAGAGTTGTGTTGTGTTATTTCTCGGTGAGTTGTGTTGTGTTATTTCTCGGTGAGTTGTGTTGTGTTATTTCTCGGAGAGTTGTGTTGTGTTATTTCTCGGAGAGTTGTGTTGTGTTATTTCTCGGAGAGTTGTGTTGTGTTATTTCTCGGAGAGTTGTGTTGTGTTATTTATTGGAGAGTTGTGTTGTGTTATTTCTCGGAGAGTTGTGTTGTGCTATTTACTGGAGAGTTATGTTGTGTTATTTCTCGGTGAGTTTTGTTGTGTTATTTATTGGTGAGTTGTGTTGTGTTATTTATTGGAGAGTTGTGTTGTGTTATTTCTCGGTGAGTTTTGTTGTGTTATTTATTGGTGAGTTGTGTTGTGTTATTTATTGGTGAGTTGTGTTGTGTTATTTATTGGTGAGCTGTGTTGTGTTATTTATTGGAGAGTTTTGTTGTGTTATTTATTGGTGAGTTGTGTTGTGTTATTTATTGGAGAGTTGTGTTGTGTTATTTTTTGGTGAGTTTTGTTGTGTTATTTATTGGAGAGTTGTGTTGTGTTATTTATTGGAGAGTTGTGTTGTGTTATTTATTGGTGAGTTTTGTTGTGTTATTTATTGGAGAGTTGTGTTGTGTTATTTATTGGAGAGTTGTGTTGTGTTATTTATTGGAGAGTTGTGTTGTGTTATTTATTGGTGAGTTGTGTTGTGTTATTTATTGGAGAGTTGTGTTGTGTTATTTTTTGGTGAGTTGTGTTTTGTTGCGTTATTGTATCGCTAAGTTGTGAGTTCTTTTGTTTTCATATTGTGTTGTGTTATTGAATTGTGGACCTCTGCTATGTTGCGTTGTTTTGATATTGCGTTGTGTTATTCCTTTCCTGTGTTGTTAATTAGTTCAGTTATTGGTGTAGTTGTGTTTTTTGTGCTGAAAGTTGTGTTATTTCAATATTGTGTTTCAGAGTTGTGCTGTTTCTTTTGTGTATTGAGTTTGCTATGTGATAGTGTTAATAATGTGTTTTTTTTTTGTTGCATTATAGTTTTGCTGGACTGTGATGTTTTTCTTTGTTATATTGAGTTGTGTTAATATTTTGTGGACTTGTTCTTTGCTGTATTGAGTTGTGTTACTTTGTTGTGTTATTGTATTGCTGAATTGTGATGTGTTTATCCTTTGCTATATTGCATTGCGTATTATCGCTATAGTGTTGCTAAGTTATGTTGTGTTATTTCTTTGGTGTGTGAAGTTGTGTTACTGGGGGAAAGGTCAGAGTTAGAGTTAGATGTAACAGCATTAATCAGCTGCAGTAATAATAACGCTCATGTTTTTAACAATAAGAGTAAGACAAGCGTGTGTGTGTGTGTGTGTGTGTGTGTGTGTGCGCACGCACGCATGCCTCATGCAGTACACCACTGCCAGTAGTCTTGAACCTGCTGAGTGTTGTGTAAGTCACGCTGTGGACCAAATGTCCCAAATCTGCCACGCTTTAACCCAGAGAGAGGAGCGGGATGGAGAGGGGGTAAAAACACACAGCCACAGACATGGAACACTTACACTAACTTCTCTCTCTGTCTTTTACACACACACACACACACACACACACACACAGTATCATATATGCATGTGTTGGCTGTGGCATGGTTTAATCCTCTGAGTGTGTGAGACTGATATATTGTGCAGTCCAGGGGTTCTGTCCCTCTGTCAGAGGTTGTGTGTCGCTCAGTGTGTGTGTGCGTGCGCATGTATGTGCACCTCAGTGTGGGTTTAATGCACTGTGTGTGTAGCATGGCTGCGTTGGCTGAGGAGCGTAGATGAGCCGGGCTCTCCTGCTGTGCTGGGATCAGACTGAGAGCGGTGTGTGAGCGGACCGCTGCCTTCTCTCTCATTAACAGCAACCTGCACACACTCGGCATCCGGATGTAACGCAACTCAGCTTCAGGGTAACACAAAGCAATAACATGATACAGTAGATATCACAATACGGCAATAAAGTAACGCAACACAACTCAGCAACATAAAACTATAACACAATATAGCACATAATATAGCACAAGTCAGCATCATGGTAGCACAAAACAACACAATACACTAAATTGTGTACATGTCGGTTTATCGCGTTTAACAACAAATGCAAACCCGATCCTCAAACCCAGTCAGTCCATCGTCGGCAACAAGAAACATGTCAATATGTTTATAATGTCAATACTCAATATGCCAATACTTTTGATCACCCCAAAAAGGGTGGTTTCGAACAAAAGCTGGAATTCTGATCTATTGTTTATAGTCATCTTTTGATCTCAAACCTAAATGTCTTCAGTCTATCGCAAAAAGAAAAGGATTGGCCTTGATTCCACAAAACGTTTGGAGAGAATTGTAATTGTACAGCGTCGATATCGAGTTAGCAAAGGATTAATACATTTTTATTGTGTAGTCTCATAATACAGGGGACGTTCAAGCCAAACCGGGACTTTTGTTTGTGTAGAATAACTGAACACGGTTATGAGTGGATGAAAATGTACGAATGAAAGTACCAGGTTTTCTTACAATGCCCTTTCTCTAGTTTAACTTCTTATCGTGAGCTTGTTCTACAGCGAGGAAAAAAAAAAAAAAGAATAAAATTAACATTTTTAAAACTATAACAGTCTTCAGAATGGATTATTATGAAGCTGAAGAACTAGACCTGAGTTAGAGTTCAGTCATAACATTCTTTTGCAGATAGAAGCATGATTTGATGAATCAATCCACAGTGATTTTAATAATCTGAATATTTAGCCCAGAATATTTAAATAATATTTGAACATATAACCTGACCCAGGGTGTGTGTGTGTGTGTGTGTGTGTGTGTGTGTGCTGTCTTTCCTCGTTCTAGATATTAACATAACTTTCATTATGTTCGTGCTCCTCTTTGCATGTTTTACAGCTGTGAAGGTAACAACACAAACTAAACTCACAACGTATCTGTGTGTGCGTGTTTGGAGGTCGCCGGTCTCGTGCAATTCCCTAGCTGATCATGTGACCTGTAAACTGTTAATTGAAACAGACAGGCTTAATGAGCTGCTGTGTGTGCGTGTATGTGTGTGTGTGTGTGTGTGTGTGTGTGTTCGGGTAACACTTCAATGAAGTAGTTGTTTAAAGTCCTGTGAAAAATGACAGCTTTGCCTTGCAGACTCTCACAACCTCTCCCATCTCGCTTCAGAGTGTCAGAGGCTAAACATTTCTGTAATAACTCCCTCACATGTGTGCAGTTTCTAAGCATGTACACACACCTACACAGATTTCCACATTGTAATTAGGGTCATGGTCCCATTGGCATCTTTAATTGATTCACCAAGAGGTGATGGTGATAAATAGTTACATACTTTGCCTGTAGTTACATACTTTGTACTTTCTCCATGTCTTTTTTTTTTTTTTTCCTTCTCATTCTCATTCAGCCTTGGCTTTTTCTCATCTGTCTTCCTTAGTCCTCATCTTATCTCCCTCCAACTCTGTACTGAAGTCAAACTGAATACACTCACTTATGTTCTGAGATTACAGTACATTCAAACTTCCTTCGAAACATATTTTTTAAATCAAGATTTTCTCATAATGTGTTTTTCCCCCCTCTTGTGTGAACAAGCTTAAAGCTTACACTGTTTTTCTTCCATTTGTAACTTTTAATATTTAAGTTGAACAATCTGATATGATTAGTAATAAGAACGCATCAGCTTTAACAATGTTTTAAAGAAGTATGATTTTTTTTTTTTTTTAGATTTTTTTACATTACAACCTGATACCAAAATCAACTAGCTTATGTAAAGTTTTAAAGTTGTGTTTGTACAACTATTTTTCCCTGTTGCCATAAGACCCCTAAATATCCCTGGTGTATCCGCTTGCCATCAGAAGTCATGTAATTAATGGATTTCCCCTTTGTATGATTATTCTCACCTGATCTTAAATAAAATTAATACAAATAAAATAAATCATTGTTAGAGAACATATTCGACCTAATGAAACTACATCATGAAGTAGAAGGAGCTTGAAAAATTACTAAAAAGTACTAGAAAAGTATCAATCAGGTTTATATATAATATCCTGTAATGAAATCCTTCATGAAAAAATGGAAAAAATACATAAACTGTATATCTCCTTACAGTGAAGCATGCTGCTGGTAGCATAATCTTTTAATGTGGGGTTTTAAATAAATGTATTTGATAAAACCCCACATTCTACTGCAGTTTTTTTTTCTTCTGATTCTGATTCAATTTGATTTGTATTGCCCTTTTAACAATGGTCATTGTCACCATGCAGTTCTACAGAATAAAAATAAATTATATATAATTTTTTTTTTATAATTATCCTGATGAGTAAGCCGGGACAGAGCTAGCAAGGAAAACCCCCCTGAGAAAGGAAGAAACTTTGAGAGGAACCAGACTCATAAGAGAACCTATCTTCATTTGGATGATAGCAGATACTGTATGTGTGGCTTGGCTTTTTATCAAACTAGTCAGGGTTAAGCACACATATCTAATACATGCCGATTTTAAAAGAAAACCCATTCAAGTCTGCAGGAGATGGGGCAGGAGTTTCACCTTTCAACAGGATTTAACAAGCCAAAGAAATATCCTGCCAAAGCTCCACTGGAGTGGTCCAAGGAATTTAGGGTTAGAACATCCCAATCAGTCAAGTCCAGACCTCAATCTGATTAAGACTCAGAGGAAAGACTTGAAAATTGCTGTTCTCTGGGTCTGTCTGACAGAGCTTGGGCAATTCTGTCACGAAGACCAGGCAGAGATGTCAGGATCCAGATGTGCAAAGCTGAGAGAGACATATCCCAGAAGCTGTAATTGCAAACAAATGTGTTTCCTTCGAGTACTAGAGCTAAATGAATATGCGAAACCAAATTCTGTTGTTTTTTCATTAACTGTTTTGTCACAGCAGGAAAACGGGTTCGTAACAAAATATGAAAAGCTTTAAGGAGAGTAAATTCTTATACAAAGTGCAACGTAAACGCTCACGTTAGCGATTAAAGAATACAGTATTTGTGGGTGGCGCACCTGTTATGAGTAACCTTAAGCTGTGACCTTAAACTTAAATGTTAAACTCTTAAACATCACCTCTGCTTTACTTGTTGCAACCATTCGTTTTTATCAGTTTATAAACTTTAATATAGTACAAATTAGGACAGTTTTTAATATTTTTTTATTTTTCTGCATTTCCTCCTCACGCTACAGCTTGTGGGATTACCATCAGAGACAGGACGGCAAAAGCAAACAGCTGTTGCGAGCTCTTTTTTTCCCACCTCAACAAATAAAAAACTAATTATAAAAACACTAGATTTTTTTTTTTTTTAAACTTTGTGCTTGTTGACAGCTCCGTGTGTTGTTTAAGTGATTTATATGTGTTGGGATGACCCTTTGGCCTGGAAGAAATCACATTAACTCAAAAAGCCCTCCCAGTCTGTTGCTTATAAATTAGTCGGTGAAATCTTTTCCTGGATTGTGTAAGCAACATATTGGAAAGGTTTCTCTTTTCCTCTCTCGCTCACTCAATCACTCACTCCGTTTTTGCTGATGTCTGTTTTTCCGATCACCGTTTGTTTTTTTTCATGTGCTTACGAATATTACTTTCGCTGTTCATCTGCGGAGGAATGTCGGATGAATCCGGTATGGATTCAGGAAGTCTCACTTTTTTCACTTTCAGAAATACAGACAGTCATATTTAAATATATGTGTACTTAGTATGCCATGTCATTTTGAATGCTTAAAGATGTCAGGTGTAAATTATTGTAATGGAATTCATAGCGCTTCAGATGTTTGGTCACACTTTATTTGAAAGACACCTACATTGGTGTTTTATAATGCATTAATAAACATAAATCATTTTGATTAGTCAAAAGATTTAGTCCTTCTATAGCAGCAGTTTTAATTGTAGTTCCAGCTGTTTTTGATGAATGTGTTTTAATGTTTTAATATGTTACCCCCTCTCTAGTAACAATTTATATGGCGGATCCACTACATGTGGTTGATATGGTGAGGTTTTTATGAATCTCCAGTATCAGCATTTTATAAAACTTATTAAGGATATTAACCTGTACATTTTCTTGTAGCTGAGACAGAACCTTCAAAGGAACACTGTTTGTGCTTCATGTACTTTATACCAGTCAAAAGTTTGGACACACTTTCTTATTCAATGTTATCTTTATTTTCATTGTTTTCAACATTGTATGTTAATACATAAGGCATTAAAATTATGACAAATCAAATATGGAATTATGCAGTCAACAAAATTGTATTAAATAACCCAGAATATGTTTTAGATTTTTTTTTTTCAAAGTCGCCACCTTTTGCTTTAATGACAGCTTTGCACACTCCTAGCATTCTCTTAGTCAGCCTCATGAGGAAGGTGTTTCCAGAGGTGTTGAGTACTTGTTGGCTGCTGTTCCTTCACTCTCTGCTCATTCCAAACCATCTCAATTGTATTTGGATCGGGTGATTGTGAAGGCCAGGTCATCTGATTCAGCGCTCCATCACTTTTCTTCTTGGACAAATTGCTCTCACATAACCTAGAGGTGTGTTTGGGGTCATTGTCCTGTTGGAAAACAAATGATGGTCCCAAACTATGATGGTGCAAACCAGATGGGATGGCATATCGTTGCAAAATGATGCAGTAGCCATGCTCGGTAAGTGTGCCCTCAATTTTGACTAAGTCACCAACGGCAGCAGAGCGCCCTCACGCTATTACACCTCCTTATCCATTCTTCATAGTGGGAACTACACATTCAGGAACCGTCTGTTCAACCTCTCTACATTTAACCAAGACCCAGAGGGTAAGAAAAATAGATCTAAAATTTTGACTCATTAGACCAAAGGACAGTTTTCCACTGATCTAATGTCCATTCCTTGCGTTGTTTGGCCCTTCTGTTTCTTCTGCTTGTTGTCCTTTTTGCTGTTCATGAAGGCCTGCCTCACCCAGTCTGCTCTGATGTTGAAATATGTCTGCCGATTGTACTATGGGAAGCATTTATGTGGGGTCTGATCTGAGTTGCTGTAAATCGGTTTCTGAGGTGGTCATTCTGATGAACTTATCCTCTGCAGCAGAGGTAGCTCTTGGTCATTCTTTCCTGGGACGGTCCTCATGATAGCCAGTTTCATCATAGTGATGGATGATTTAGGCGACCGCAGTCGGGGATACATTCAAATGTTTTTGAGATTTTTCCGGCTAACTGACCTTCATTTAATGATGGACTGTCTTTTCTCTGTTGTTCTTAACTGAGTGTTTCATGCCATAATATGGATATGTACAGTTGTTTTCAGTATTAATGTACATGTATAAATTAGTGTATATAACCTAAAAGTGCAATTGGTATAAGTTTAAAGCTTTACAGGTCGAATGATGTATAAAGATGTCCACCACAACAACGAGCAGCACAGATTAGTAGCATTTTTTTCTAGGAGTTAAAGTTATAACTATAAAACGGCTCAACTTTTTAACAATGGAAAATGTACAGTTTAGAGAGTTTTTCTGTTTTTTTTTTTTCTCTATTAAATGACAATCAGATTTTTTTAATCTTGTTAACATCAGGGGAAATAATCTTGTTTTTTTTCAATTCCACAACATTAAAAATAACTCTCGTCAGATAGAAGGTACTGTATGGTGGAGGGAACCATATGCATTTTAAAAAATGTAATATATAAGAAATGAAGCACCATACTGTCTTTGATTATTTTTCTGTAACTGCAAACCCCCAAGAGTTTACGGGCAGTTGTTTAAGATCAGCGTCGTATTATTATTATTATAATTATTATTATCATCAGTTTAAATGAAACTTTAAGGCATTATTTATAAAGCCACTGGCGTTTACTAGTTAAATCATTTTAATGTTTCATTTTTCTGATTATTTTGAAAATTAATGTTGGTTAATTGTTTATATAAGAAATGATAATTCACACATTTTACATATCAGAATGTGTAAATTATCATTAGAATGTGTAAACGATAATTTTTTGAAAAGGTGATTATTTAAATAATTAACTACATTCTATAGTTTTGTATTATTATTATTATTTGTAATCGTATGGGGACCTATCATGCAAAATGTACTTTTTAGTAATTTTTAGACATTTAGGTCTCCACTGTGCATGCACAAACAACACAGTCCCCCTGCTTTTTGTCCTTTTCCCATTTTTTAACCGGTCAGTGCTTAAAAACACCAATAAGATTTTCCCCCTATTGTGACATCATATAAGAAAATCCCCTCACTGGCATGTTGTTCAGAGGTGGCTCATTTACATAGACACTGAAACGCACATTTGAAGGAGGAGTTTAAGGGATAAAAAAAAAAAACATTATCCGACAGGAATTACATTTACAGCATTTGGCAGACGCCCTCATACAGAGTGACATCTCATTACGTTGAGGGTTCACAGCCTTGCTCAGGGGCCCTATAGTGGCAACTTGGTGGTGTTGGGATTTGAACCTTCTGAACACTAGTCCAGTCCTTAACCACTGAGCTACCCCTGCCTAAAGATTACAGCTCTAGAGTTAATACACACATGCACACTGGGGGCTCTGAGCCCTGACCTGTGCTAAAGAAATGGTTTAAACTCTTTTCCTGCTCAGTTTTCAACTGAAATCTAAATGCCATAAATCGCAAAAGAGCGTGAGTCACTGGACACATGATGCAGCCAACACCACTCTCCAAAAGTAAACGTTTCAATTGACTGCTTTCTGTAAATTACCAAATCTGAACAACTTTTATGAGCAGACTGTGACTATGTGACACTCTCTCTCTCTCTCACACACACACACACACACACACACACGTCCATACACACATACGGCGAAACAGAAGAAGAAGATGGATCTCAGGACAGATTGTTAGTGACATGTTAATTTCTACTTCGTCACTCAAGCTTGGTGCATCCGCAATCAAAGTGATGGCACACAGGCAGAGCTATCAAACCTTCATATAGCTCCAGCTCCGCCTTCTCAAAGTGCCTCTCCCTCTCGCTCTCTCTCTCTCTCTCTCACGTGCAGCCTCGTAAGTCTTCCCATAACTGTCCTCACCATTTCACTTCTGCTCTCTTTCTTTGTATGTGACCCCTTTTAGTCTCATTTTATTGACCATTTGTTTTATATTGTAAGTTTAACGAGCTGCTTATGGAATAACTGCTGCTTATTGTTTGCACGCTTGAAGTAAGTTAGAAATCAAAAGGACATTATGCAAACTACACAGCGACCCATTTTGTCACGACGATCGATCATCAGCGTCATGTGACCTGGGTGTGGAGATTATTAATACCGAGGAAGATGATGGTATAATTTTCACTTGTCTGAGAATGTTTTGCATGGACACACTGTATGTTAAACATATTTGTTCCCCTGTGTGTTCCCCCGAGGCAGGCAGCCGTGGTACTACGGCTGGGGTTTTAATCTTCCACGAGGACAAGCACTGCTGGACAAGTGGAACCAGATCCCTGACTCCACTGACATTCTGCTCACACACTGCCCTCCTCTGGGTGAGTCACTAATCACACACACACACACACACACACACACACACACACACACACACATGCAGGTACGTACACACTACTTCATGACTTTCTCCTGCGAGTTAGTTTCACTCACCAAAACACACACATTGACGCACACACATTTGCTTTGAGGGCTTTGGCAGATGGAGTGGCTACAGCAGGCTGCTAAAGCATGCAGCATCGAAATGCTGTTCGCAGTGCGGCAAATCCCCCTACACACAATAAAACACACGTATACACACACATATACACACATATAATGTATACGGGAGGGGGGAAAGTTTCTCTATAAAGACAGCTGCATTTTAAGACACCTAGCCTTTGGGCCTTTGGAGTGTTTGACAAAGGCTTAATTCTCATGAGATGCATGTGTGTGTGTGTGTGTGTGTGTGTGTGTGTGTTTGTGCTCTGAGGCGTGCTTGTATGCATACATTCGCCTGAGACTGGAAATCAAAACTTCTGCATTTGCATCACCTGAGATTTGTGTTAAACATGAACTGAAATTACTTGTGCAGGTAAAAACAGGTTTAATACAATAAGATTAAACATAAAAAAGGTGAAAATCATAAACATGTATTTGATGATGTATTTAGACTGTCTACTAGTTGCTTGTTTATTTATATGTTTGCTTTTAGATTTTTTTTTAATTATTATTATTTGAATTTACTGATTTTTTTTATTCAAGTACCACCCTTAAACCTTTTTATGTCATTTTATATTATTTTAGTTTTTAATATTTTTTTCATAATAATTACACTATGCATACGACGCAGGATCATTAAATCCAACACAAATTCCTTTTTGCATATGACAGAAATCTTATTCTTAGATAACACACTGCGTGACTTTCCTGTACAATCTGATCAAAATTATTCAATTATTGATTAAATATGTTTTAAATAATGAAAAAAATTGTCAGTGTCTGATCGAATCAATGTGTGTTTTTTTTGTTGTTGTTTTTTTTTTTGTAGTCCAAGACGGAAAACAGTCCCAAAATTCAGAAAAATGTAGAAAAAATCATTTTGAGATAAAAATGTTGATGCAAGAATGTCATCATGCCATAGAATTCCAGGAAACTGTAAATCCTCAGAACTAATTATTACATAACCTTGGACAAAAGCAAATAGACTTTCTGGTAATCCCCAAACAAGCAACCAAATAAATAAATAAACAACATATTTAATAAAAATATTTTTTAAAAATAAGAAAAAAAATAATTTAATAAAAAATTCAAAATGTATACTAGGAGTAGGTAAAACGAACAAAAAAAAGTATGTATCCATAATTTTTAACTAATTTTAACAATTTGAAGAAGCAAAAATGGTCTTTTGTGATTTGTGTTAACGCAGGTTTTCTAGACTGGGTGCCGAGGAAAATGCAGCGTGTTGGCTGCATGGAGCTGCTGAACACAGTGCAGAGACGAGTTCAACCCAAATTACACGTCTTCGGACACATACATGAAGGTAAAGTTCACCAGGTTAATTTCACAGGCACACGTGAAAACTGACAGTAAAAATGAACTTACTTATACAGAAGAGGGCAGAGGAAGTACAGTACACGTTCACTTTCGCCCTCGCTGGGTGGTAGTGCTCATATACTGGGCAAGCTGGCTGGTGGCAGGGAATCACTGAGGGTGAGCTGGTAAAAAAAAAGAAAAAAAGAAGTTTGGTTACTGTAACCCTTAAATCTCGAGCATCCTGGATGTGTGCACCAGAACTTAACATCGGCCAATGACAATTCAGCAGGAAAAAAAGCAACTCCATATACAATATACAGTAGAAGTTCTGGTGTGTGTCGCAGGGGGAATCCCTCGAATGTCTAAATAGGTGGACAGAACCAAAGTGAGCCTTACTCTTAAAACGCATAATTAAAACGCTAATTTGGGAATGACGTCACAAAAAATGGAGAACTTCCAAATTGCTCATGTTATTTTGTCTGTCATGTTTATATAGTTGGTTAAAATGAAATAAAATCTATTTTATTATATTGTCTAGGTTGTGCTGAAAACAAAAAAGATATAATGCAGTCTATATTACACAATCATGACCCCAATATATATTTATTAAAATATAGCAATGCAAAAAGTGTCTGAAATTACTCTGGGTTTTATGGGTTAAATATCGACAATTCATAGTGTGTAGGTAACTAATGGGGTAAAGCATATGATGCAAACCTGCAGTGGGATTTTTGGATAAAATTTGGCATGAATGAATTACATAAAATTCTGGATAAGTGAACTTGACTGAATGGTTAAGACAGCACGGTGGCTAGTGGTTAGTACTGTTGCCTTACACCTCCACGGTCCGGGTTGATTCCCACTCTGTGCTTGGTGGGTTTCCTCTGTAGTGTGTTTGTGTGTGCCGTGCGATTGATTTGCACCCTGTACAGGGTGTACCCGTCTTGTGCCATAAGTCTCCTGACGTAGGCTCCAGACCCACCTGCGACCCTGTATACAGGATAAAGCGGTATAGACAATGAGTGAGACGACTTTTACCCCAGTGGTGACACCGTCTAGAGTTTAGCTGTAGTATAGTTGATTATCAAACATAAAATAATCTTACTTGCAGTAGATTAACTGAAAGGGATAGAACAAGAGGCATGAAATAAACAGAATTGCTTCTTACGGGTGTAAAGTTTGATGTTATAATAATGTATGTGTAGTTGCTTATTACCTTGCTGTTTTATTACAGCTGTCTGGCAAAAAAAAGAAACATTGAAAAAAAGACATTAAAACCATCTCTATGTCTACCATCATATGGTAAAATTTTTAATAGTAAATTATTGGTTTTACTTATTGATTTATTTATTTATTTGTGGAAATTTCAGGATAAATAATAGAAATACTGTTTAAATTTTTGTATTGTTAGTGTTGTGGCGGCGTTTTATATTTCCATTTTTAACTCGTGCTACTAACACTTGAGACAGATGAGGCACTCGTTTTAAACTCTTTCCAATCACTTTAGACATAATGATCATCTTTTATTGTTATCGATGCTACGTATCTCTTCAATAATCCCATAGACGGGAAATGAAACATGCATGTGATCGGATAAAACGCTGCAGTGTTTCTTATCTAGAAAACAAGAGTCGCTGAACATCAGCCAGGCTTTATATCCTGATTAGTTTTACTACGGTATTTTTCAAACACTCAGCTCAATTTTCTGTGAAAACACACTCTATCAAGCTTGGTTTCTTTCACTGAATTTACATGTTTTAAACGGAATTAAATTAGCTCCGAGCTTCCAAATGCCCTTCAATAAAGCTGGCAGAAAATGTGCAAGGTCATATTTGTCAGTTTGAGTTTTAGTTTAGTAACAAAAAAAGGTTTCATATTTTTGCTGCCGTTATTATGTTACGATGTTGTGATCTGAAGGTGTGTTATGGCAAATGAATTCACTTTCATTTGTAATCATGTTACAAAGAATCGTAAAAAGACCTCAATTATGCCTAAAGGCAAGGTATAAATTATTTATGTGTGTGACTGCGCAGTGAGCAAGTGTCTCTGCTGTTCCCTGTGCTGCAGTAATATTTATAGGGTTCGAGTAAAACTGAATTGTGAATGAGTTTGTGAGAGCGAGCTCTGGCTGTTTTTTATTTCACCTTTTTACTATCTCAATTTTTTTTTCTTAAATCTTTAATACGACATCAATCAATATGAGTAACCGAGGGATCGTCCACAACATGACACGTGTTCACTGCGCAAAATCCATCAGTGCATCAGATCTAACCTAATACCAGTCTGGCTTCCTGAGCCAATATATCACTAATGCGTTTTTATTTTTAGCATTGATTTTGTAATATTCAGAATATTCGTGCTGACTAAGATTTTTCTCATTCTCAATATGCTTCAGATATTAAATCTTTGAGTATTTGTTTATACACTTCCAATCCTCCTACATTTTCAAAGTAAGCCTGATGCCAGCCTGGTTTACACGCTATATTTCGTAATATTTTCACAAGCATGATTTCTTTTGTCAGCTAATATTACACAAATTTACACTACTGTATAGCACGATATTAGTATCAAAGTCTAAAAAAAAAAAAGGTCAAATTCGTGTTCAGACTAGGGATCAAGTCTGTAGTTCTCCAGCAGTCCTCCAATGTGTTCTCCAGTCAGCTGTACAAACCTGTTTTTAAAGCTATTTTGGATTTTTCTTGCTTGTCAAGTCAGATGATACATTATTCACTATGCAAAGTCTGAAATAATATTGCAGGCTAGAAATTCCACTTTTATTATATAGCAATGACCATATACTGTAGACAATGACCATTGTTAAAAGCGCTTTATAAATAAAATAGAATTGAAAAATAGAATTGAACATGCTTCAATACAGCACTTTGTGTACAGTCAGCCCTTTCCCTGCGATGACAAACATCTCAGTTTTTCTGATTTTAGACCACTAATATTAATTCCCTTGAATTTATTCAGTGGTTTAAATTAAATTTCGATACAGTAGATCTCTCTGAAAGGTGGGGTCAGTGATTGCTAACTCTGTATTTTCTGTAATATGTAGTTAATTTCTCCTCACATTCTCACTGTCAGTAAAATATCTGTTAGTGGAGCTACAGTACTGTAGTCTCTGTAGCACTCCAGGTGATGTGTATGACCAACAACAAACCAATCACAACGAAGCGGTGTGTGTATTTGCCAGTCAATCATGTTGTTTTTCCATTCAGAAAACCACCCTGTCTGTTGTATTACAGCTTTTTTTAAAATTGATAAAAACGTATCTCGGACTAAGAAAACACACTCTCAACTCAGATACTCAACATGACATCAAATCAACATGGCTACTCCTAACATCAACAGACATCAACTCCTAACTCAACACTAATGAGTTCTGCTGTTAACCCCAGCAAAAAAAGACAAAATAAGATAAATAATACCCAGAATGTATCAGAGGTTGTCTTTCAGTGTCCACTAAAAGTCATTGTATAGGTTTCCATTAATGCCGCCAAAGATTAGAGGACTGAAAGTGAATGTTCGGAGAACGTCCTACGAAAGTTTAATTTAGAGCCAACAACATACAGTATAGTGAGAGTTCCCCCATTATGGTTCCTTAACCATATATTAATTATAATATAATTTTTCATATTTTTATGGTCATCTATCCACCTTTTTTTCTGCGGATGTGAATGTTTTGCCGTTGAGCCACTCGGGAACAAATGGTCAATCATTGCAGTGTCTTAAGTAACAATATATGCAACTGGTACAGACTTTAAATCTAATGCACAGGAACAGTAACAGGGGGACGTCCCAGATACATTCAGTGATAACCTATACTATGACATCCCCACGACGATACAGAATTAACTTTAAAATTTATTCTATGGGTCCGAAAGGGAACATTTCCTGAAGGTTATACAGTATTTACATCTGATTTGGAACGTTACACTGGAGCCAAACTAGGACCTTCAGCGAATGTTATGAAGGTCCTAAAAACATCACACTGAATGTTCACATGGAGAACAAATGTGAAAGTTGCACAAGTCCTCTGAATGTCCGGGGGACGTCCCCCGTTTGCTGGGATATACAGTATATACTAGTTTTTCCTTCACATCTGTCAAGGTCTAGACATATCTGTTTTTGTTTGTGTATGTTTGTTAGGTTATGGCATGATGACGGATGGAACCACTACATATATTAACGCCTCCGCCTGCACAGTCAACTTCCAGCCCATGAATTCACCCATCGTCTTTGACCTGCCCAATCCCAGGAGCTCGTGATCGAACTCGGCTCCACCCCCAATATCAGGGTTCATTTTTAAGTGTATTTGGGTGCTGTTTAGTGTATATAGAAAAAGAGACACTACTTTGAAAGATTTAAGTCTGTTGTCGTGCCATATTCTGTTCTCAAATCCTGACTTTGCTACTGCCTCATTTCTCGAGTGATTCTCACGCTTTCGTTGCACTTGAAATGTCGTGACAATCCCTCTTGTCTGATAATGGTGGACACCGGGACAGCCATCATATAAACTGCGTGAGACACAAACTTCTGGAAACCCATAGGAACATCTGAGCTTTGAACTACTTTACATGGCAGAAGGTTTAAAAGGCCTGTGTGCTGATCTGATCTGATGGGCGCGTCCATTTCCAGCCTCGGCTCCAGTTCTTCAGCGCTGTACAGACAGGACGTCTCGTCAGGGTTTGGACACCGAATCAGACACTGGAAAACAGAATGTACAGTTGCTGTTGTACAAATAAAATCTCCATTTTTATGCTTTCGTCATTTGTTTTGTTGTAAAACGTGTAATGTGAGTGAGTTTGTAGCACACCGTGCTTAATGAAATCGTTTTAAAGCATCTTTAACCATCAAATGTCTTTCAAAGTGTTAATTAGATGTTATAAGCTAATTTAATTAACATTTATTTTAAAGTACTTCTCATCTGAAATGCTCAAAGTGCACTTTTTGCCTAATGAGTATATGTTTCTCTACGTGTTCGCACCTGCCTTTTTCTTAGCACCACCTAGCGATTGTTTCCTTTTGTGTGTTTGACAGCTCCGATTATGGTCATTGTTATATTTATACTTAAATAAGGTGGGCTTTGGTTTCTCCTTTTTTTTTTTTTTACATGGACAAATAATTGTATGGCTCACATAAGCATGAGTGAGAGAGCAGCAAAGTCAAAAAAGCTCTTCTATCATCCAGGAAAGAAAACCGTAGGACTCTAGACCTGCTTTGGGACAATGCCAATTGTTAAAAGCGCTATACAAATAAATAGATCGAATAAAGGACATGAAGAACAGCATTTGGATGATTATGTAAAGGCTTGGAATCGGTGTGTCATAATGTTTGTTTGTTTTTTCCACAGCAGTGGTGAGTTCTTGAATTTGATTGGTTGTTTCTATAGTAACAACTTACAGTACAAAAGGTTCTTACAGTATATGATGGACGCTCTACATAAACAGATGTATAATTATTCATGTGGTTAAGTTTCCTTTTTTTTTTTACAGGAGATGTTTATTTAGCATTTAAGAAAGGAGTCTCCAGTGTCAATCTGCATCTGTTATTTAGTCTTATAAATGTTGAAAACGAAAAGGAAAAAAAGAGAGAGGCTGGTGAGGGAACAACTGTTTATAGCTGCTATAACATAAGTGCTAAGAGAAAATAACTTTTTTTGCCGAAATTAAACGTAACTTTAAAAAAATAAACAGCACATCATGTTTTTTTAATTAGTAAAAGATTGTCAAATTGCTGTGGTGCATATAAGAGAAATAAAACACTTCAGGATGCCACAATTGATTTTCCTACAATATACTGTAACATCACAACTTGTTGGAATTGATTCCTTTTTTTTTTTTTAATGCGTATTTTGTTTCCATGCTGTCCGTTTCGATTTGTTCAGTTTTTGTTTGTTTTTTCATATTGTTCTGATCTTTCGAAGACAATCTGTTGTGGTGTGCATTATTTGTGCTGACGATCTTTTTTCCTGTTTTTCTTGTTAGCACTCAAAAGTCTTGATACGGACAAAGCATTGTAAAACCTCTCTTATTTTGTTCTGTGCAAAACCATAGTAAAATCTTATCCGTGCCAACGACTCACGTCTCTCCTTTTGGGTGTTTTTTTTTTTTTTTCTTATTGAAACATTTCTCTGCTTTTTTTGTTGCAATCAAAAAAGGATCTGAATTTCATATCAATTATTTGAGAAAACCTAATTTGCACAGGCACAAACCATATTCTCTCCTTCGTTCGGTCACCTCACTCTTCCACACTTCTGCACATCCTAATGAAATCCTTCGTTCAAATAATTACTTCAGTAATCCTGCGGGATGGAGTGTAATTTATTCGTAGCTGGCTTTTACTATGCTATTAAAGACTTCTCTTTCCTCTCCTGTCCTTTCTATCTCTTGCTTATTGTTTTCCTTTTCCTACCATTGTTAATGCAACCCATTTTATACACTTTCCATCTCTGTAAAAGGCACCTGTTTCTTTCTTTATAGCCCCCTTTTTGCTGCTGAGATGTCGTGCGCTGTCAGCCTCCACCCCACACACACACACACACACACACACACACACACACACACACACACTCACGCACAAATAAACATCATGCATCTTCGCGTCAAGCATTTCATAGCTTTAGATGGGAACAAAAGGCCGGTTTATGCTGCGTGTGAGTGGTGTTAAATGTCCCAGTATACGCTGCCAGACTTACTTCCATGCTATAGGATGCCAGAATTATTGAGTAATGCTGTGGAACAAACATACAGGCAGCCAGCACTGATAAAGAAAACCAGTAAGCATTAAGACATACACAAAATTTACTCTTGTGTTTTTTTTTGTATGTCTGAGAATTCCACTCTTGTGAAATTTTTTTAAGACACATTGGTAAGATAAAGAATGTCATATGTTACTTTCTCTAATTTTTCAGCAATAATAGCACATAGTATAGTGTTTTTTTTTTTCAGCAGAAGCTTAAGATTCCAGATACACCATGACCCTGAACATGAATGAACAAAATAATTATTTTCTAGTTTCTTGAAGTGTTTGTGCAAAACATCACAAGCAATATACTGTATATATTTTTTATTTTATACAAGTGGTTTGCCGTGTCGTAACGGGTGCCAATAATTCCTTAGTGCACTGTATGTGTTGTCTGCAGAAAGCTTACACAGATGTTACACACACATCAAGGTTTTAAGACGTTTTGTTTCATGCAATCACATTTAGATGTTTGTTTTTTTTATTTACACTGGATTAACTTGTATTTGCTTTTTTATTTATTTATTTTTTACAAAATTCTTTTTTGTCAAGTGATTTTTATGTGATTTACATATACATTTATTTTCATATGGTTTTTAAACTTGGTTATTTTCTCAGTAACCAGGGGGACGTCCCAGAATTCCATGTGATTTTTATGCAATTCAATTCTTTCCAGAAGATTTTCATGTACATCATTTACTTTAATATGATTTTCACACACGATTTTCAGATGAAAAAAAAAGAGAGACTCATGTATTTTCACGTCAATTTTTATTTTCCAGATTTTTTATGATTTTTACTTTACTTACTATTCATTTATTTTCACATGCAATTTTTACACATGATCATTGATTTTGTGTATTTACTTTCTTTACAATTTTTTAAACATTTATCATTTACACGTTATCATACATTTTGTCTAATTATGTGTAATATTTGTGAATTTCTTTACAATTGATTTTATTTTTACGTATAATTCTTTACACGATTTGTTTATTTTCTCGTCACAACATTTCTTTTCAGAAGGTTTTCATATTACTTTTTTAAACCACATGTTGTTCATATTATTATTATTATTATTATTATTATTGTGCATGTGACTTTTACACAATTCATGTTTATACATGTAATTTTTATTATTTTTGTTTATTACCATTTTTTACTTGTTAATTTATTTCTAAGTGTGATTTTTATTCACAAAGCTCAAACACTCTTAACATTTAATTTTTTCCCCAACAATTTATTTCCAAAGTAATTTTCCATCAAATTATCACAGGAGTTTTTGGACATTTTATGTAATGGAAATTTTTTTAAATTTTTTTCCACAGTTTTTTTTTTTTTTTTACATAAATTCACATTAAATTCCACAATTAATTTATATTTTCACGTATAGTACAGTACTTCCACTTAATTTTTGCATATGGTTATTTTTATGATTCTTTTGTGCTCTTGTTTCTTGCAAAAATGTTTTTCATTAATTTAATAGCACTTTTTATAAGTTCACAGTACTAAACACATGATGTCACTTTAGTGCAGTTTGAGAGCACATTCAGTGTTTCTCACGTATAATCGTGTTAATTATATGTGATTTGTTTTTCATGTAAAGAAAGATAACGTTCTGCCTCGATCTACAGATTGAAGTACTGGTTCTTTTCTTCCTGAAGTATTTCGTTCTCAGCTTCTAATTGAAGCTTGCTGTTTATTAGTTGTCATGGCTGTCCTATTATAGCCAGATTAAATACTGGCCCTCATCATGGGTAAGGACAAATAATAAAGTTGTTTGCAGTGAACTCAGCTGTCCACGTCCTTTTTAATCTACAGGCATGTAGAGGCGTACCTATTTATAATAACCTCTGGCAAGTATTATGGCTTTTTTCTGCAAAGAATTGTTCAGCAAGGCACAATCACAATCCATATAGCTTTCTCATTATCATGTAAGATATTATCACCATGACAACGCCTCGGGGCACAGGGAAAGATGACAAGAAAAAAGTTCATACTGTTTTATATCCTGAACAAAAGACAAAGACATTTTCTGGTGCAAAACGACATGTTATTAGTCATGAGATATTAATTGTGGTGGCAGGTTTTGTTTGTCTTTTACAGTCTTTGTTTGGGATTTTGGACATTGCTGGTTAGTACAGATTGTGTCTTGGAGAGATTTTTTTGGTAGGTGGCAGATTTCATGCGGGTTGCCAGGTTTAGCTTCACCCACCCACTTTTAACATGGCTCAGGGCACTACGGAGTTGCTCCATGGGGAGTCATGCTAAACCAGCCCCCGCTCTTTGTTCGCCGATGGCTCTCCTGCGATGCCAAAAAAGACGAAATCTCCCAATTCTGTCATCAGAAGAGTGTCAGAACAGAGCCTCAGGGTGGGAGGTCCCTGCTGAGTTTTTACCCGCTCTCCACTTCCTTTCCTGATTTACTCAGGCACATTGCTTCTTTCAGTCATCTGTGATTCAGAGAGAAAAAAAAAGCCCTTTTTATATCGGCCCTCTATGGACGTACGCATGCTGCTTTCGCTTGCAAGGTTTCCAAAATGTGTTTTATCCAAAATTGCCCTATGCCTCAAAGTGAACTGGGATTACGCTTAACTTCTTTTTTAAATCTGTTCTTTTTTGTCATATTTAAAACATTATCCTGCAACATTTTCCCTGTTATGCTCTACAGTGGTGCTTTAGGAAAAAAATAGCACAGATGTTTCTTTTATGTCAGATGTTCAGCTCAGTTTTAACAACTGTTTACTGAAAATAATGTTGAAATGCAGATTCAATTTGCAGTTTGCAAGAACCAAGTCTGCATTTAATTATTACTTAGATAATTAATCCTTTTTTTTTTTTTAATCTAAACGGGACCTATTATGTAAAATTACCTTTTTAGTCATGTTTAGATATTGAGCTGATCTTCAATGTACAAACATCATAACATTTAAATGAGCCAGTACGATTTTCCCCTATTGTGACCTCATATAAGAGCTTTATATGTTGCTATAATATATTTAGCTGCTTTGGGACAATGCCAATTGTTAAAAGCGCTATACAAATAAAATTGAATATAAGAAGACCCCCTCTCCCACACTTTTTGTTCAGCTTTCCTGTTCTCTGGAGGGGCGTGGCTCAATTACACAGACACTGAAACAGTGCGTTTGGATGAGGAGTGAAATAAGGGAGTCTGTGGTATAAAGCAAATACATTATCTGAGGTGAATTTCAACTGGAGTATAAACACACTGTAGGTGTGCTGAGACCTTGTTAAAGAAATAGTAAAATGTGGGACCTCTAAGGTAAGTTTAGGAATTTATTTTTTTTGTTTGGTATTACATTTACAAATACGTATATATAATAAAATCCTTACAGCACTTATAAAAAAGAGCATGTTTGTCTGCCCCAGTCCCCTATAAGTGCACTTCATCTTCTAATCATTTATACGTTATGAATCTGATTATTTTTGCACTAATGTGTGAATTAATTTAACACGTATGTACATTTTAGGTTCACTTCATTCAACCCTGTTACTTACTTAACCTTGAACACATTCACCCTTCTGAAATAGTTTATACAGTATATTCCACAAATCACGATTTAGGAGAATCATTTAAAGAAAATGAAATTCTTAAGTTCCTTTTTCCTTTCTTTTCTATTTTGTAATACTCTTGTGATATCTGCAAATCTGCAAGTCACTTTGAAAGTTACAACCCTTTTAGACAAACTATAACTTAAAAGTAAATTATCAATTTGTAAAAATGAGTTTAAAGTAAATTGGTAATAATGTCCCTATTGTCCCCGTGACATTAATTTAACCTCATTTTCTGTATTTGCTAATTCCGTGCTTAAATTTCAATCTTGTTTTTTTTAACCCTGTACATTATCAGAACAGACGATTTATGAACTTTGTTTCATTCTTGTTTTTAAAAATTTTTTAGAATGAGTGCTTATTTAAAAATGAAAAATATATATATTAATGCTTTAAAAACTAAATGAGACATTTACCATGGAATCTTCCATTAATCAGACAATGTGTCATGCCAGGAGAATATTATTAAGATATTCTAAGAGCCTAGGGCAACCACTTCTGTTTAAAACGCAGAATAATAGAATAAAGGAATAAACCAGTGGAGTATTTAAAGTTATATACAGTATATTAATCATTATATTCACAAATTAATCAACAATACAATAAATTACAGACTATGTTTGCTAACAGATTTTTGATCAGTTTTGCCAGTTAGTTGTTGTAGGCCTAGCAGGAAGTGTGTTTACTCCTTACTTAGTTTAAGATTTGGAGTTAGCATGAAGATAAAGTGACAACTACGATTAGCCAAGACTGCACAAAAGTTCTGAATATATATAAAGTAATCCTACTTGCTGTATCACCTCCAAAGCTCCCCAAGCTGATCTGTTCATCTTCTTTGGGGTCTGTTTTCCTGTAACCATGGCTGAACCCTTTCCAGCAGGAGCTGATGGAGCATCTGAGCCTCCTCTTGAGTGCTTCACAGTTGGGCGGTGGGGCTTATTGAGGACAGTCGTAATGCCAAAACTCACACTGAGAGTGAAGCAACAGAATGAAGAAATCCCTACCATCGGGCCTACTTTATGGCCTACAATATAACTCTAACCAACTATAACCATTTTTACAACCATTTGTGATATCAAGCTCCTCAAACTCCAGGCCAGATTAGAGACGTATCACACTCACACCCGGAGGAAATCAGTTTTTTCTCGCCAACAAATTCAAGTCGAGTGATAAGCGATGGCACCTGTTTAGAGTTGGAGTCTGATTACTTAATCTACATAGGCTTCATGTGTCTTTGGTTTCTTTAGACTTTGTTTTCTTTGGTCTATATTGCTTAATGTTACTCTTTGACGTTTTGGAAAAAGATCCTGACTTTCTGATGTACTGTACAGTAGATGATGTGAGAGAACCGTCATTTGGATCCAATTTTACTGTTTAATCTCACTTCATCGTAGTAAGTACTTTTCAGCAGTATAATGTGGGTGCTTTTTAACACAATCATGACACTGTTGAATTCTCAAATCTGACTGGGGAGATGTTGATTAATTTCCAATTACAGCAGTTCTGAATTATCAAGACAACTCAGATTAAAGATATAGTAATAACAATTTATCAAATTCCGCACCTTCTTACCAATATACCAATTGTAGTATGCTGAACTGTGCAACTCATTCTACCTACTTGCACATTTCTATAACATTCATTTCAGTGGAGATCTCCGCTGATTTCATGGTTGTGACGTGGTGAAGTCTTGAATATTTTTTAAAAAACAAACAAAAAAATGCTTTCATCTGGCCAAACCCAAGTCTAAAACAATGCCATAGGAATGTCCAAACACATTAGAAAGTGTAGCTGTAGTTATCTTGCCTCCTGTCTGTGTATGTGGACTTTGCATGTTCACTCTGTGCTTACTTAGTGTAAGCTAATTGGCATTTAACAAATTGCTTGTAGTGGAAAAAGGGGGGTTGAACCCAGCCCATGGTGTATCCTGCCAAAGGTTCTGAGTCTGATTAGAGCAAAGGACAAAGTAAAAAAGAATCTTAAAAGGAGATTAATATGTATTAATAAATTATAGTCAAATTATAGGGTAGGCTGAAATATAATGACCATAACAGGCTGTAATGTTTAATGATTATAAGGGTAACTGGTCTAGTAGTTCTCAAACCCTGGATTTTTTTTTTTTTCTCCTAACAGTACTGCTAATCAATTATTATTAAGGTTAGTAGCTGAATTTGCTAATTATTTTAATTAATTCAACTTAAAAACAAAAATTGAAGAAAACTCGGTTACACAAAAAGGAATCTCTTGAACCTGCTGAAAATATGTAAAAAAAAATTTTTTTTAAAGTTTGCTCTGTCAAAGAAACAAAAAAAAATCAGATTAAAACCCTTATGTCTACAAAAAATGTCCCAAATATTATTTTACATATTTAAATAATGGGTGTGATATTTGCATTGTTGGATTATGTAGATTATATGGATTATTATTGGATTATATCTGGTGAAACAACCATGACATCTGAATGGGTCTATGACTGCATATGTTGGCCAGGCAACACTCAAAACTAAACACTGATAACATAATGCAAACATAATGTAAACTGATGTATTTATTATCCATCACACAGGAGGACGGGGAACAACACTCCTGTGTCCTCAGTGCTAAAAACATTTGGTCATGACAGATGTATTTTTTGCACGCTTTGCGGTTGCAGCCAAAATAAAACATATTTAGACTGTAGGTCTGGTGTTTGAACACCGGGATCATGGCATGTTCATGTCCGAAACATTCCAGAGTTTGTGTTTTAGGGAATAGAACACAGCATTTGGTTTGTCTCTACCACTGGCTCTTGCATCGCTGCAGTTGCGGGGGCTGTGCATTGAAAGTAATCTGGATGACTGGCTGCTTTGTGCCGAAACCAGAGATGATGCTCTCAGAGAGACATCTGTTATTTTAGAGCATTTTTACTACTTTGGGTTTTTGTTGCATTTTCCAACTGAGAAAAGTGCTCTCTGGTTCCCAAGTAGACTTTTTTCCCCCCCCTTTGGCCTTTATTTAGAGTCACAGGCCATGAGGGCGCACCTCTGAGCCAGAGCATCTCTCAGTATCGGAGACGATTATGCGTTTAATTCTAATCCAAAGAGTTCTGGCCCATATGGCTGCAGCTTCTGACTCCTCTATCGCATTCATGAGGCTTTCACAGGGTCAAGGGCAAAATACAAACTGTGGGTGTCATTTATCATGCTGGATGCGAAGAAATGTATTCGTAAATCATTCATCAGAGGATTTACACAAGAAATGTGGTATACACTTAGTTCTAGGAAAATAAAGTTTGTATCGTATGTGAGCTCCTGGAAAGTTAGATAAAAGGAGGCTTTTGAATTATGTATTTGCTAAGCACTTACTGTAATTCTATTGAAATTGATTATGCTACAGTTAATAAATCCCTTTTTATTTCATTTAACACAAGCAATAACTGAAATATCCTGTGAAACTCATAAAAATTCTACTATAAACTAGATAGAGAAAAAAAAAAAGTGTGTATGCATTTGAAAATAAAATCAGTGTTATTAAACTTTTAAAGATTTACCAAGAATTTTTAGCTAGATTCAGCCTATGAAAATATCTACACACATTCAACTCTGTGGATCTCTGTAGTACTTTCAGTCTTCAGCAGTGGTGGCTCAGGTGGGTGAGGCTCTGGGGTGCTAATTGAAGGGTTTGGGGTTCGAACCCAGGCACTGCGGCCTTTGGAATGGCTTTGGAAAGGCCTTCAACCCTATGCCCACACACCTCCACTGAGACACAGACCACACTCAATTCTAGTCACAAGCCTGGAGAAATGGGAGGGTTGTGTCAGAAAGGACATCCAGTGTAAAACTAACTTGTTGGAATAATCTGATGTGGCAGACCCAAGAAAGGGGGGAAAAAAACAAGGTAAAAAAAATAAATAAAACACGCTAGTTCTTCCAGGAATTTTTTCGGTCTATCCATTAACTTTATTCTTCACAGTGATATGATGATCCTGCTTCAGGTTCTTGCTTGTGGCTGACTAAAAGGGAATGATGGGTTACTAATGTAAGCTTCCCCCTGAAGGAATGTCTCTCGGCCTTATTATTAGCTTAGTAACCACATTTGCTACTACAAAACCAGCTGCATATTGCAGCATTTATTTATGCAGATGGGAACACCAGTTCCCATGTGACGGCTCTGCATACTAATGGAAATGTTCAGCTGCTCAGAAACCAATGCTTTTGGTCCAGGACAGAAATTAATGGTGTTGTAGTGACATTCAAAATAAAATAAAGAAATAAATAAAAATCGGGGAGATATAAGACGGTGCATAAAATGAAAATAATATGCCAAGAAGGGAAAACTGGTAAAAAAAAAATTTTTTTAAAGTCCTTGATGTCCTTGAATGAAAAAGTGAAGCACAATCACAAATAAATGAAAGCACAAATATGAAAACTGCAAACCAAATGCAAAACTGATGTTACAATACAGACAGCTTGTAAATTAGCTCGTGTTCACAGCTGTCTGGTAAAGAGTGCTAACCTCGAAGAAACATGTCATCCTAAAAGACTGTATACAAGGACTGAATGTAAGTTTTCTCATTGCCACTTTCGAAATCCACATATTAGTATTTTTAGAATATTAATAAATTCTCCTGTTTATACATGAAAACTCTACTGTATGCCACCACACACTTTCTGAAATAAAGACACCAAACTGCGGTGTTCCGTGTTGCTGGGTTGGTACCATCACTGTACATCTTTTATACCCTCAGTATGTGACTATATACTTTAAAAATGACTTAATTGGACCTTAAGGACCACTTTTAAAGCTTTTCTCCTAAATCTAATTAAAGGCAACCCGCACCACACACATTCCCAGATGGAAAATACACACTACCTCAATGTACATTTCTCTATTTTTAAGAAAACTATGTTGCTTCTAATTTTCTATCTTTGTTTCATCCTGGCAGATGTTTAGCATTTGGTGTAAATGAAATCTTTGATTGCATCTTTCCCACTTCTCGTTAACATAACATGCTGGATTTACTGTACTTCAAGAGAGACTGCTCAGAGTATTCTTCTGCAGTCTATACACTAATACACTTCATTTGTAAATTCTCCTTATAGATTTATATAGATAGATATTCCTGTATATTTTTATCTTGGTAAATTCTGTTGTAGTATGGTCATTCTCCATGTTTTTTTTCTCTACATGATTGACAATCTGTAATTGCTACTATACAGTACATGTTAATTATCTATCCATCTATCCATTCATCACTGATAGATTTCCTATCACAACATGCTATTTTATTCTGTACTTCTATATGAATGATTCAATTCTGTTCTTTTCCGAGTCAGACATGTTAAAGCAGGAACAGTTAACAGCCCAAACTTTTACCGTAACTCTTTGCACTTTCATCATTATCACGTTTAACGCATAAGCACACTCGCACACAGACAAAAGCGCTCACATTCTCAGAATTTTTTGTCTTCTGCTGTTTTGATTCGGGTTTAATTGGTTAAATACTCAGGAGGACATGGTGTCATTTTCTCAGTAGCTACACGCAGCACCTGCAGCACATCAGCTCCAGCTCCTGAGGCTCTGCGTGCTGGCTGAACGACCGACAATAAACAACAGAATGGAAATTTCCTACATTTCATTCTCTCTGATTGCTTTTATATTGCACTGATTATAATGATACAATAATGATTTATGATGACGGCGATACTTCAGTCAAAGTGATCAGATCTTGTACATATTAGTTATAATGATTTATAATATGGTGCTGATGAGGTTTTCAGTCGTATTGGTCAGAAACTCTGTAACAGCCAAAAATAAATAAATAAATCAGATCAGAATGACCAACTAGGCTAAGAAAACTAAAAGTTACTGGAATTGGGTTGAGAATGGTCTGTTACATTATTTAAACCTGGAGGGATAGTGCTGAACCATCAGCTTTGCCGAGAAATGGGAGATCACTTAAACGCTTGGTGAAGTTGCATAGAAATAGCTCTATTTCTATGCAATTTCATAGCTCTATGTTTAATAGAGAAAATAAAAATATTTCCTCACGCACAATGTGATGAGAGCTCACAGGATTGGGACTAAACAGCTGTGTGTCCACAAGAAAAATCACTTACTAGTGAACTAATCAGAAAAAGGTTTCACTAAGCTAGAGAACATAAAGGTTGGACTTTGTAGTGATGGAAAAAAGGTGATGAGTCCAGGCTGCGCCTATTCCAGGCTAAGAAGGGAAGCACATGAAGTGATGCACCCATTATGCATAATGTCCACTGTACAAGCCTCTGGAGACAGTGTGATGATCTGGGGTTGCTCTGGTCTAGGCTCAGCAACATTACGTGGCAAAAAAACGAAGTCAGCCGAAGACCGAATGTACTGAACATGAGGAATTGTTTTCACACAAGAATCGCCACCATATCAAATTTTAGAGGCGGATGTAAGAAATCTTTTTTGTCCTGACAGTGAATTAATGCACTTTTCTATTACATCATAATCTTTGTAGTAACAACCTGTGCAGGAACTTGCCGTACGGTGGGATTATTTTTAGCATTTGTGGAAGGACTGCCTGGTGTTATAACAGTTAGAAGTAAAGTTTCAAGCATTAATGATCAACATCATATTATCCAGAGGTTGTCGTGCAACTAACCAGCTCACCTCATTTCACCTGTTTAGTCTGTTTTAATTCAGTGAACACTTTAAACTGGCACAGTGTCTCAACAGGGAAACAAATTGCTGAAAAAAACAGCTGCCGTCTCACCGACTGTAATATTTAGGCCATGATGCAATATCACTAAGTGAATATAGTACTGCCTGGTAGATAAACTCCACAACATTCTCTGGTTTTTTTTATGATCAACCAAACAAAATTGGGGATCAAAATTACGACATCCAAACCCCAAATTTACAAGGAAAATCTCAGAAGTTGTCTCCATCGCAGTCCCTTTACGTAACTCAGAACCGAGAACCGTCTGTCCATGTTTTAAAGCACACTCAGATGGGAAATCAGTTATTAAAACCGTCTAGCTTTGAGACAGGCTCGTATCTCCAAATGTGTGCCTCTGAGAAAAGCTGTAACTGTGTGTGTGTGTGTGTGTGTGTGTGTGTGTAGGCCTCTTCCCATTCATCTCTCAGATGTTGTCTTTATAGTCTGTGTTTGTGGCTTACAGCAGTGAGCAGTTGGGATTTGTGTGTGTGTGTGTGTGTGTGTGCGTGCGTGTGTGTGTGTGTGTTGTGTGTCTGAGCCCCGGACTGGTTTATTTTCTCTCAGACTGAGAGCCTGTTCTTGTTCATACACCAGACTCTCTGGACAAACAGGCACCACTAGCACAGATGAACATGAATATGAATATAAATATGTGTATGTGGGGGAAATGTGCACCTTTTGAGTGTGCTGATGCAATGTTATCTCTCTCTGTCTCTCGCTCTCTGTCTTTATGGGATATAACTGAATATGAATACATTACTTGAAAAGAACCATATGAAAAGTGGCATGGGATCAGTTTTGTGTTTTTTTTTTTTTATATATTAGAAAGTTTAGCAGAAAAGTTCACAGGGCATCTGGTTTAGACTAGAGAACCAGGGTCTTGTGGGACGCAACAAAAAATATTGCATGTGTAGGAGGTTTTGACTTTCATGCATTTGGGAGTGAGCGGTCAGATACAACGTTTGTGTGACAAAAACACACATTTATTAACATGAACGTAGAAAAAAGACGCAGGTGGATGTAAAGCTGCGATCTATTCTACTCTGACTTGGGACCTCGGAAATGGAAAGAGGTAATGGAACGGTCTTTAAGCCTGGTGGATTTACATCCTCCTAGCATGACACATGTCACAACATACCGATGATTCACAAGCAACAGTAAATTTATTGCCTTTGCACCATTTTTATCTTAGATTTGTTACATAATTTTAGCTCAATTTTACTTTTCAAATCAATTTAACAGATAAATTTACTGGCAAAGTTGAACAGAATGGTTCCTTAACACTGTTTGCAGAAAAAAAGGTTAATATCTTAAATAAGACACTAGATATACAAATATGATGGCTTTATGTTTTTCTAAGGTGTTTAAGTTTAAAATGATCGACTTGGAGCTTCCTGAGCTCTCAATGCAATCAATTGCAAATGCAAAAAGTCAGAACCCAAACCCATAAACATGAACCAGGCAGAGGTCAATCAGATTTCTAGAATAATACAGTACAAACAGGAGCATAATCCAGGCAATGAAGCACAAGGTTAAGAAAAAGGAAAAAAGAATATGCTTTGAGGGTTTTTTTTCCATGTAGTCATGAAAAAGGCAAAACCTTGCAGAAATATTTTTTTTTGCGGACAGCTACGAATACAAATAGTAACTGCAGAACAGTTTTTAATATTTTTTTGTAAGAAGAAAAATTTCCACACCAGGAGAGATGTTCAAGTCAAACTGGGACTTTTGATTTTGCAGAATAACAGAACACAATTATGAGACTAAAAACTCACTTTGCCATATAATTCCCTGCTACACCTTTAATGCTCTGAAATTTTAACACTCTGAAATGCTGGCCTCCCAGGAACTTCTTTAAACATGTGGAAATGGCTTGGACCAAGGTCAGGACTGTACAGAAGATGTGGTAATAACTTCCAGCCGAGTTCCTGTAGTGTGCAAGTGGTGTTCCTAAATGATTGTACAGCTCCCACAGTTCAATTCAATTCAATTTTTATTTATATAGCGCTTTTAACAATGGTCATTGTCTCAAAGCAGCTTCACAAAAATTAA
>JAOVVA010000016.1:14118507-14141940 GCA_028565275.1 Leiocassis micropogon
CAGCATAACAATGGAAACTAATCCCATGTCTTCTAATGATGTTACCCAAGGGAAGCATGTATATTGAGAACAGCAGATACAGCGCACCTGGAGCAGATAGGGTTAAGGGCTTTGCTCAACCTGGTGGAGCTGGGGCTCGAACTGCAGACGTTCTGATCAGTAACTCAGAGCCTTAGCCCTCTGATCCACCACTGCCCCGTCCGGGATGTTTAAGCGTCGATTTTCAAGAGTCTGATGTTATGCATCAATTTTCGAAGATCAGACGTTCTATTAGCAGAATGTTCACAGAAACGACTGCAGTGGGCTCCGTGCAACCTCTGCCATGGACTGCCTTCTTTAAAACCTTTGGAATATACAAATGTCTAAGCGGCTAAGAGTCTCATCACCATACTGTGTCTTCTGTAAATACTGTATCAATCAGTTTTATGCCTTCATTCAGTCTTGCTTTGACTTGTACATAGCCCTCGTACTGAAGTTGCTTTACACACATAATGCATACAGTATGTAGAATTAGTTGCCAGTATTATATACAATATGACTTGTTCAGATTTCCCCAAATCCTCTAATCGAATGGCAATTAAAAAAAATAAAAAAAAGAGAATTAAAGTATGTGCACAACAATATTTTTGGGAATAAAAACACACCCACATATTCATGTGAAGCTCATAGAAGGCTTTACCCCAGCTAATGTTCCTGTGAATACATTAAACTAAAATACACACTTTTGAGGAAACTCATATTTATGTTCACAAACAGAGAAAATAAATTATGATGCATTTCTTAATAGGGTCCCCATTTGCATGTTGCCTTTTGAATACACAAAAACTCATAATTTAATAATACAAATCTGACCCTTTTTTTTTTTTGCATTCAATTACCATACACAATTTCTTCCTGCTTTGCTGCTTTGGGGGGAAAAAATAAGCTGCTGTGGAAATACAGCTAACTCTTTTTTTCTTTCTTTCTTTTTGGCTGGCTTAATTTTAATGGAGTTTTTAGACGATACAAATTAAAATGATGTCCTGCTGCTAGCAGGCTGCCTCCAAACAACATAATTAGCTGGAACATCTAGAAATCAAAATTATTCAGTGTGTTTCTGTTCTTCTGGTGGGGACTAATGAGATACAGGGAAGATGTAAACTATATTTGTGCAGCGAATAATTTCTCAGATGATTCATAAAGCATGCAAAGTGTTTTTCCTAGTACAGTTTGTGTATGTATATATGCATAATGTGTGTGTGCATGTGTGCATGTGTGCATGCGTCTGTGCGCACATTCCCTCAAGTATTGTACATGCTGTATTTTAAGAGCAGGACTGAGCAATGTGACTGTTGAACCTTAGTGTACATCTGCTTTACATTTAAGATAATGTTGCTGTCCTTCAGGAGATGGAAGGATGTTGAATAACATCACAGCAATGTTGAATTCCTTATTCCTGATTGAACAAATAACTATTCATTAATTTTCTACAGTAATCGTTTCTATGGTGACCGCTAATTCACAGGGATTTACAGTGGATACTCGGCATCCTCTAAGGCTAAAAAAATTATTTAAAACCAAGACAACATAATACCATAAACTAAATCTCCTACACCATACAGGTACAGTATTACGTTTTATGGGTTTTTTTTAGTGTTGAAGTTTAAATGTACAAAAAAATAATAAAAAATTTATTGTATAAATGGAATAAAACACTTGTAGACTTTGTGTCTCTCTACTCAAACATGTAACGTGTTTACCTTTAAGCACACGTGGAGTTCTCTTCTGTTACTAAGAGAAGGTCAGTACGAGTGTCAACGCCTCTCTGAGATGCCTCAGGACAGATTCACCTCTGCTTTGATCAAAATGCAGAATGTCAATCAACAGTACAGAGCAGCCTTTGCCCACTGGTACTTATTAAGAGTCAGAGCAATGACATCATTCTGACTTTGGGGTGATGATTTGTGCATAGACCAGCACATCAGAGGAAAATGTTTGTTCTCTAAAATTGCGTGCAAAATACACTATATAGCAAAAAAATTCATCCCAAAATTCATCCCAAAGGTGTTCTATTGGGTTGAGCTTGCATTGTGCACTGGTGCGCAGTCATGTTGGAACAGAAAGGGGCCGTCCCCAAACTGTTCCCACAAAGTTGGGAGCAGGAAATTGTCCAAACTGTCTTGGTATGCTAAAGCATTAAGAGTTCCTTTCACTGGAAGTCAGGGGCCGAGCCCAACTTCTAAAAAACAACCCCACCCAAGTCCCAACATGACTTTGCACCAGTGCACATTGCAAGGTCCATAAAGACATGGATGAGCGAGTTTGGTGTGGAAGTTTGGTGTGGAAGAGTCCTGACATCAACCCGATAGAACACTTTTGAGATGAATTAGAGCGGAGACTGAGAGCCAGGCCTTCTCGTCCAACATCAGTGTCTGACCTCACAAATGTGTGGTCACAAATCCCCATAAACACGCTCCTAAACCTTGTGGAAAGCCTTCTTTTGAAGCTGTTATAGCAAACAAAGGGGGCGGGGCCAACATCATATTAAACCCTATGGATTAAGAATTGGATGTGACTCAAGTTCATATGCATGTAAAGGCAGGCGAGCGAATACTTTTGGCAGTATAATGCATCAGTCAATGTAGATTCAGTACTTATCACTTATAGAATAATAATTCCATTAGTAATTTTAACCATTTTTGTGTGCAACTTGCAATTTTTGTGTGTAACATAGAAATTAAGGAACCTCAGTAAAGACTAAGCACACATCCAGCAGTATCCAAGTGAAATATGAAAGAAAATTGTCATGCCATGACACTTAAATGCTAAGAAATATCAAACTTGAGTGACCATTTGGCATTACCATGATCCAGCCCATGTATTCTTATCTTTTAATGAAACACTCTCATAGATGCATTTTTTTTTCTCCAGTGTAACTTTGACAAAGCCTAAAGGAAGACACAAGACGAGAGTGTTTTTTAGTTCTCGTGCACGACTGAGCTTATTGGTTGAATATAGCTTTGTGGGTGTAATCTAGTGGCAAAGTACAACGAGACTGCAAAAACCAATAGAGCCATTCTCAGCCATCTAAACCATGTCAAATCTCTGCTTGGCCAGCAAACGATTCCACTGACAATGCACATTACACAGGATTTACTGAAGTACTGGCAAAGTTTGGTGAAATTTCAGTTTCTGACTTTGTCAGTTGTATTTTCTCACATCCATAACAATTGACTGTTATTGCAACCACAGTACTCAACAAAATTTTAGCACAGTCCAATCTTCAGTATTTGTGCATACAGATTGATATACTGTATACAGTATATGTGTGTGTGTGTGTGTGTGTGTGTGTGTGTGTGTGTGTGTGTGTGTGTGTGTGTGTTTGTGTTTTCCCTTGAGAATGCTCATCTCTTTATTGATTCCCAGGACCCTTAAGAGCAATCAGTTCTGTTTATTACATGCATAATGTGCGTATTACAGATGTAAACAAATATAAATACATAATTCATACATTATGAATATTTTCTAAACAGATGCAAATACACATATAAATAGGAGATGTGGAATTAATTTTGGTTCATTCTTTTTTTTTTCAACAGCCAAAATCTCCAACAGAAAAATCTCCTTAGTTGTTGTCTTTGCTTAATTCAGCCCAATCATTTGACCCTTCTGAAAAGCAACATTTTTTTTGGCCAGAAATTGTGTGTATCTAATTTCTACATATATTATCATGAACAGCCATCACCCTGTATACAACAGTACAGTGTAAGTTGAAACAATGATCATTTAGGATATCTTCTACAATTATTAGTTGACCATCAAGAGTAACTCAACTTAAACCCATACGGCTAAAACATGGTATTGGTGCTAAAAACTGTCTCACCTGGGTGAATTTTCAGATAGGATAACACCATTTATTATAATAATTAATTAATGTTTCTTATCTCCTGATCCATGCTTCATTTTGTACAGTTAATACAGTATGAATAATATACATGTTGCATAAACTTCAGAAGTAGCTCCTTTGACTTTGACATTTTCTGTATTATATGTATAACACAAAGAGGAAAATAGCATCTTGATTACCATTAACATGAGTCGTTGCCTGATGCAAGGATCCTTCTTTCATCCTTAGTCCTTCATCCTTCATTCATCTGCCTGGTCCGTGTTATGGTTTCTGAAATGAAGCAACTTGGTTGATGAAACTAGTGGCATTGTATTACACCTTCCTTTTTTGTATGTTGTGCACATTTGGACAAATATTTTGAGAATCTGATAATTTTTTCATGCAGATATGTTTTTGGTAAAAGGATGTGATACAGGTCTTGATAATTCCCATTTCTTTCATGAACAGAATTTGTATTACAGAATTTGTATTTTAGGATGCATCAGGAAGCTTTTTTGTAATTGATAGAAATAAACAAAGTATTTAATCGGTTACATAAAAGCTTCAATTACCTAAGATGACATTTTACACCCATAACACAGTAAGCCAAAACTGTATGAGCAGTCACTGCTCTGCTGGCCATCGAGAGGGAAAATGGCCAAATGATTTGAGAAGACTCTTTGCTTGTGTGACAGGGTAATAGACCACTTCCTCAGGGAAAAAAAATGTGGGAGTTCATATTCAAGTAACATGACAGCTTGCAGAATAAGTAGGTTCTTTGATAAATGTCTGTCCCTTATTGAACCTAATTGACTGGACTGGAAAGTGGTTGATAATGTAATGTAATAGCGTAATGACCAGCGAGTAGACTAGTGCATTACAACAGAAGTGAAATGAGCATGTATATGAGTTCTCATGGAAGGAAGAACTCTGCGTAACCACTGTCCATCTTCTTAAAATAAAGGTCCTAATAAAGTAAAACTAAGTAAACTCCACCAAATCCTGGAGAAATTTACATATTTGCACACAATCAGAGGTAATCAAGTTAACGATAAAAAAAATAATAATACTAATTTCTGCAAATTAATATCCTTATTACTTTCATCATCCATTTTCAGACACTTGTATCTCTTTTAAATAAGTAAAGAAGTCGACCACAGCATACGGCATATAAACATAGCAGATTAGCTGAACAGAAGCTATCAAATGCTAGGTTACTTTTCATCAGATAATCCGGTAGTTAATAAGATAATCTGTTATGTTTTTGGCTCTGAAATACTTTACACCTTAAACAGAATTATTAACCAAAGTGTGATTAGTGTCAGATGATGCTTGTGTGTGTGTGTGTGTGCAGAGATGACTTTGATAAAGGTACAGAAGCATTGCATGTGTACAGTAGATATGTTTATGTAGCTAACTGTTTCTTACATCCGTTCCTTACATCACACTGTTAAGAAGTTATCTTCAGCACGACTGATAGCTCACCCAGCCAATTACAGCGCAGTGTGAGGCAGGGAAAAGTGACACGCCATGCCCAATTTGATACAGTGCGAATGAGGACAAGTTAGTTCCTCCTATCTGCTTCCTTGATAACAGGAACGGATAAAATTTCTGTTGTAAAATAGCATCTCTACATAACATAACATCTATTTTGTTCATAATTTCCCGGGAATATCATGTAAGCTAGAACAAGCGCTGTGGTGGCTTAGTGGTACTGTAGGTTTCTCGCCTACCATGCCAAACCCCAGCTACTGGGTGCCATGCTAGTCTTAAGCCCGGGAAAATTGGGAGGATTGCAGTAGGAAGGGCATCCAGTGTAAAACCTGTGCCAAGTTGTGTACAGATCGAACGGTCCACTGTGGCGACCCCTCGACAGGACTGGCCTCCAGTGAGACACGGCATAATAGGTATGATTGCAAACAACCCACACTGTACATCCACACCTAGGGACAAACAACCCACACTGTACATCCACACCTAGGGACAAACAACCAACACTTTACATCCACACCTAGGGGCAAACAACCCACACTGTACATCCACACCTAGGGACAAATAACCCGTACATCCACACCTAGGGACAAATAACCCGTACATCCACACCTAGAGGCAAACTAAAATAGTCAATCTAACTACTGGATGAGACTGAAGGACCCAGAGGACACTCACACAAACACTAACCTGAGTTTAGGAGCAAGGTCCACACCCATGCTGCTTGAGTTTGACATTTCCTCTCATATTTATTACTTTAAGATGTCATGAGGGGACGAGGCGAACTGACATGCATTGCTGACTTACATTATGATTCCCCCATCATTCTTGAGTTGAAATATTTTTGTTTTGCAAGCAAATGCCCACCGGTAGCAGTGCACCAGCATATTACCCATATTTCATCCCTAGAGTACTCCATAAATGCCCGTACTAAGTAATTGCTATGTTCTCTCATACACAGCTCAATATCCTCATATACATCTCTCAAGCCAGCAACCCCGTGCACACGTTGGCAACCAGAGCACGTTGTGCCCTCTGACGTTCTTCTCCCTTGCCTTAGCACAGCGCTCGGTTGGAGCCAAGGCTAATTACATCGCGCTGTTAAGTCAATCTCTTGTTTGATCTCTGGCTCATTGGATTGATTATGAAGATGAGACGAGGGAAGGTGAATTAAGCGTGTGACATTGAGGCCGTGTCAACTCTTAGCTTTCTTAGAAACTCAGAAAACATTAAACGTGAATAAATATTTGCTGTGCCAAAAAAAACCAATGGGGTGGAGGATGTGGAGGGTGAAATGGTTTGGAGGGAAGATGTAGTTGTTGAGCACCCGAGGCTGTTTACCAAAACAAACCCAGAGATGGAGACATCAAAGACTGACAGTGTATGAGGAGACACACACACACACACACCATCCAACTTGCACATTCGCGTTTGGCCTGGCCATCACATTTCTCCTTCTGACTATATCTCTTTGAAATCTATTAATCCCTCGCCTGCCAATGCACACACAGTGCGTACGTGTGTGTGTCTTCTCACTTTGTTGGTTCTGCAGTGACTGTGATCACAGCTGGACTGTCGCATCAGGGTCTGAGAGTCAGTGCGCCTCAGCAAAGGCAATGACCCAATTAACAACAAAGTCAACTCATCGGGTGGCCAAACAAACCGCTTTAACGAGGAACAAAGGAGATGGGAAACTGATCCACTTCCGTTTAGGTGGGGAGATTAATAAAAAAAAAAACTGTTCCCGTTTCCATGGCGAAGACACCCCCATTGCACAGCATGAGCCAGCGCCTTTGTGTGCTCTACCTTCACAGGAATTAGTCGTAATTAACAAGGCTACTCATGAGATTATTTTCTGGGCAAATATTTTAATTAAAACTGTTCCCTCTGTCACGTGAATGCCATATTTCCACTTAGTGCCAATTTCCTTAACTCTGTCCTCGAAAAAACAGACAAACAAGAAACCAGAACCCAGATGGTGCCAAGCAGCAAGACAAGGGTGGAATGGAAAGATGATATTTTGCTAATTAGATGTCTTCAGGCCTGCGTGATCAATCTATCTGTTTTTATCAATCTCATTCCTTCCTGGCTCAGTAACACACTGCCTGGTCCAGTGGGCACTATGCATGATGGGTGCATCGCTTCATGCGCTTTCCCTCTTCCCTGACGCGCCCATCACTCTGAACTAGGGTCAATCTAAACTCATCAGAATACATGCCATTTTCCGTTTCTCCAAAGTCCAATCTTTATACTCCATTTTTTCCACAAAGTTGAAGGTTCAGCACAGCCCTTACAGGTTTTAATAATGTATTGGACACTTTTTAACTCAATTACGGTAATTTTTAATTTATGGTAATTGATGCAGGCCAATAATTTGACCCTTCTAAAAGTGGCGACTTTTTTTTAGCCAGGCAATGTAATTTAATTTGCTGTAGTTGGGAAGGGATTTAATTATATATATATATATATATATATATATATATATAAACACAGAAACTGTGTGGCTAAAGAAGCTACTTCTGAAGTTTATGCAACATGGATGTGACCAATCTTGCTTCTCTAAAAATGTTTTTCTTGGATGTGTTCTCGCTTTAAACAATAATGATTTTAAATGCAAAGTATTAATATTTCTTTATGAGTATTGATACTAAAATTGGTGTAAGCATCTAGAAGTACTGTATATGACCTGTAAATATTGTTGCTTAAATTAAAGCATTCTGTGCAAAATTAAGGATTTCTTAAAAATCTGTAGTGTCTGTAACCATGTCAAATTCATTATGCAATACCTTTACAATTTTACATTTTACAATAATAAACTTTTTTCATATGAATGACAATTAAGATCATTGAAAGATTTAATAAAAAAAAAACTTACAGACACTACAGACTGTAAAATAGCATGAAATTGTATTTTGCAAATGTGTTTCTTTTCATCTGATAAAAATATAAATTTGAGATAAGAAGCACTAAAAATGATGTTATATGAGCCTATCTGAAAATTAACTTTTTCACCTACAGAAGGTGGGACACTTTTTAGCACTGATACCATGTTTTGAGTTAAGTTACTCCTGACCCATAGTACAGGTCAATCGCAACCAATGATTGCAGAAGATATCCTAAATGAACACCAACTTATACTGTGGTGCCAAGGGTGATGGCTGTTCATGATATTATACAGTATGTAGAAATTATACACGCACACATTGTCTGGCCCAAAAAAAAAAAAGGTCCCTTTTCAGAAGTGTCAAATTAATGGGGATGCATCAAGCAAAGACAACAACTAAGGAGATTTGGAATTGCTGGAATTGGGTTAAGAATTTCCACACATGATCGAAACCTGCATGGTGCATTATTCTGCAGTGATAAAGGGGTCAGCAACAATACTCAAGTAGGCTGGGGCATTCAAATGGTACTTAAATTGGTACTAAGGGGCCCAAAGTGTGCCAAGAAAATCTCCCCCACACTCTTACACCTTACAGTACCACCACCACCATGAGCCTTAACCAATGACACCATGAGCCTTAACCAATGATACGATGGATCCATGCTTTCATGATTTTTACACTAAATTCTGATCACACTATCTGAATGTCACAGCGGAAATCAGAACTCTTCAAACCAGGCAACATTATTCCAATCTTCTGTTGTCCAATTTGGGTAAGTCCATGTGAATTATAGCTTCAGCTTCCTGTTCTTACCTGACAGGAGCGGCACCTGGTGTGGTCTTGTGCTGCTGTAGTCCATCTGCTTCAAGTTTCGACGTGTTGTGTGTTCAGAGATGCTCTTTGACATACCTCGGTTGTAACGAGATGTTATTTGAGTTACTGTTGCCTTTCTATCAGTTTGAACTTGTCTGACCATTCTCCTCTGACCTCCCGCACCAACAAGTCAATTTCGTCTAGAGAACTGCCACTCGCTGAGATCAGCAGCTCGGAAAATAATCAGACTACCAACAATCAAGCTACATTCAAAGTCACTTAAATCACCAAATTCCCCATTCTGATGCTGAGTTTGAACTTCAGCAGATCATCTTGACCGTGTCGACATACCTAAATGCATTGAGTTACTGCCATGCCTTAGATATTTATACTGTATATAAAATACATATATCCTTCATATATGTATACTGTAACCTTCAGATTGTGCTGCATTAAGACTTTTTACAAACAGAACACATAAATGATAATGACTCTCTAAGGCAGTTATTGATGCACAAAGCCCACTTGAATGGCAGCATGTCATCAGCTACAGAGCTGCTGAGAGTTTGGGGCCAGCTGTCGGAGTTTACAGTATTTGTGCTATAAATGTAGACTAATGAGAGACCTGGTTGAGAGCTGAAAGCAATTAGAGGCTGCGGAAATGAATCTGTCACTGCTTATACCCATGAGCCTCGTCAAAAACTCGTCGAGGAAAAATTTGACTGCCAGACACAAAGTTAGTAAAAGTCCTTGATGGAAACAAGGGTTTTTTGTTACTTTTAATGCATGTTAAGGACTCTGCGTGAGGAGGGATGCGAGGGGATGCTTTTTCTTCCATTTGAAAATAATGACAAATCATGGCAATGTAAAGCTGCTTTTTTTATCCTCTTCGGATTTATATTATTGATGTTGGATTATTGTGAATATCAAAGCAGTATGTTTCCCTTGCCCTTAAGCTATTACAAGTGTCTTAAAGCATATTCAATAACTACAGTGAAACTAATAGAAAGCAGCATGTTGTTGTTTGTCTTTCAGCTGCTCCTGTAGAGGGGTTTCCACAGCGGGGCATCTGATGCACACACACAACTTGGACCAGGTTTTTACTTTGGATGCCCCCGGCACTGCATCCAGTGGCTGGGGTTTGGGCATTGAGTGGGAATTTAACCCGGGTCTTCCACGTGGCAGGCGAGAAACCTACCAGGCCTAAAATAGGCCTGGAATCATCAACAGATGCTAAAGTTTAATTCATCTTTTAGTTCTGTCTTATCCTATTGTCTTATACAGGGTCATGGGGGTTCTGGATCCTATCCCAGGAGTTTTTGGGCCAGGGCACACATAGACTACAGACAATTTGGAAATGTTGATTAACCTATCTTTGGACTGTGGGAGGAATCCGGAGTACCCTGATGAAACCCACTGAGCACAGGGAGAACATGCACACACCTGAGGCTGGATTTGAACCCTTGGCCCTGGAAGTGCAAGGCCACAGAGCTAACCACTACACCACTGTGTTGTCCCTACGTTAACCATAATACCACTCAGTCACATGCTGATAGTGGCGCAATGGTACATCCGCGAATTCTGATCAACATTCATGTTAATACCACCTTCATCACCATTATATATATAGTCATGATCTTTTTTTTGTTGTTGTTGTTCTTATGAAACATTTATATCAGAACCACCGAAACGTTCTCCTGTGATACAGTCTGGTGACTCTTACTTCTCATAGGAATAATACAAATACAGCACCAGGCAACAAATGAAAATTAATTTTCAAACACATCAGAAGTATTTTAGTACAAGTATGGGGAGTGTGTTTAACGCTGCTTTGTTAGCCTTCAGATGTAGATATACTGTACCTCCAAATCTGAATCCACCATCCCAGTATTATTGTTTCCTTCTTAGAACTTCCAAGCTTGGAACCTCCCACTTCATTTGTAATGAGTCTCAAGTCCCTTTCAGAGTTCATGCTGCTCGATCTCTGTGTCTGGATTGTAGCTGGGACAGATGGAAGCCTCTGTTCATTGCCTACAGGTTGACTCTGATCTGTGTGAGTCTTGTGAAGATGAACATGTACAGTACACACACACTCACACACACCGTCAACCTCAGCTTGGGTTTCATTTCCCCATTGCTCTTACACCTGGTAGTGAAGTGAAGTGCATGGATAATTTCACAAACTAACAACTTTATCCCAACAGAGATGTATGAAGATGGAAAGAAGGAAAGAGGAGTAGAGATTTTGATCAACTGAGAGCTCTTAACACCCAGATCCAGCAGCAGACAGAAGCTTAATCAGTGGAGTATATGGAAGAATCAAGTGGCTTTAGCTGTGGGTGGGAAGTTGGCAGTAACGGCCAGTGTAAGTGTATCTTGTCCCTCAGGCTTAACCGCATAAGCCTCACAGAAAGAGGAACAGATACTAAATATACCCTGCTGGCTCCTGGGTAATCACGTCTCACCATCGCCCAAAAGAACTCCGGTTTTAATTGAACCCTTATTAGGTCCGCCGCCAAATCGGCGTGAAAATGAGTGTCTCCTCCCAGATGTGCTGTCAGTCGCCACCAACCGCTCGACTCAACCCCCCACCATCAAGTTAGTGCAAAATGAGACGCGGGCCCCTGTGACTGGGCGATCAAATGACTTGTATAATCATGCGTTTTCACCTTGGCATCGGCATCGCCCAAGGAAAGCGATCTCTTTATTTATTTATTTATTTTTTGGGACAAGGGACGATGTATATGTGTGTGTGTGTGTATGTGTGTGTAGGGGGGTATTCTTGGTTCTTTGTGATAACGATTTCTATTGCATCCAACAAGCAGAACAATTACAGTTGCATTAAGTAGGCTTGGTGCCTCTGTATGGAAAAAGGAGAAGAAACTAGAGATCTGAGTGTTTAATTTCTTTCTTCTTTTTTAGATCGAATAAAAAGGAACATATTAGGATAGAAATGAATATGATTTCAGACCCAAAACTTCCTGAATTAGGATGTAATTAGAAGTGTGTTAAATTCACCAAGGAGAAAGAGAAGGATATCTTGAACAATTAATGAGCTGAAAGATAGAGATCTCATCTAATCTCTCATTCACTATCATGTTTCGTCCCATCATCACATGTATTCCCTTTACTCTCTATTTCTCTCACTTGCTAGCTCTCGTGGATGCCAGATTTTCATTAAGTGGTTGTATCCTGGCAGGGTTCAGTCTCTGCCTGGCGTTGTGCCAAACACAGTGTATGCAATGTCTGCTTGCCTTTGTGTGTGCTTGTGTCTTTGTGTAACTGTGTGAATTTGATGGCCATCAGAACTCGAACGCTTTCATGACTGGAACTGCTAGTGCCAAAGACGTCCATAATTAAACAAGAGATCAAGTCTTGGGGTCTGGACGCGTGAGAATTTGCGTAGAAGTTGTCATTGTGCAGTGTGTAGGTGTTTATGTGAGTGGCACGATCCTTCCTGTTCAAATCATCAAGGTTATTCTGCACTTATTATGAACTAGTAAAGACACACACACGCACAAAAAAACAGACACTAAAAAAGATCCCTGTAAAAAAAAAAAATTTAAAAAGAGGACTGATGTTCACTCTTCTGATGCTGAAAAGTGGCCCAGGATCTTGCCTTTCTGGTGGCAGGGACAGGATTTCTTACGACTGGGCGCTTGCATTACAGCAAACACTTCATGAATCTTTGTTTGATGCCAGAAGCACTTCCTCTGATAGTCTCTTGAAGGTGGCCTTTAGTAAGAACGGTAAATGGCTGCTTTATATCTGGGGAACAAGGCACTACTTTTGTCCTACGGTCTACCTGAGCCTCCAATAATAAACTAGACTCTATATTAACTTAAAGACATAATCTGTTATACTGAACTTCCAGCCTCCTAGCACACAGTATGACTGCACAATGATCCCTGCTATCCATTATCACCCAAATGAGGATGGGATCTCTGTTGAGTCTGGTTCCTCTCAAAGTTTGTTCCTATTGCCATCTTGAGTTTTCCCTGCCATCATCTCAGGTGTCGCTCTGTGGTTAAACCATTAGGCTACAGTCCAGTAGGTCCCAGGTTCAAACCTCACCACCAGCAATTTGCCTCTATTGGGCCCTTGAGCAAGACCATTAACACTCAACTGCTCAGATGTATGATGAGTTAAAAAATGTAAGTTGCTCTGGAAAAGAGCATCTGACAAATGCTTAAATGTCCCCTTTGGCTTGCTCATCAAGGACAATCTGATCACTTTGAGTCATGCACATTTCCATAATTTTTGTTCGATTCTGTAAAGTTGCTTTGCGATAATGACCATTGTTAAAAGCGCTATACAAATAAAATTGAATTGAATTGAATGACTGCCTCTGACTTCCTGGTGTTGGGAGCCATCCCTCTACTGCTGCTGATGTGGCTCAAAATCTTGACTTCACACTGAAGTACATCTTAGTGTTGGGGTTTTGTATTAAGGCAAATACTTGACTGGAATAGTAGACTGGATGCCTTAGTGACATCAATTCACTTCATGAATCGGGGCATCGGGATGAATGTGGCAGGTCTGGAGGACAGGAGGGACCAGGATCACTGCTCTCTGAAGAAGAAGAAGGAGAGAAAGAGAGAGAGAGAGAGAGAGAGAGAGAGAGATGCTTCCTGTTACGTAATGGATAAGGTCAATGTACATTTGACAATGTCCAGTGCAAGGACGACCTCTAAAATAGGAAGCCAGAAGGAAACACATACTGTAAATGAGGGCACTCTGGGAAGTAAAGCAACCAGTCACCAAACCTGAGCGAATGTGTGTGAGTACAGTGGGGGTGAGCGCAACCAGTCATCCCAGTTCACTAAAATAACCTATGCCCCATGAGTCCATCAGATCAGCTCCTACAAACTCTTAATTAAAGAAGTACATTTTCAGCCTAGACTTACATACTGATAAGTATGAGTGAGCATTTGATCCAAATTTGTAGCATCTTGAGCAGCACATACTCCATTAGCCTCCTGAAGGTGGTCACTATTAAGACACCAAGCCCAGAAAGCCTCTTGCTTAATCCTTCATGAAGCAGCCCACTGCTGGCTGGCTGTTCCTTCCCGGGGAGAGGTGCCACCTGTTCACTGCCGATTATGCGCCCCTGGAATATCACACGTCAGCAGATGGCCCTTCTAAGGCTGGAGTTTATGGTTAGTACACTGGATTGCGACAAATACGTTTCCAAGGTGCTTGACCGCCTCGTCTGCACCTGAGAGCTGAGTGTGGGTCATCCAAGTACTCTATTCAGCAGTCCAGTGGCCATCACCCACTCTCTCCATTAGTCTCTCAAAGGTTGCTGGGGGGCATTACAGAGCCCAAATGACATGACCCTGAAATGCTCTAGAGAGGGGCAGCACTCTCTTCTCTTTCACCTCTGTATCACTAATAAGCACCACGTTGGTTAGGGAATTGAATCACTTGCAATATGAAGCAGTGTGTAGGAGTCTTTTCGTTTGTAGATTACAGCACATGTACAGTAAGTACAAACAAAGATTTCTTGGTTTCTTATCTGGAGATACTTGGGTGGAGAAATGCAGTGACAAAATCATGATACAATATTGATACGTGATGCTTGTGTGAAGAGGAAGTGTCTGTGACGGAGTACTTTATCACTCATTCGTGTGTGTGTGCGCATGTGTGTGTGTATTAGCTCATTAGTCATTACCCTAAGCAGCTGTTCAGAGCGATGCATGACTGCCCATCTGTAATAAAACTGCAAACATACTTGCACACAAAAAGGTCTATTAGTGATTCACGTGAAGGGAAAAGGATAAGAGCCCGTATGTGCAGAGTGAGAAAACGAATAAGAGACAAACAAAGATTTACACGTGCCAACAGTATGAAAGAAAACCAAGGGAGGCGATCTGAAAGAGAGGGGGAAATCAAGAGAAAAGCAGATTGTCTCCGAGGGACTAATTTGCAATCTGATTTAATTCAATAAATTCCTTAATTATATTATGAGGGGGAAAAAAATGACCTACTTAATTTCTGGAATAAATGCAAAAGAAGTAGATGAGTATAAAGCGCCGGTGCTTTGTAGCTCAGACTAACTGACACAGATAAACAAAACTGGAATGCATCAAGGATTCAGGCACAGTTGCGTGTTGGTTAGCACTGTGGCCTCGCACCTCTGGAACCTGGGTTCGATTTCCACCTCGGGGTCTGTGTGCATAGAGTTCACATGTTCTCCCTGTGCATGGTGGGTTTACTCCGGGTACTTCGGTTTCCTCCCACAGTCCAAAGACACACAGATTAGGCTAATTGGTGTTATCAAATTGCCTGTAGTGTGTGTGTGCCCGTGCAGGGTGTACCCACCTCATGCCCTAAGTCTTCTAGGATAGGCTCCAGGTCACCCATGACCCTGTACAAAGTGGTATAGACATTAAGTGAGTGAGTGAGTGAGTGAAATCAGACAACTTGAGCCGACTTTAGGACTCCTGTGAGGATGTACAGTAATTTCAGGAAATGGTTTTGCCTTCTGTGCAGTTGCAGCTCCTTCAGAGTGTTTGTACTGTACAATCTTTTTGTAGTATGGTCGAGGTCATCGACAAAGATCGACAAAAATCGACTTTAAGCTTTAAAGGTGCCCTGGAGAGAATCTAAAGAAAAGCCCAGATGTGGCCAGAAGAAATCCATGAAACATTAAGCTTCAGTTGTGTGCTAAGCAAACACAGCTACACTGACACACATTGGCACTGCACAAGTGCAGAGGAGGTAATAGAACAGGGATGCCTACAGTAAATCCTCACGTCTGATATCCATCGTTTCATGAATTCCTTCTTGCACACAGTGATGGCCCGGGGGTGGACGGTCAGTGCCGCTACGATCGCAAGGTCATACCCACTGTGGATGAACTGAAACGTAGTCGTATGCCTGTTTTTGACTCCCACAAACCTTTACAACTGCAATACACACTCCATTCCAGAATTCTGAGCATAAGCTGTATTTTACTTATAACACATATTGCTCATTTTTGCTCTTTTCTTTCCCGAAAAGATGCCAAAAATCCTGTCAAAATATAACTGAGTTTTAACAAATAAAAAGGAAGCCGGAAATTCACAAGTTTAAAAACTGCTATGCTTCAGCAGGATTCTGTCATTTAGTGGAGCTGGATGATTAAGTTATGCTCTTTGTAAGTTGTTCTCAAAAAGAGCATCTGCAAAAAAATACAAAAAAAAAAAAAGTTGTTGTAAATAGAAACATCATACTGGTCTGAATAATTCATAGTATTGCCATGAAGTGAGTTAAACCGAGTTAACTCTTCCTATTTGTCAGCTGCAGTATGTTTAAGTGACCGGTAATTCCCCTTGCGTCACACAAAATGTATCAAATTTAGCTATTTTTTTGCATATGAATGACCTAAACAAGTGATGTGACTAAATTGCCACAACACACTGAAAAATGTGGCTTCTAATGTAGTCAAATTTATCTGGCATTTCCTACAAATGCAATACAGCCAATCCAGTCTATTTCTGTTTAAAAGTGTCTTGTTCTAAAATAAACATTTTTAAAGCATTTTCATAAAACCCTTACAACTCAGGCAACACAGATATGAAACAGCAACACAGCATAAGTCAATGATGGTTAAAAAAAAATTATAATCCAGTAAAAAAAAAGAAAAGAAAAAAATCCAGTGCTTACAGTATATGGAAGCGTTGCTGGTGTGTGTTAATGGGGAAGCTTTAAACATTGAACTGTGTATTTGAATTTTTTATGATATGTCAGATAGAACAAAAGTTATTATTTTCATAAAGGGTAAATTGTACCATTACCGGAGTATGGGAGTTATGTTAAAAAATATGTAAAATATTCAAAACAAGCATTTTATTATTATTATTATTATTATTATTAGGGCAATGAAAGAACCAAAAACAATATCATTATCATGTGCCATTTCTTTGCCTATGTGACTTATTTACTATTTTCTTACTTAGTCATATTCGTATAGTTGGTTAAAATGAAATAAAATTCAGTTCATCATATTACCTTCAGGTTTTGCAAAAAAAACAGCATATGTCACTCTATACTGCACAATCCTGAGCCCTATATATGTTTATTTAAAAAATCAGCAAAATAGATAATGGATAAAGTGCTGTGATTTAAAGGCTATGAAGAATGAATATTCGCCACCAAGTGATGCACAAAAAAATAGTCTTTTTGTGCTTAATCATTGATGATAAGTTGCTGTAAATCAGACACACCGACCGATGTGAAGTGTTTTGTAGTGTTGCTTCACGTTGTCACTTTTGACTCACAACCCAGACATCATTTCTGAAACATCATTCATCCTTTAACAAGTTATTTTAATAATCAAATAAGATGAGTTAAATGTATATAGCCTCTGGGGTGACATGGTGATTATTTAAAAATATTATTTATTATAATGTTATTTATATTTTTTAATATATGAAACATAAATTTATATATTGATGCTGTGGTTCATATTTTGTTAGAACAAGTGTGTTCAAAACCCGTGTCTTGTGATCAGACTTTTCGTAAATTAAACACTGGCATAAGTGCAACAATGTAGCAGGGGATTATATAAAGAATAAAGGGAGTTTATATGTTATATTTATTATACACCCATGACTGTGTTCTGTTATTCTGCACAATCAAAAGTCCCGGTTTGACTTGAACACCCCTCATACTGTACATTGTGACAATTTATATTCCATGGCCCTTAATACTCCAGTGATTAAATTGGTAAAAGTTCACTTAAATGCTGCAGAGTAACAGTCTCTTCATGTCACATCAGTGATGACTGGATTATGTCTTAATGTCATTCTAAGAATAAAACAAAGTGTAAAAATATCAATCATCTCTTTACTTAGGTTCCTGTGGCCACAGTGGTCTAATTAAAATCATATTTCATGGCCTTAATACATGTATATTAATGTGTGGTCACCTCAGCAGCTCTATATAATTTTTTTTATAATTCTGTGACAGTCTGTGGATTTGTTACAGAAGCCCTGATTGTTCATGTTACAGAAAATAAATCAGTTTTATATATGATGCTGAATAGTTTTTTAACAGTATACTCCCAGTGGCGCAGTGGAGAGCTTCTCACCTACCTGTGTGTAAGGCAAATATTAAATTTTAAGCTAATGTCCAGAACAGACACAGGATGCAGGATTGCCAGTCCCAAGACTAATAAAAAAATGAGAGGGTTACATCAGGAAGGGCATCCTGTGCCAGGGTGCAGATCAAGTGGTCCGCTGTGGCAACCCCTTAAGGAGAGCAGCCGAAAGAACAACAACATTTTCAACAACAACCGAGTGCTCATTTCGATCCAGTGAAATACTTTGGAATTCCTACATATACAGTGAAATCCCTACATATTTTGCCCACACATTTCATACTCATGTCCCTAATTTTCTTTTAATTCTGTAAACCTGCTATGCGACCATGACCATTGTTAAAAGTGCTATATAAATAAAATTGAATTGAATATAATTAAATTGTGATCTGTGGCCTAAAGGGTGAATGTTCTTATCCTGTGCACCAAACTAAATCAAGCTCAAGTGTGTTACAAAATGTAATCTTGAACATTTTGGATGATGATGTTAATTGTAAAACTATGCGTCTTCCTTACCGTATATCTGTACCTTTTTCTGTCTTAGCTCTGGTGGTTACCAGCTGTGCTCCTTCAGGCGGTTGCTTTTTAATAAACTCCAGGTTTTTTTTACAGATCAGTAGAAAACTACATTTTCTTCTGGAATAACTTGAGGAAAGATCTAAAATTAGATACATTTATATCCATCGAAGAATTTAAGAATATTATAAAGAATATAGCGAAAAAGCGTGCATCGTTTTTTTTTTTGTCCTTGAGAGACCACTGTGTGGATTTATGAAATTTTCTTATTTTTAAAAAAATTACTTAATTTTTGATTGTATTTGATGTTGTATATATTTCAGATTTTAATGCATTGTGACTTTGCAGGCTGTTACCTTGACCTTCTTCATCATAAAGGAGATTCTTTGATCTCACTGCTAAAGTTTCCAAAAGCTCATGCATAAAGCATGTTTTCATTTCAGTCCTTTCAGGCTTGTGCTATGTCATATAGGTTAAGCATTAAGATGTTTAAGGGTTAACTAATTTCACAGCAAGGTAAGATGGGAATTTGTGTTTAGAGATGGGTCACTCCAGGGATATGAAAACCTCTAACCTTAAGACACGGCATGCTGTAAGTATATTAAGCCCTTCACAGCTGTATGCATGCACACACATATATACAGACACACACACACACGCACACACACACACCTATTTTACTCATGCATAATCAAAGCAAGGTCTCGTATGGAGTGGCCTACATCCTGAAATGCACTAATCCATTGTGGCTAGTCCCCTAAGAGTCAGTCAAAGTGGGTCTTATAATAGAGCGCATAGCTTTTCATTAACACGTAGCCTCTGTGTGTACGCTGCTAATGGCAGAGTCTGGGCTTTTAACACTGGTGCATTCACAGAGGACTCGGGCAGATGGCTGTTCTGGCACCGACTGACTCCTCTCTGCCATTCAGTAATGCGCCCGCTCTGACAAGACAATGCATTAACTCATATTTTACTGTACTACCTGCAGGCAAAGTGCCTTTACCTCAGAGGCTCACGTCCTTTCCTGCTTTTCACTCACACTCTTTGACAAACCGCCGCAATTCATTTTGCATCAATTCTTTGCGTTTTGAATAATTGATCAGTAAGACCTAAAGCACGGCTTTAAAAATCCTGTGAGAGTGCAAGCCAGATGAGAAGGGGGAGAAAAAAAAAAGAAAAAGAAAAGTTAAAGAAAATGCCAATGGCAGCTCATCTCTACGAGCATAAAGAGACTTAAATTAAAGGCATCAAAATGTCAGAAAAATAGCAGCTGTTCGTGTGAGAACACAGACTTGCCTGCAAAGTAAACTTTCCCCAACTCCCCCACTCTGTGTCTGGGTGGAGGCAGGGATGAGATTGCGGAGGATATCGTTATGAAGAGACGGACTGAGGCGAGCAGTCAAACTGTCAGATGGAGGCAGCCAGACGGAACAAAGACAAAGACAATTACGAGCGAGTGGCAGAAAAATCATGCGCGTGTACATGTGCTCTCACATTTGGCACGAGGCACCACAGAGTAATACTGGATGTGAATATATACTCACTGGCCACTTTAATAGGGACACCCCATGCGTTTATCCAATCAGCCAATCACGTGTCAGCAGTGCGTATACTGTATATAAAATCATAAAGAGCTCATAAGGTAGAGACAGAGTAGTGTTTCAGAAACCTTTGGTGTGAAAAACAAAAAACATGCAAAGGGCAGCATTACAGTACGTGAGTGAAAATGCCTTTAAGACAAAATAAATTGACCAGACTGGTTTGAGGTAACATTTTGGTCACAACATGTCAAACTCTAAGGTGAATGAGCAACAAAAGCAGAAGACCACTTCAGCTTTCAGATCTGTCAGCCAAGAGTAGGAATCTAATGCATCACTCGGCACATTCTTAATGAAACTGAACAGTTGATGACTGGAGAAAGCCCAGGAGATTGTGTTTATGGTGTATGCAAGAAGTGTACGTATATTTTGTAAATATACTGTATATAGGATCATGTTCAAATATATAAAAAAAAACAACAATACTCTCAGTGAAAAATGCAGCATATGTTGTAGGTGTAGGTGTAACCGAGGTGCAACATGCAACACTCCATCAATGCACTTTCCAAAAAGGCAAATCTGCTGACAGATTCACAAACACACAGTCAGGTTCCACTAGGAAAGAAATCCAGGAATGACTATTTTGCATCTCACACATCCACATCCTCAGTCTGTCTGCAGCACTCCGGAGGGAACGCCGAGATACTCGCGGTGAAATTACAAAGCAATCCGACTGCAGCATGGAAATTAAATGGAGCGAGAGGACAGGAAGGGGGGGAAAAAAACTGACTTCGAAAAAATATGTGCCTTTGTCATATATATATATATGTTTACAACATAGTGAATCTTTGTCCTTTTGCATAGCCATGCTTGTTAGGAAGTTGGGGTCAAAGTGCATGACAGGAGCAGAGAGGGTTTAGGGCTTTACTCAGGAGTGCAGCAATACCTGGTGCTTGAACCTCCAACCTTCTGACCAGTAACCCAGAGTGTTAACCCTTTGAGCTGCAACATGCTACATCTGCTTGGGCTTGATTGTCGTGTCTGTGTGAGATAATGTGCATTTAAAGGGAAACATTTATACACCAATATCCATGAATAAGAATTTCTCAGCCCGTCCAAGGTGTACCCCGTCTCGTGCCCTAACCCTCCTGGAATAGGCTTTAGCCCCCCACCACCCTGTATACAGGATAAAGCGGTACAGACGATGAGTATCCATGAATCAGACGACTGATTCAATTTGATGACCGAGTCATATTGATTCAAACACCAAATTATTAATGGCCGGGTGTCTTCAAAACGAGGTCTTGAAATCACTTAGCAGTGTCCGGAAACACATTAGGAAAATATCATATTATCTTTTTTGCCCCATGCATCATGATTTATGACCTGACAAATGTGCTTAGAAGTGTCAAAAACTGCCTTCTATTGCCCTCTAGTGTCAGAAAAAGGTACTTGCCCACTGTATAGTGATATTTATTGGATTGCTGTGCATCATGCAGGTTGTTGCATCATGTTATGAGTGTCTCTCTAGTGTTAATTCACTTAACCTTAGTGCTGCTGAATTCTCCATTCATTTTCTATAACAGCATCTCTGACAGTACTTTATATTAATTTACTCATCCTAACATGCTTATTCTTTATACAGTAAGAATATAAACTGACTTGTGTCGAAGATGCTCAGTGGATTAAAAAGAATATTTTTGTTTCTGTAAACTTATTTTTTAAGGAAGTCTCTGGTGTCAGCTTCCATTTTTCAAAAAATCTTCAGTTTCTCTGTAACATAAAGCTGTTTTGTTTGAGAGGAAAACGAAAAGAAGGTCTGATGAGGGAATTCATATAGCTGCTATAACGTAAGCTACTGAACATTACTGTATAGCCTTTATTTCTTTGCAGTGATATTTCAAGTAAATCAGTGTTCTTAATATATATTTCTCTTTAGTATGGTGTGCAGCAGCATGGTAGCTTAGTGGTTAGCAGGGTCTGGGTTCGATTCCCACCTGGGTGCATGGAGTTTGCATGTTCTCCCCCATGCTTGGTGGGTTTCCTCCGGGTACTTTGGTTTCCTCCCACAGTCCAAAGACATGCAGATTAGACTAAGTGGCGTTCCCAAAGTGCCTGTTTTGTGTAAATGTTAAAGTAACTTTATTAATAAACCAGTAAACAGGCATGAAAATAACAATGCACTGACCCTCTCCAAATCCAGCAGCTTAAAGATGCAGCACAGAGTCTGTTGGCCTCGGAGTACACACTAGTACACATCGGTTCTGTGAAACCCTTAGCAGAGTTTTATTGTGGATCTGGCAACACACCAGCTTCAAGAGCGAGTGCGGTTAGGTCTCAGTCTCTGCTATAAAATAAAATATTTAGCTTCATGTTGGTCCAGAAGTAACAAGTGAAGGACAAAAATATGTTCCTATTTAAAACTTTCATTGTACGCGAGTATACGCTGGTGTCCAAAAGCCTGAGTGCACTAGTGAAAATGTCTAGTGCTTCTGTCTGATTGTGCCTTCCTTTCTAATTTCATTATTTATAACACTTTACAAACCAAAAACATCCTCTGAAAGTTCTCAGGTACACGGACTGTACTGCAAATGAGAGCCAAAAAAAAGAGTTCTTCACTAAGCCTGGAGAACTGTTCCTCAAGACTGCATTAAAAATACAGTATAAGAAATTCTAGCTCTTTGGAAGCAAAATATGAAGAAACAAAGGGCAGCGCAAGACTTTTGCACAGTACTGTATTTCCAAATTAAAACTTTGTTTATTTCCAATTTTAAACAGAAAAAAAAAAAATCAATGAGGTCTCAGAGTTTTGGAGCCCAGTGTAGTAGCTCAAATTATATATTTACACTTTCAGATTTATTTACTTATTTATTTAGCATTGCTCAATAGTGTGTGGAAGGTCAGGTTTAAGATTAGTATTTGGGGGTGGGATCAGTGCTTATACTGTACCTTTGATTATAATTTAATTTGCATGAAACTGAATGAGATCCAATCACATGAGATCTTGACATCTTGAAATCTTCTAATACTAACATTTATTCAATCATCTTCTACAGGGGGTAACAAAGTCCATATTTCTAATACAAATTTACTGAAACAAATTGTACATGTACAAAAATTAAAGCAAATCTTTAAATTTCAATGTACTGTATGCACCGGTGGTCTCAAACACCTGGGGACAGAACAGACAGTTTTTTGAAGGATGTCGTTTGGGATATTGCTGAGAACCTCCTGAATCTC
>JAOVVA010000016.1:14141989-14152085 GCA_028565275.1 Leiocassis micropogon
CACACAGAGACGGGAATCGAACCCGGACCCTGGAGGTGCAAGGCGACAGTGCTAACCACTACACCACCGTGCCGCCCCTCCTGAATCTGTGCCTCCAATTTCCTCATGGAGTGAGATCTGGACTTCTTGGAGACCATTCACGAAGTCCCAGCCAACATCCTGGAAAATGCTGGTCTATGGAGTAGTGCTCCAGTGATACTACAAGTTCTATAGTCATTAAATATTGCCTAGTTCATTTTCACACACCCCGTATACTGCTTATAGGGTCGTGGGGGGCCTGGAGCCTTTCCCAGGAGTCTTAGGGCACAAGACGGGGTACACCATGGACAGGGTGCCAATCCACCACAGGGCACACACACACTGCAGAAAATTTGGAAACAGCAGTCATGCTAATCTGCATGTCTTTGGACTGCGGCCACCAAGCCACCAATGCTAACATTATTATTATTATTATTATTATTATTATTATTATTATTATTATTTTTATACTGTAGAATAAAAAGCCATGGCTACAAAATAATATTTAGAGATCAAAAGTGAATAATTTGATTCCACTAAGTATCTCATGGATATGAATTATTATGTTGTCGCTGCACGATACTGAGAAGATACACAAACTGTGGCCATGAATTATATTCACAAGTTCATCTGTTATAGATGATCACACTAAATACAAGGCCTACAGTTATTATTTGGTGAAAGTGCTTGCTTAAAATTTACTTGGGCTGATGTCGATATGTCACTTCAGAATATATTTATGGTTCATTTACAGACTGAAGTTTGCCGTGTTTGGATTCGAGTGGAAACACAGATCGAAATCAAAAGATTTCTTTGTCTTGCTTATTTCATAATAGAGTATTTGCCACAGTGGCAAATGTACAGTGTGCAGGGGTAGCTCGATGGTTAAGGTGTTGGACTGCTGGTGATTAGGACGTCCAAGGTTCGAGCCACAATGCCGTCAGTGTTGGACCCTTGAGCAAGGTCACCCTCACTCTTCACCCTCAAGGGCTTAGATACAAATAAATAACTGCCACAGAAATGACGGGTACACTGTATCTCCCGGGGTGGGAGATTCTCTCGCCCGATGTGCTGGATGGCACGTAAACGGACCCTATCATAGTGAATGCTTGCAGTCTTGTTGCTTTAAGTGTGTGTGTCTAAATTGACTTGAATTGTATTTCTGTGCATGTTAGTCATTTTTTTCCCCCAAATATAATTTTTGGACCACTTGTGCTTCACAGGCACTAAATAGATCTGGAGTAATGAGTAATATATGAACTTGTGGACTCACCTTATTAAAATATAACGACATTGTTACCTCACCAGAGCAACTCCATAAAAGTGTGCAATAAAAAGGGTGAGGGGAAAAAAAAACAAGTATGTTAAAGATTTTAACAAAGGTGTACGGTGTTCAGGAGTCAAACTGACGTCAGGAGTGAAACTGAAGTTTTTGTTAACAGTGTGTTCGCTCTAAATGGTGTGATATGAGCTCTGGTCTTTTGGGAATCCTACAGGCAACACAAAGCATAAAATTTTTACATAAAGCTGAAATCATAAACCTGGTGTAATAAACTTGCATTATATTAATGTACTCAGTGTTTAGAGCAAAAATTGCACGTCTATAAAGACACTAGAGTAGAGAGTCATGTATTTTTTTTACATAAGCTGTCACACTCTCCACGGGGTGGACAAATCAGATTACTTATCTTGCTGATTATTTTTAGGTGGGTTTTTTTTTTGTATCCTTGTTTAACAACCAGAGAATTAAACAGAATTAAAGAAAGATCAGTTCACAGTGCAGAGTTTCACAAAAACATATTTATTTGTGGTGTATATTTAAAAGCAATGTGTTTTAAAGTTTTGAGACGAACCTGGGTGAGCATAGTGTGCACGATCCATTTATCACGTTCTCAGCTTTCACTATTGTGCATGGATGTCATGTGATGCAATACACTTGCATGTGAATAAAAATAAATAAATAAAAATAATAATAATTAAACAGCAAGTTGTTGGTGTGGAAAAAACATTATTTTACTCAATTTCGACCTAAGAACTGCTCATTTCAAGATATTTCGACTATCGACTTAACATGTTCTTTTTTATAATTTAATAATTTAAATTTACCCCATTATAAAGACATTATATCAATAATTCATCAATAATATCACTATTTCCAGATCCAGATCTCATTTAAAGACATAAGGCCATTATTTTGTCTTATCTTGTTTTTTTGTTATATATATAATTTGTTATATTGTTGTAAGACATTACATTATTTTTAGAAGGTTCAAGATATGCATTTGTTTAGATTTATTAACTTTTGTTATATACTGTAACTATTCTGAAGTCTCACAACTGAGAAATAAAGTGTAATGTAAAGCTCTCATGTAATTCTCCTATTTGTAGCCAAAGTGCTTAATTTTTCTGTATATTGGATTTTTCTCTTTTAGTCATACCTTGCACGCCCACTATACTTTATTTCATCAACTTATGTACAACTTTACACCCTAGCCAGTTAAACTACTGCAGAATCATTTTCCCTATTGAATGCTTTTAATTAATTAATTAATTAATTAATTAATCAGTTCATGATTTGTCCACCCCTGCGTTATCAGTCCTAATCTTTCAGCCACATAAAGGAAGTGAAGTGGAGATGCTTGGAGAGCTTGGAGCAGAAAGCGTTATCCTGACTCTATCAGCACGGAGCGTGTACAATATATAATAAAATATTGCTTAAAAGTTTCAGTGCCTCTCATAGGTACACACACACACACACACACACACACACACACACAGAGTAAACTGTTAAGTATGCATGCACATGTGTAGAAACTTAATCTGTAATACTGTTCACTTCAGCAAACATAAATCAGAGTATAAGTGTTCTCAGGAGAAACAAACTGTGATCAACTTTACAAATCTGTAAATCCGTCAGACTTTAGAGTGCCAAGACACAGACCCGTAATTGACTGTATTCATACATCATCTTGCCAATTATTTTATGAAAAGTTAAGAAATCAAGCAAACTGAAACCGTTTCCGGATCTCTTTCAGACTTTGTAATGAGGTTGTAGTGTATAGAATATAAATGACATATTTTCCATATTTGATAAATATACATTTCATAAATGGGTACTATAAGAAGAGCTCTATACAATATGTAATGCACCAAGCATTTTACACACACTTGTCACCAGGCTAAAGCATTAAAGCATTGCTGATGCACTGGATTACACAAACACACTGCAAACACACTTGATGTTCATATGAAGCTCCAGGCGGAAAATATCTTAACATATCGACTTTGGATCAAATTTACCTTTCGCTGTGTTACATGTGCTGATTCAAATCTTCTACCAAGGAGTAAATTTTTATTTTATTATTTTTTCTTAAACACGTAAACTAAGTCAGGCCGGAGGTGTAACAGGGAAGGAAGGGAATGCAGGGTGAAAAGGTGAAAGGTGTATGAGGGGCCGTTCTAGCGAGTGCAGAAAGTGTCAAGCAGAGCAGGTTCGTCTGATCGGTTGAGTCCTGTTGGCCACGTGGTTCGCTCACGGACTGAAATCAAAGGTAAGGTCAGACTTCCCCATCTTCTGTCGGTATACAGAATCGAACTTGTCGTTCATGGACACAGTGAAGATGTCCTTCCACAGGCCGACGCGACCTGAAGCAAAATGCAGACTGTTAAGTAACATCTTCTACAGTGATTGAATTACACCAAACTTCCCATAATGAAAACATATGGGGAGTCGGGAATACTCAGTGTATACACAGTACATACTATTTATACTGCAGCAATGTTCAATTGCCCATTCTGATTGGATCAGAAAGCAATATATTTCACAAAAATGCTATAATATATATACTTACTATATATACTTTTAAAGCAAAATGCATAACATAAAAGAAGAATTTGAATAACAATAAGAAGATTATTTATTTATTATTAAGGGGAAAGACTTCAGAAACTACAGTTTCTGTTTCATCCACACTCACCTTGTTTCTCACTTCCCCTGTCTCTCTCTCTCTCTCTCTCTCTCTCTCTCTGTTTTTCCATGCTCACTGTTTATCTAAGACCCTACTGCATGCGAATCACTTCTCACCACCAAGACAAGCAAAGAATCCATGCACTAAAGGAAAAACACATCAACAAAACATAAAATCTGCAACACAAAAACTGTAAATGATGAAAGAATAAATGCAAATCAGTAAAATGATAATAAAAAAAGAGGAATACATTTATAAATTAAATTACAAATTAAAAGAACAAAATTAAATAAAATTCAAAATGATGTCTGAAAATTGTCTTAGGATATCTTCATTTACATCCAGCGTTACGTTTTGTCACCACATGATGGAGCTGAAGAGGAGGAAGAAAAGAGCCTCTAGTTCTTGCTCTTTTTTTATACGCCAGTTAGCTTTCCTTAACCATAGAAGATTAGAGAAAATACTCTAGAAGCTCAAGGCTGTTCATTTTTTCTATCGAGGAATGGTGTGTAATGCTGAAAAATGAAAGCGTTGCCAATCAGATGCTTTCCAGATGGTATTACATGATGGATCAGAATCTGACTCGTCTTTTCAGCATTCATAACTCCATCAATTATGATGAGATCCCCAACACTAGCTGACATGCAAGCCCCACACCATCAAGAGCCTCCAGCATGGTTGATTGCTGGCTGTTGTATACACTGTATATTGTTGACAATTTGAACAGAACATTTCTAATTTAGATTTAATGCTCTATAAGACTTGTTGCCACTGATTTTCTATCCCATTATTGGGTAATCTGGCATATGTCACGCTTTTCTCCATGTTTCCCTTCACTAAGAATGAGATACTTTGTTCTTTTGTCCTCTACACATCCAGATTCCTCAAATCTTTCAAGGACACACTGTACACCATGGTGAGATAAGTCATGTTCAAAAGTTAGTACGTCCTCTTTAAATTCTATTTGTTTTTGTGTAAAAACATTTTTTTTAAATCCTGTGATCATAGCAGGTCTTAGTATTAATCAAAAACAACCTCAAACAAACAACAACGTATAATATTTTTCACCAAAATAAAGACCAAAAATGAATAAACCTTAATTAATTTATCATCAGTAGGTGTGCAGACCTTCAAGACAGTTCAAGACAGTTGCTAATCTGTCCAGACCCTACAGGCCTCACTGAGCATGTTAAATGTTAAAAGTCCATGACAGCACAATTAGAAGAAGACTGATCAAGTACAGTTTGCTTGGAAGGGTTGCCATCAAAAAGCCACTTCTCTCTAAAAAGAACACAGAAGCATGACTGAGGTTCGCAAAACTGCATCTGAAAAAATCACAAGGATTCTAGAACAATGTCCTATGGACAGATGAAAACAGAGTTGTTTGGTCTTAATGGTCAGTGCCATGTTTGAGGCAAACGAAACATCACTTCAGCAGAAACACCACATACCTGCTGACAAGCATGGCAATGGATGGGTGATGATTTGGGCTTGTTTTTGCAGACACAGGACCTGGACACCTTTCAGTCCATAAGTTGACCATGAACCCCTCTGTATACCAGAGTATTCTATGTGAGGCCATTTCTCAAAGCTAAAGCTTTGTTAAAATTGCATCATGCTCCAGGACAATAATCTGAAGCACACCATTATATCTACTTAGGAATGGCTGAAAAATAAAAGAATCAAAGTTTTGGAATGGCCATCAAAGTCAACCCAATTAAAATGCTGTGGTGGAACCTTAAGAGAGCTCTGCGCAAGTGAATGGCCAAAAACCTTAATCAGCTGAAGCAATGTTGTAAAGAAGAATGGACCAAAATTCCTCCACAACGATGTGAGAGACTAAAAAAGTCATACGGGAAATATTACTTAAAGTTATTGCAGCTAAAGGTGGACCTACAGGCTATTGAATCATGGGGTACTTAGTACTGACCATATGTACGATTTATTTATTTTTCCCTTCATTTCTGTTAAATAAACAATTCTGTCCCGCTACGATCAGGTGATTTATATTATTTTTTCTCACAAAAAAGAGGGAGTACTAACTTTTGAACATGACATTTTTGGCTAATACGTCTTTGTTAATCACCTTTTTGGTGCAAATATACTATTTTATGCCTGTCATACCTTTGGCATAATGAGTAGATTAAACTAAAGTAATGAGAACAAATGTTTTACTGTGAGAGGCTGCAAAGTGCCTAAAGACACAATTTAAAAATTGGTTCTTTATGTAACAACCTCAGCAGCGACCTCATTTCCCCTCTCGTCTGTTCCAACCACTCAGCATCTCACCAGTGTACTAATCACCGGCCTGATCATCTGTCATCATTGTACCTGTTTCTCACTGAAGTTATCCCAAACATTATTTAAGGATAAGAGGCGATATGACTGAGAAGCAGAGGCTCTGAATATATGGCATTTACAGAAATTTAGCAAAAGAAACTGCAGTTGAATGTCCCTACAGAAACTCCTTCAATGGTGCCTTAGTCTCAGTCTGTATGTCTGTGTCTCACCCCTGCAGATGGACAAAGCCTCTGAGTTACAGCACTGCTCAATCAGCTGATTGCAGCTCTCCACCATGCTCTCCAACTGAGCCTTATCACAGGAGATACCCAAGAACCGTGCCAACTGTTCCACCAGTGTACCCAGGTCCTGTGGGGGAAGGGGGGTCAGGCAGGTAGAGAAAGAGCAAAAGAGAAGCAGACGGTGAGAGACATAGAGACGAACAGAGAAAATCTTGTTATAATTATATAATTCTCATAAAACTCAGATACAGTATGTATATTATTTCATTATCTTTCCCTTGATATATTTCCTTTTAATTATTTCCCAAGAATATACTGTATGTTCTATAAAATGCAACACAAGAAAACTTGCCAAAATTGTGCTAATTAATTCTCTGTCAAATCATCTTGTACTACAAGTTTTGAATGGAACTAAGATTTTATATAAATGATATCTACATAACACATTCACAACACTTGGTGTAGTGAGAGAACACTCTGTTATGTTTTTATAAGACTGGCTTTTATAGCATTTGGCGGTGTTATCCAGTGTTACTTACACTTATCTCATTTATACTACTGGAGGTTAACTGAGGGTTAAATAAGGGTTAAAGGCTTTAATGCTCAAGCGCCCAGGGCTTTGCTAGAGTTGCTATGGTTGAGGATGTGGCAATTAGGAGGATTTGAGCAAAGTAGGGGACTGTGCTAAAGGTTAACGCCTACTTGATTGAACCCAGTTTAAGGTCACAGTGATTACGTACAGTATATGACTTATACACGCAGTCCACTTAATTATGTACACCAGTTCAACTGCTGGTTACTGCAGTTATCTAATTAGCAGGAAGTCAATGTGTTTAGGCATGTCGACATGGTCAAGATGACCTGCTGAAGTTCAAACTGATCATCACAATGGGAAATAAAGGTTATTTAAGTGACGCTGAACATGGTATGGTTGTTGCTGCCAGACGGGCGAGTATTTCTGAAACTGCTGATCTACTGGGATTTTCACACACAACTACAGTACCTCTAGGGTTTACAGAGAATGGTCTGTAAAAGAGAATATATCCAGTAAGTGGTACAGTAGTTTTCTAGGAACAAGTGCCTTTTTGGTGCTAAAGGTCAGATGAGAATGGCGAGACTGGTTCTAGACGTCTGCCACAATTGCATAATGCTATCATATTAATATGGACCAAAATCTCTATAGGGAATGTTTCCAGCATCATGTTGAATCGATGCTGCTAAGAATTAAGGCAGTTTTGAAGGCAGAACTGGGTCCAACCTAGTGTTAGCAAGGTCTATCTCTTGTGTATGCCAATCAGCCTTAAAGTTACGTAACGCAAAACATTAAGCCCACTATTGTACTGTATAGGCTGCCGTTGTTTCATAGTATCAGCCCTCACCCCTCGGGCTAGACAACATAAAAACTGGCACATTGGCAGCGGATCTTTAGGATGCTATGGGATGCGGGTTTGGGCCACCATGGATCAGACTTGTTTGTTCAGTGAATTGCATGGGATTGAGATCTGGGGAATTTGAAGGACAGGTCCACACCCTTGAGCTCTTTGCCTGCTCTTTGCTGGGTCACGTGTGCAGCAGGCTGTGATGCCCTGGATGTTCTGGTGCCTTTCTATCATGACCAGCATAGATTTTTCAGCTTTTTGTGCTACATTGGCTTTTCTGATCTGACCTTTTGTCCCCACAGCCATGGCTAAGCCTTGGGTGCCCATGATCCTGTCATTCTGGTGTATAGTTGGTGATCAATGTTATTCACGTCACCTGGCAGTGGTGATAATGTTATGGCTGATCAGTGTATACTCTATGTGTATATATCGAGTTTACACACTGTGTAGTTGTCACTTTGACCTTCCTGCTGCATTGTGCTGGCTTGCTGGTACATTCAGAAACTTTGACCTTTTTTATGGTGTCCGTTTTCCCTTATGGGTGAGTGTTATAGTGTTAATATGTTTTCCACAAATTAATGCCTAATACAGAACCTCATTTCTATGCGTACATAATGACAATGTTATTTTCAACTCTATAACTTAGAAATCAAAAAAGAAATGTGTATCTCTTGTCCACTGTGTAGTTTCTGAATAGGTCTCGTGTTGTTTTTGAGAGGTAGTTGGGTTGAAAAGTTCACTGAAGTCTAGTGACCCTGGTTAATGATATTAGCTCTTCTGTATATGAAACAAACTAAGGGTGAACAAAGGTACGTCTTTTGTGTTTTGTGCCGTCGACACTGGACTTTGCTACCATAACCTGTACTGATTCCTTTCATTGATAAACTCAAATAGATAATACAGTGTATTATAAACCACACCCATAGACATATTTCATCTCATCATCAAATACCATCTCACCAGAAATGCAGAGGTACAGAATATTTCTGCTTTTTTTATTAAGTTTTATTAACCAGATATCAGATACACTGGTTGTGTCATATAAAAATGCCTCAGTGTTTTCCTGCTTTTAGGTTTTGACCTTTGGAAAGACATGTATCATCCCAGTAATAAACAACTCTGCCAATGTGTGTAGGAGTGTGTGTATACCTTATACATATCTTCATATTTCAGAAAGAGGACATTGGAGTCCATGCGATGTTCCCAGAATTCCTGCACATGCTCAAACCAGGAGCCGTATCCTACTGCAGAGGGAGGGAGACAGAGACAGAAAGAGAGAATGAGCATGTTTCAGTGTTTTCCTAATTCTTTCCTGTACTTGTTTTTAGACTTTTTTGGATTATAGTTCACTCACACTTGTCATTCATAAAGCGCCGACAGAACTCCTGAAAAGTTCCGCGGTAGCTCATGGTCCTTAAAGAGCGATGAAACTGATAGTAGGATACCACCAGGTCTTTAGGATTCCTGGCCATGTAGATAACCTAAAGTACATACACACAGATATACACACATATATACACACTTATACATACTTACTGAGATCAGTGCAGGAGACTAGGATCAGTGCGAACTGTACATTTAAAGATGTATTCAGCTTATAGTTTACATGAAAGAACTACAAGAAATGTATTTTAGTGGCTGAATGTTTAAATGATTATTAATATTTGTATTTAGTTAAAACAGTTTGTATAACATGAGAAATCCCAAAAATAAATACATTTAAATATTAATAAAAAAAAACTAAAAATCTTTTTGATATACATTTTTTTCCTAAACATTTCAAAATGTTTCCGAAAGGTGTATTTAATCACATGAGAGATGATTATAAACCTTGACAAAGAAAAAAACAAAAACAAACAAAACAGTAATAGATTTTGCAAAGAAGAGAAATAAAGTGGCACCAGATGCTCTTTAATTAAGAGAGGAAAAGATGCTACTGTGTTTCAGAAGGGGCAAAATATTGACCTGCATGAGAACCCAGCCACATTTCCACATAAACGCACTGTGATTTGAACTCACGGGATTGAAACTAAACAGCTGTGTGGCCATAAGAAAACCACTTAATCATCAGGAAAAAAGCTTTAATTTGCTAGAGAGCATGAAGATTGAGATTGGATTACCCTATTCTGGCATGTCAGGGTAAGAAGGGAAGCACATGAAGCGATGCACCCATCATGCATAGTGTCCACTGTACAAGCCTCTGGAGACA
>JAOVVA010000016.1:14160105-14174222 GCA_028565275.1 Leiocassis micropogon
AAAGCTGCTTTGCGGCAATGACAATTGCTAAAAGCGCTATACAAATAAAATTGAATTGAATTGAATTGAATTGAAAACTGCTTTACATTCTTATATTTGTGCATTAGGCTCTTAATAGGGATATCTAGATACTAAAATTTTCATTACAAAACTTAATGATTGCTGTCTGCACTTTCACTGCTGATGTGAATATTTGTTTGGGGTTATTATGACTGCTAGTAATATTCGACCCCACCAGTAGAGGTCGATGTTCCCTTAGTACTTGTGCAGTGCCTTATTCCCATCCAGCTTTACTTCTTGGTTCACTCATACAGTATACTGTATTAAATAATAACATGTAAGCCTCAGTGTTTTTGCAAATGTGTCCTGTTGTGTTTTTATTGTTGCTCCTGATTTTCCTGTTGTTACCATGCTTTGTTTGCCAACACTTTTACAACTTATAGATTGCCCTTTTGCCTTTGCCTGATATGATCATATACATGCTGACAAATCTCTACACTTGATGCCTCTCGCCAGTTTCCCCTCAGCCTCCAAAACAGCAGAGCTCATTTCCATATTTCGATATTACAGGATTCCAAAAGACATAGTAAGTAATCTGGGATCTCAATTATCCTCAGTCTCATATTTGTTCACTATCCCGAAGCTAATGATCAAATCATGAGGGCCAATCAGGAAATAGTTCTGGTTCCGATGAGCATACTTTGACAAAAAAGGAGGACTGAGCCTGGTTCCATCCATTGGGAGAATACAATGTCTCTGTCTTTCATCCACCCATCTTCTCTGTTTACTTGGAACAGCAAACCATCTGACCTTCCTGCCTGTGACAACTGGTTCAGAAGAAATTAACACCAACACCTCCAAGCAAACTGGAAAACAAATAGTAGGCAGATGCTGCAATGACACTTTATAGTATGAACCTAGAGGCAGAATATTGCTGTCCATTGAGGACATCAAGGTCTGGCCTGCTTGTAGGAAATAAATCCCCTGCTTCATAGGCCCTCTTTAAAATCCTACAAAAGAATCAATGAACTTACAAACTTGACCTACTACATTACTACTGTCTTGCATGCGCATTCCAACGTCAAGCCAGTCATGCCATGATCCCTAGATAAAACAGGTCCCCAGCCACTTCTCAACCCAGTGCTAGTCCTCTAATACCTCTAGACTGCAGGTCCATGCTGTAGACCAGAATGGAGGTGCATAAGTCCTTTGAAGTTTCTATTATTAAATATATCCTTATACTGGTTCACTAGGTTACCAACTAGACATACAGTACCATCAGTCAAACACTGTTGGGAAAGATTTTTTTGGGTGTTTGGGGTTGTTATTAAGCCCAGTATTGTAGATTGCCCTAGTGCTGCCAAGGAAGCTCTGACCTCTTGGGGTGTGGCTCAACGAGACTACTGTGGATGTGCTCCGGTGTCTGACGCTGAAATGTTAGCAGTTGATTCTTTGGGTGCTGTGGGTTGCAGGGTTGGACCAGCGTATTCCATGGACCAATTGGATTGAGAGCTGGGTAATTTGGAGGCTAGATCAGCAACTTTGAACTCTTTCCCTGCTAAGTCCAAATATGTGGCAGGCTGTGATGCATTGGGTACTCTGCACTTTTCTACTGTGGCCAACATTGACGGTTTTCAGCCATTTGTGCTACATTGGCTTTTCTGTGGAATTGGATTGCACGGGCGAAAGATAAATCTATAAATGCACTATAAAATCTCCTCCCAGAACTGCCATAGTTTATTATATTCCATGCAACGTAGCGGTGTAAATTATGACGGAGAGCAATTACTCTATTTATCTGGGATTTTATTGTCAAGTTTATTTGGTTTAATTGAGGTAATACACGGTGTGTTCTAATTTTTGATTTAAACTGTGTTCTCAGGTGAGATGTTTTTCATAATTTAATTCCAACAGTAAATCTCTCTTATATTCTCTATTCATTCCATGTAAAATAAAATATTTTTAAAATATTAGAATATCGAATTTTTACTTCGAATAAATTACTATTCATATAATATAAACACTGTGTATCTTTCAGTCTAGTACACTGACAAAATCATCGAGATGACTGCTGACTTGACAGTTGCCCGGAAGATGGTCATTGGCACCTTGTACAAGGTGGGTATGCCACAGAGGGTCATCATTGATAGGCCTGGCTGTCCATAGTTCTGTAAGGGAACAATGTAGTAGAAAAAGGTGCGCAAGCAATGACTTCAATGAGGCTGAAGTTATTGCATCAAGAGCCACCACGCACAGACATCTTCAGGTAATAGGCTACAATTGTTGCATTCATAGTATTAAGCCTCTCCTGAACCAGAGAAATCATCCGAAGCGTCTTACCTGGGCTAAAAAAAAAAAACTGGACTTTTGCATTTCATCAAGCAATGTACATGCGTTTTACTTTCGGCTCCACCTGCGTGCAGATGCTAAAGACTACGTGCTACCATTACCTGCAAGTGGAGTGTGCATTTAACCCGTCGCTGCTCCTTATGCAGATACAAACTTTCAGCAGCACTCACCTTGCCTGTCATATGCGCCATCACTATAGATGCTCTGTAGTTTCACCTAGGGTTTCAATAGCTATGAGTTCGGCCCAATTTACCCATTTTAGACAACACTGCCTACCGTTACATTCGATAAGGAACGGCTGTGACTCGCTTACAGTATGACATAAAAGTCGATGACACTGCCTACTAACTGCCTACTAATTAAATTCATCTTTATATTTTCTTTTCATTGTATAGGTGTTTTTTTTTATGTTTCTTATATATATATTTTAAATTTTTTAAATTTTGTTCTATTTATCTCTTGTTAACTGTTTTTACATTTTAAGGTCACAGGCGGTCGTTTAAGCATTTCACTGCATATCGTATTGTGTATGACTGTGTTTGTGACAAATAAAATTTGAATTTACTGTTTATGCTAAAACATAGCAAACACCACCGAAACAAGCAAACAGAATTTCTGTTTTTGTATGTACTTTATAGATACAGACAGACAGACAGATAGATAGATAGATAGATAGATAGATAGATTCACAATATATAAAAGTTGCACTTTTTGAATGAATTATGAAAAACTTTTCCACAATATTACAACTTTTTAAGATGCAATTGTACTTATATCAAAATAGAATTTTATTTTTTATCTTATAAAGGACCAAAAGTGTTATAATATGAAGCAGCAAAGGCAATAAAGTTAAATTACCAAACACACACAGACACATAAAGAAGGCATAAAGAGAGCTTTTGATTCTGATTTGTAACACATGAGTAGAATAACTCGGATGGTCATTGGTCCGCAGTGCACAGTGAGGTGCCCGGTGGGGGTGAGGGCAGGGGGCGGGTAAGGCTGAGTAAAGAGCTGGTTCACTGAAGGCTTCCTATTGGCTGAGCGGCTGATGGCGCGATAAGGGCAAAAGGAAAACCAGCCCGGCGCACAGCGGCACCGGCGAGTGAAGGCATGACCGCCGGAGGTATTAAGAAACACCGACTACAGCCTTTAATCTGCGGGGATGTTGGACCTGAATGCGGGATGGAACCTGTCGTTCGCGGGCTGCGGGTTTTTAGGGATTTACCACCTCGGGGTGTCAAGCTGCCTTATGGAGCGCGCGCCTTACCTCGTGCACAGAGCCAAGAGGATCTACGGAGCTTCAGCTGGAGCTCTTAATGCAGCTGCGCTCGTCAGTGGATCGTGTCTAGGTAACAGCTGGCCCTGGCACTGAAACAGCTGCGTCAGATTAGATACTCTCTCTCTCTCTCTCTCTCTCACACACACACACACACATACACACACACATTTTTATTTGATTCATTTACTTTCACCTGTTGTGCACGATTCTCTATTAGTTAATTCATTCACACATTCATTATTGTTTTTTCCTACACAGCTTTATTTAGATTCATAATTATGTCAATTTCCACATACATTTTTTTAATATGTATTTTCTCTTTCTGGTGGGTTTCCTCTGGGTACTCCAGTTTCCTCCCACAGTCTAAAGACATGTAGATTAGGCTAAGTGGCATTCCCAAATTGCCCCGTGTGTGTGTGTGTGTGTGTGTGTGTGCGCGCATGTTTTTTGGTCTGTATGTGCCCTGTGATGGATTGGCACCCCGTCCAAGGTGTACCACACCTTGTGCCCAAGTGTCCTGTGATATGCCCCATGCCCCCCTTCCCCCCATAACCCTGTATACAAGGTAAAGCAGTATAGAAGATTAATTAAGAAATTAATCAAGGAATTGATTTTTCACTTTCTCTCTTCACATATACACTATATGGATAAAAATATTTGGCCGAACCTGCACTGACATTGTATCCACATACACACACTTCAATATGGAGTCGGCCCCCCTTTTGCAGCTATAACAGCTTCCAATCTTTTTGGAAGGCTATCCACAAGATTTTGGAGTGTTTCTGTGGGAATTCGTGTTCATTCATTCTGTAGACCATTTATGAGGTCAGACACTGGAATGAACTGAAACGGAGATTGCAAGCCAGGCCTTCTCATCCATCATCAAATGTGCTCAGTGGGGGTTGAGGTCAGGGCTCTGTGTAGGGGCAGTCAAGTTTTTCCACACCAGATGCATCAAAACTATGTCCTTATATTTCCACAAAGTTGGAAGCAAAGCATTGCCCACGATATCTTGGTATACTGAAGCATTAAGATTGCCCTTCACTAGGTATAAGGGGCCTGATTGATTGAAACATCTGCATTCAATACAATTCAAACAAAATTTGGCCAAATACTTTTGTGTGTGTGTATATATATATATATACTTATAAAAGTATTTTATAAGTATATACTTATAAAACTTTTATAAGTATATACTTATAAAAGTGTATATATATATATACTTATAAAAGTATATATACTTTTGTGTGTGTGTATATGTATATATATACTGTATATATATTTATTTATTTATTTCACCTGTTTTTACCTCCTGTTTTTTTTCTCCCCGAATCACGTATTGTTCCCGTGATGCCTCATCATTTGTTTATATGGAGTCAGTGCAATAACATGGAGACATGCCCCTATTAAGATCTCCTTTCGGTTTCACTCACTTTTGAACCTTGAAACTTTTATTATTCAGTTAGACAATGAACTTTAATATTTGCTCAGATATTCATTCAGATCTGATAACGCTACCTAGCAAGCCTGACTAAATAAACAGAGTCAAGAAAGAAGGCATTGCTTTAGAGCAACTTTTATTGATTTTGTGTTTTTATGTGTCATGTGTATATTTTCTGTGATGAATCAGTACAGTGATGCAGATTGCTGATGAACCTCAGTCTTGTCTCAGTTACCTTATAAAACAGATATTCTTATATTATTCTCTCACTTAGATTTAATTTATTAATCATGGTGAAGGTGTACTGTGACCATACAGTAAAGATGTGAGAAGTGATCTATAGGCTACACAAAGAGACATATATAAACTAAACCTGTGTGTGTATGGATGCTGTATGTACAAAATAATCAATAATATAACACATGAAGAAATTGTATTCTGCTTTTAACAGTAACACACACGCACATGCACGCAATGAACTCTATGCTGCGTTCTGTCAGTGTTTCCTCACTGATTCAGTTCAGACTAAGGAATTCACAGAGGGAATTGGGAAATTCATAGTTAGTAGTGGAGCATGCAGGATTCAAAAACACTAAAGCTGTCAGTAGAGATCCACTGATTAGCCATAAAAAATTGCACTTTGCTGTGTTTGTTTGTTCTTTATCTATTCAATTAAATTAGTGTCACAAAAGGAAAAACAGCAATAAAGCACAGGGATTCCGCTGTCATACATTGTTGCTGCTAGAGCTGTGACATAAAGTTAAACTGTCAATTCAGTTTCATTTTTGAGCAGTGATCTTTTTGACTCGATTTAATTCAGTAGCTTTAATGTTACTAAGAGTGGCGTTCAAGTCAAACCGGGATTTTTGATTGTGCAAAATATCGGAGCATGGTTATGAGCGTTAAAGAGTTACGAGCCTTGATCAGATTGCCTGCTTCATGTCTGAAACACTGGCCTCTCAGGAACTCCTTTAATGGCCGACACGTGGAAAAGGCTTGAAGCGATATCAGGACTGTACAGGGGATGTGACAGTAACTCTCAGCGGAGTTCCTGTAATGTACAAGTGGTGTGGGAGAATGACTGTGTGTACAGTTCCCACAGACGTAAGGTGTTGACATGTTATCCGTCTTCTTTCCGTCTCTTGAAGTCTTCTGTAAATGTTAATTGACTTGAACACCTCTCATGCTAAAAGTATATAAACCTGGAAACAATGCGTAACTTGCATTGCTTTAATTGTTTAAATGCCGTGTCCTGTACAAAGCGATAATCTTTTAGTGCCAACTGCACATAAACTTAAAATAATAATAATAATAATAATAATAATAATAAGCGAAGTATTTTAAGTGAATTAGTCGATTAAATCAGTTAAATCAGTTAAATCACACGGCTCTAGTATATACACACACCATATACAGTATGTATTAAATCATGTGGAGAAATAAAAACATATTGTTTTATTCATAACACACTATAAATAAGGACTATATATTTCTCTTCTAAAGTAAAAACTCAGTGTCTCTCGGCCTGACCTTATCAATCTATATTGTGTATTGCTTTCCTCCTTTTGACCTTTGATATTCACTCTGTTTATGATTTTTGCCTTTGCCCATGTTTTGACAATTGTTGACGGCCCGACCCTATTTCCTGTCTCATGGGGTGTACACTCCGTTTTAAATGTGACTGAGAGATCTTTAAATAAAACATGAATATGAATGCATCCTTTTCAGTCTTCATGTAGTTTATCCTTGTAGGTAATTTATCATTTTGTTTTCATTTTGTAGAGAAATGCTGCAAGAATGTGATCGAGGTCGCTCAGGAGGCCCGTAAGCGCAACCTTGGCCCCCTGCATCCCACATTCAACATAATTAAAGTGCTGCGCTCCGGCCTGGAGCAAAGCCTGCCTGAGGACGCACACACACTCGTCAGCGGCAAACTGTGTGTGTCTCTCACACGCGTCAGCGACGGGGAGAACGTGCTGGTCTCTGAATTCAGCTCCAAAGACGAGCTCATTCAGGTGAGGGAGCTGTGACAGTGGAAAGATTTCACTGAGATCATACACACCCATCAGATACTGTATAACGTTATGACCACTCTATGACCTGGTTCAGTAGGTTTTAACACCTTCTGACACCTTTCTATGTCCTCCTACAGTTCTAAGGGAACTGTATTACAGATTTTTTTTGTTTTATTTGATATGATTTCATCATTACATGTACAAAAAGACTGTTTTTGCTCCTTAAAAGCTGTATCCTTAATGATATCGTACCATAATGTTTTTACGAGTAAGGAGCATAAAAATTCAAAATTTTAAGTCTATTTGAAATGTACCTAATTATCCCTTTTTCTCTTGTTCTCAGGCTCTCATCTGTAGCGCTTTCATCCCTGTTTATTGTGGTCTGTTCCCTCCTACCTTCCGTGGAGTTGTAAGTGTCGATGCTTATAGTTGAACCCATTTTAAACCAAAAGTAATGTTGCACATGATTAGACACAGTGCTGTTAACACTCAGTTACTCAGTGAGGATTTATGTTCTTGATATGAGAGCTTGCAGTGTTGGAGAAATGAGTCACTAGGGCTTAGATCTCACACCACATTACCACATTTCACTGGCATGTTTGCACTAAGTAGGAGCTTATTGCACTAAGTAGGATTTATAGCTTGGAATTCCTAGAAGCTTGGAATTCCTAGAAGTTCTTTGAAAATGAGTGAGTCTGTCGCATGGCCATGTCTGGGAGCATTCAGCCGTTCCCTCCCGAGTGGGTTTCCTCTCTGTACTCTGTGTACTAGGAAGCTCTGGAACACAGCCAGGAACACAGCCAGGCTCTTTTTCAGGACTCTGGGCAGGGGGCAGGGGGCATGTACAGTATCTATGAATACTAGTAACCCCTCCTTAAATAAAAGGTTACATGGGTTCATGTGATTAAATGATCAGTTTTGGTATGTCAGCTAACGCCATGCGTGTAACAGTTAACCTTTTGTTATTGCTATTTTTTAAAATAATTAATAATAATAAAAAAATTATAATAATGAAAGTAATAATTATAATAATAATAATACAAAAAAATACAAAGTCCTTTAATCTGAAGACAACATCATTATTTCTGACTGTTACAGAGTACAGAAAAGAAAAGCTTTCTACTTCTTTAATTTTTTAGGAGAATCCATACATTCTGTGTAAGTTGTTACTATAGAAATTATATCATATTGCAACAAGTGTATTATAAGGCAATACAGTGGCGCAGTGGTTAGCACTGTTGCCTGGAATCTCCAAGGTCCGGGTTCGACTCCCACCCCAAATCAGTGTGCATGAAGTTTGCCTTTTTTAATTTTTAATTTTAATAGTGAATGATGATGCGCTGTAGTGGCACGGTGGCCACAGTCGCCTTGCACCACCAGGGCCCGGGTTCGATTCCTGCCTTGGAATGTGTACATGGAGTTTGCATGTTCTCGCTGTGCTTGGTGGGTTTTCTCCAGGTTCTCCAGTTTCCTCCCACAATCCAAAGACATGCAGGTTAGGCTAATTGGCGTTCCCATATTGCCAATAGTGTGTGTGCATGTGAATGTTGACCAGAGGTCCTACCATGGTGGTAAAAAGGGAATAAATGCGATGGTCATCATTGGCCTCCACAGTCCCTAGTTATTCTACAGAGGTTCCTGGATGGATCGATATTGTTATAAACCTTGCTGCCAGACCTCATATATATATATAGAGGTCATATATATATATAGACAACACATGTTTATAATAATAAAACCTCGACAGAGTTCTGTCAATAAAGTGGTATAATAGTGAAATATTCAGTTTACATTCAAATCTAAATGTTGCATTTTCACTTAAAATCTCAATATTGTAGAAATGAAGGTTTCATTTGCAATTACAGATGAATGTCATTCTTTTAAAAAGTAAACCTTTTATAATTCTTTGGACGTTTGACGGTTGACGTCTGAAACCTTTTTTTTTATTTTACTTAATCAAAACAACCTCACACCAATGTCATTGATATTTCCTGGGATGCATAATAAAAAATATATGATTTATATCACAATTTATATAAAAGTGAAGATATCACTCTGTGTTTAGTCCTATGGGTATACAAACGTTTGCACTCAGCCGTGTTAATTAGCTCTAGTCAGGCTGAACTGGATAAAGTTTTACATCTGGACTTTACTCAGACGTTGTTTGATATCAGTGCCATGTTGCACGCCAACAGCGCTGCCAGCATGTCCTTACGACCGGGTACAACAGGGAAATATGAAGTCACTCTTTTACTAGAAATCAGTAGCGTGTTACACGGCCCTGAAATGAATGTGGATTTCTTTTCATTGGTTGAGCCGCTGAGGCATTGCCAGGGCTGTTATGTAAGACTGATTGTCTTGGCTTTATTCACGTGAGAAACAGCTGGCCCTGGCACTGAAACAGCTGCGTCAGATTAGATACTCTCTCTCTCACACACACACACACACACACACGCACACACGCACACACCCTGAGACACAGTGGCAGTTGGGTTTAGGAATGTCGTAATGTTTCATTTGAGGATTTTCCTGGACTGAAAGATGTTTCACTTCTGCATGTACAGTGTCTGTATGATAAGGGAAGTTACATTATCTATTGTACGCTTAAAATCTGAACAGAAAAACTAATTTATAGATTTAATCCTGACTCCCATAAAATAAAAGTGTGTATTAATTTATCATTTAAACAGAACAAAATATGAAAAACCAACATAACATATAGTATGTCTGTACAATGTCTGTTTTTATATTGGCCATTATTCATCATCATCATCATCATCATCATCATCATAAAGCTGACTTCTTATCTCATTATAGTGGTTTATCCATAAACTTTCCAATTTTGGATTATAAAGTAAAAATCTTTACATGAACTCTGGGATGTCTGACACACGTTCCTGTGTACGCACGACGCATGTTTATGTGGAAATGTGTTTGCGTTTAACTTTTTTGTGTGTGTACACAGAGGTATGTTGATGGTGGGATGAGCAATAATCTGCCCCAGTCAGAACTGAAGAACACCATTTCCATCTCACCGTTCTCTGGAGAAAGTGACATTTGCCCCAAGGACAATTCCAGCAGCCTTCATGAACTGCGAGTCACCAACACAAGCATTCAGGTCACCTGGGGGAACATGTGCAGGATTAGCAATGTGTTCTTCCCTCCTGAGACTAAGGTAGAGTGATACAGGAGCAATGAATATGAGGAATAACAAATGTTTTACTGCGACAGGCTGCAAAGTGCATAAAGATATGATTTAAAAATTGGTTGTTTATGTAAGATCCTGAGCAGCGACCTCATTTCCCCTCTTGTCTGTTTTAACCACTCAGCGTTCAGCATCACCAGTACACTATACTAATCACCGGCCTGATCATCTGTCATCATTCGCACCTGTTTCTCACTGGGTCATGCCTTAAGTTAGATGTTTCTTATGCTTAAATGATTCATAGGTCACTGTGTGGCTTAACAAACAACAACATTTCTCTGAAACAGGTCAGGTACAGGGACTGGACTGAAAATGAGACGCACAAAAAGTCCTTTAGGAACTATTCCTCAAGACTACATTAAAATACAAGACAGTCTGTCTCTTTGGCGCAACATGTGAAGAAATGAGGAGTGGTTCATGACTTTTGCACCGTACTGTATGCATGCCAGAATATGTGAATTCCAGTGAAATAAGCAATAGTCTACATACTTATGTGCGTCTCAGTTTTTTTGGTCATAAACATTTGAAAAACATCTTTTTCAGACAAAGTTTACCAAAATTACAAATGCAATGAAAAATATGATTATATTGTTTTTGTATGATGCTGTTTAAAGTATTACAAAAGAAATAGCTTACAAAGAGTAAAGAACTGTTTTATTATTGTTGTTGTTGGTGTTGCTGATAATAATAATAATAATAATAATATTTATGCATGGAGTTGTGTCTCTTATTACAGGTAATGGCAGAGTTCTGTCAGAACGGGTATAAAGATGCTCTACGCTTCCTCCAGGACAACAGTGAGTCATTCTCTAAAAACAAAAATACTGTATATAAAGATGTAAATACATATAGAGTTTTAGCATGTGGATGTTTCTTTGTATAAATGCTTAGTATGCCTGCAGGACAGAATGGGTATACTGTGAAAGAGTGGTTGGAGTGAATTGGTACATTAGTTGCTTTTGAAGAAATCTAACCCAACTGGGGCATGTTTTTATAGTAAAATCATCATCGACAGCATGTTGTAATGCAGAATCCCCAGTTATTATCAGTTATTATCTTGAGAGTGAGTGAGTGAGTGTGGTCCAGCTTGTCATGTTATAGGGAAAACACAAAGTGTAAACTCCCCTGTCCTTAAAAAACGTTTAACAATACTTCTGATTATCATGAAATGTTTAGACTCAGGACCCTTTAATAACTGTTAAATACACTACTTCATATGGAAAACTTGACCATCAGACTATAATAATAGTGCATCTTTATACAGTATCAAAGTAAAGATAAAAAAAAAAGCTGACACTGTAATGTCATCCTCAGATCTGTTGCAAGTTGAATGTCCGAAATTAGACCACGCCCTGACGCAGGACACAGGACACACCTGCTGCGGTGTCACCGAATCGACACGGGAGAGGATGCTCCGAAGACTCCGCCTCCTGGGGGAGCACCACTGGTGGTTGGACAAGCAGCTTGTCGATTATCTCCCCACGAACATTAGGAAAGGTGACAAGTGCTACAGTTAGCTTTAGATTTTTATTTTGATTTACATCACATTCATGCAATGCATAAGGTTTATTGAGTTAGTTATTAGTTGTGAGATTGAGCTTGTTTAAATGTGTTTTGTAGTGTTCTGTGAGGCGTGTAAAGAGAAGCATGGCCTGATGGCTCAGATCACTGGTCTGTTGCCTGTACGTGTGGCTTCCTACATGCTGATGCCCTATACGCTGCCTGTGGAGTCGGCGTACTCTGCAGTTCAGAGGTCTGTACCACTACTGTTAACTTCAGATAAACCTCATGCAAACTTTACACAATGCACTGTAGTACTATACTGTACTTCCTCACTCACTCACCATGCTGTACACTTCCACAGCAAGCATTTAAATGACCACCTTTTTGCCGTCACTGCTCTGCTGTAGTCCGAGCGCTTTCTGTAAAAGACGAGGCTGAAATCCTTAATCGATGTAATGGAGGACAGAGTGGAGAGATTTATGAATTTGGATGAAAATGAAAAAAACATCATTCAGAATATACAGTAGCAGGGCTTGTTTCTGTATATAGTAACAAAAGTGTACTGATAAACTATGAACATAACACATGGCTTTATATTCAAGCTAGTGCTGTCAATCGATTTTAATCTAGTTAATCACAATCATAGTCTAAGATTAATCGCGATTAATCACAATTTTACAGTACTCAGATTCACTTGTAAACGTGCGATGTTGGAATAAAGAAATGCAGGTTTAAGGTTTAAGTGTGCCGTTACCACACACAGCCGAGTAAACCTCGCTGCGATTATGGGAAGCCATTAGGGTCAAACTTGATCATATGATTGATTTGCGTGAAAAAAATAGTAATGAGTTACAATTTCTAGATTAATCACATGCATTAACGCGTTAACATTGACTCTCCTAATTTAAACGCATACTGTGGAGTAAAGAACAGTACTAACAATATATAAAAAAAATTTATATATAAAATGTATTGATGATTATTTCATTTTAAAATTAACACCATACAGTACGTTTGCCATTAAAATGCAACTTATAACACATATTAATGTTTTCAAGACAATATGATTTTAAGGTTCTTAGTTCAAATCCCATGTGTATTAGATATAATAATGTGTGTGTGTGTATACAGTATGTACTGTATATACGTAGTTACACTCAAAATTATTCAAACTCCATTAATGATTCAACACAACTAATAAAAATAAGTGGTTACAAAATGTCAATACAAAATGATAAATTTTCAACCCCTTGAAGAGAAACATCTTCAGTACTTAGTAGAACCCTCTTTAGCTATTATGACCTGCTGCAGATGTGATGTATAGCCATACACTAGCTCCTAGGCAGTGTTTCTGAGGGACCTCTAGTGACCATAAGATTAATGGGTTTGCATGCTGCAACTGCTTTTTAGAATTCTTTTATTGGATTCAGGTCAGGTGACTGTGCTGGTTGCTCTAGAACACTCCTGTACATCTGAAACCAAACCTTGGTGGACTTTGAAGTATGCTTGGCATCAGTGTCCTGTTGGAAGGTCCAATGATGCCTAAGTTTCAGATTCCTCACAGTTTGCATGACGTTTTCTTTAATGATTTCCTGATACTTGATTGAATCCATCTTGCCCTCTACACGCTGCAGATTTCCACGGCCAGATGAAGCAAAGCAGCTTCAGATCATGACCAAGCTACCACCACCATGCTTCACTGTAGGCAGGGTGCACTTCAGTGCCTGCTTCCACCAAATCTTTCTGTAGGTCCTTTGCAGTCAAGTGAGGGTTTTACAACACTTGCCTCCTCAGGAATTTGGTAGTAGCAGGAGATAGCTTCCTCTTTCTGCCACGTCCAGATAATGTAGCCACTGTTTCATTGAGAAATAGATTTCCCACTGTTTCTAGGAACTTTCAGTACCTTTGCTATTTGTTTATACCCTTGTCCTTGTCTGTGCAAGGCAATGAGCTCTTCACTCAACTTTATGGACAACTCTCTTCACTTTTCTGAAATGCAGTTAAACATCTTCATCAACAGATCTCTAGAAACAGACATCAAACATCTTCATCAACAGATCTCTAGAAAGTCCAGATCATTCGATGTGTTCTGAATCAAATACACCTGAGGTTTCTAATTAGTTGCATTAGGTGTGCTTGAGACAACGGATTTACAAATTTGTGCAGTAATTAGGGATTTTATTTAGAGGTGAAATAATTCTGAGACTTTCTAAAAAGGGCCATTTGTGTTTGAAGAAATCACACGTTTTTTTTTTTTTTCCAATTTTCTCCCCAATATTAGTCGTAGCCAATTCCTCCCCGTCACTAGGGGGCTCCCACATT
>JAOVVA010000016.1:14189772-14207272 GCA_028565275.1 Leiocassis micropogon
AAAAAACGTTATATTGAATTCCATAAAGCAATTTTGTAAGCTTTATGACCGCTTCTAGCAGATCATTTTGTAAATTATATCTGCTGATAAAATACACACATTGACAGACATACTGGCATCAATAGAAATAGTTGTTACTAGTTGAGTAATTTACATTATATAGATAGTTGAATGTTTGAGCACAGTGAGTGTAATGCAAAACTGCCATGAACCTCCGATAATAGCACATGGAGGAAAAATAAAGCCATATTTTACATGCGTGGTGGGAGTGGAGGAAAAATGCTGGTCATAGCCAGAATGTTAGCCCGAGAGATTAGAGCATAGCATATGGCAAAATTTCCTGTGATTTTGAATAGTTTTTATTTAATATTTAACTTAAGGAGAAAACTAACTTATCATATTGCCGGCCCAAAGCATGAAACTATACCATGAAGGTTTCAATAAAGAAACTTTATATTGACATATTCCATAAGATCATGCAGTGTATCATTTTCTAGAAATACATAAATGAGCAGTTATAACACTGTCTGCTTTTTTTGAGGGCCTTTTGCTTCTGACCGTGGACCTGTTTGTGCTCAGGATTCTGCTATTCATTATCTTCCCCTGCTCTGAGCCATTAAACACCAATTACGCATATAATTTTGGATCACTACTTGGCTTGAGTTGATTGCTGATGCTATCAGTAATCCCAGACAGACTGATCGACGTGAAGCATAATGTTTTCTTAATGACAGAAAAATGTGCTGTGTGGTGTTGAAGTTGGGGCTATGACTCGGGAAAGTATGCCATTAAAGTATGCCAACATGCCATTAAAAAATTGTAGAATAAGCTGTTCAGTGAACATGAGAATACGATTTCTACACCATTACCTTTATTTTAAAAATGATGTAAATTCATATTAACGTATGATTTGGAAGCATACCATGTCCTTATGCTGTCCCTAATAGTGTAGTGTAACTAACATTATTGTTGTTGTTGACTGCAAATTGCTAGAACACTAGTTGTCAAATTTCAGTACATGAGTTTGTATTTTTTTCTTTGTGACTATTCTTCTTTACTAACACTAACCAAGTTAACTCAGTAGCTAGGTTAGCAAGAATGTTCTGTATAGTTTCTAGGTATCTCAGCGTTCTGTGCTCAGGGAGTACACGCTGCATTAAAACCTTTTTATTAAAAAATTCCAGAATCTTTAGAATAGTTATGAACCTGCAATTTGGAAATGTCATGACCTTGTGCTGGCCCTATTAGCCGAATAGCATTAACGATGGTTCATCAGAACTAGCCGATTGGCTACGTGCTAGATCAGTTTGTTTTTATCAATAGTGGAATTTTTGTTTTCTCAGCGTGTTAAAACCCAAGCTTTTTCTTATTGAAATCTATTTTGTTCCTAAACATTAGTAAATGAAGCTTTCCTGCTATATTTGCTAACACATTTGTGGAGATTCTGGATGCTTCAGGGTTCTGTGTTCTTAGAAATGATGCTTCAATAGCGGAAGAACATCACAGGAAGACCATCAACAAGCTCAACCCCCAAAAATGTTGAACCATTCGGCAACTTGTGCATGATGATTGCCCGAGAACAATCTACTGCCATTGTCTGTGTCTTATACAGAACAGTCCAGGTAATCCTCATGTGTGATTTGAACATATGCCATGCTGCTGACAAGTTCGTCCCCAGACTGCTGACCCAGGAGTAAAAGGAACAATGCGTCAAAGTCTGCCAAGAACTCCATCAGCGTGCCGTGGACGACCCGTCCTTCATGTCGAGGATCATTACTGATGACAACACTTGGGTTAACGGGTACGACCCAGAGACGAAGAAACAGTCTTCACAGTGGAAGAGCCCATCATCTCTACGACCAAAAAAGGCGATGCAGGTCTGCAGCTCGACCAAGTGCATGCTCATCATGTTTTTCAGAAATTCTCAGCATTGTGCTTCGAGAATTTGTCCCCAGGGGCCAAACCGTCAATAACGAATTCTACTGCCAGGTTTTAAGGTGTCTTAGGGGGGACCTATGGCGAAAGTGACCAGTTCTGTGGTGTGAGAATCTTTTTGATACCATCTTATAGCAATTTCTTTAGCTAACACTTACTCACTTGATGAGTTATCAAGTTTTGTGGAATGTTTGGCCACCTTAACATTCTGTGCTCTTGGGTTTGATTGAAAAGCTCTTGAAAAGCTATAAAGATTAAGTGGTGTTTTATTTCTTCTTCTTCTTCTTCTTCTTTTTTTTTTACATAAATCCCATTGATGTTTTAGTTTTCAGTAAAATTGTGAATACCGGACATTAAGATCAATCTGTAGAATCAGAAATAGCTATTCCTGAGAAGCAGCCACTAACCACGTTGAATAAAATGATTTGATATTGTGCTTTTCTTTCTTCTGATGCCCTCTGAGATCTTTATCGAGTGTTCCAAATATGTATTCAGCTTGTTTTTCTTTGCATTTTATCTAAGAATGTTTTCTGCATTGTACCTGTGTGTTTTTCCCCCTCACAGTATTAGTCATTAGTCAGTTCCCACCACTGTAGCAGTCTTCCCTGTTGGTGGTGTGGGTTATTGCTGCATCTCTCCAGCATGCCACCCACACACTGCCACAAAGCAGCTCAATACACAGCTCAGAGACATTCGTGTTCTACACAGTTATGTCTGGGTGAACAGTGCTACAGGTTGAAATGACCTCACTGCCTTTATTTTTATTAGTTTGCCAGGTTGGGCTCGGCAGACTTATGGATGCTTCTGAGAAAAACTAGTTTTAATGATCCAGTAATGAATTAAAAATAAAAGTAAAATGCTTTGTGTAGAGAGTTGTTGTATGTAATACAGCATATATTTATTTCAGTATATATAGATTATCATGTCTAACAGATATAATATATTCCTTTGACTTGTGAACTTTGTTCTACTTATAGAAGTCGAATATAGAAGTCATTAAAAATTAAATTCACTTGAAGATACTTAAGTTTGCTCGGCTAACATTTGTGATCTTGATATTTTTTATGCTATTAAAACCATGATATAGCAGAAATTTCAAATTGCATAAGAATAAAAAAAATAAATACACGCTCTGGTGTTCATGTTCTTTGCACTGTCCTTTGGCTAGCTAGTTAATATTAGCTGGCTAGTCAGCCACTTTATTTAGGTCATCAGCAAAATATAAATAAATCTACAGTTTAATTGTTTTTATATTTCAGACTTCTTACAATTATCATTACATCAGATGAGTTATATTCTCATTGAAGATTAACTAATAAATTAGCTATGTGAATTACCCATTAGCTTAACTCGCTAAGTAGTTAGTTTATGTAATGCTAGAGTCTTTTTTGGATAAAAAGAAAATGCAATTTGTTATGGCAAACTTGTTTGTTATGATATATGGCAAACTTTTAAGATTAAGCTAGCTCGTTTTGAAATGATAAAAATGTTTTATAAAGTTAGCCTTTCATCTTGAAAGCTAGCTATTCAGTTTCAGTGTCCAATATAGATAAAACATTTATCATTATTAAAACTTAAAGTAATGTGTAATTAGTTTATTCCTGAGTTTAACATGTATTTCACACAAAATATGTCACAAAAGTTTACAATCATGGCATGAATTAAATTACAATAATAATAAATTAAGTAAACAGTAAGGTTTCACCCATTTTTCTAAACTAATAGTTACCAATACATTAAATAATTAACCATTATTTTTTTAACACATTGGCTTGGTTCTAGACGCAAAAAATAAATGAAGCACAAATAGTTAAATGGAGAAAAAAAAATAGAAAGGCTGTCGTAAATACCGCACTGCACTTTCCTCTTTGTCCTCATTTAAAAGCAAGGCTGCTAAAAGTACAATAGGTAAAGCTGAGCATCACCTAAACTGTAAGTGTGCCATCATGTGGGTGACAAATGAATAGATACTGTACGTCAGCTACAGAGAAATATGATGCAAAACAAACATTATTAGATTCAAATTCCTTAATCTTTTACATTTTAATACACAATTAATTGATTAATGATGAATTATTCCTAATAAACAGTAAAACAGCCAACTACTAAACGCCCATATTACATTGCAGTGAGGTGGATATTATTATTATTATTACTACATGTATTCTGCAACTCCTAATGTGATTTTATAACTTGATTTATGAATTATTATTTATAACTTAATCTGAAATGTTTAGTTAGAAAACGGTCCGCAGATGCTCTTAATCATGAATTTCACTTTGCATTTCCACTGACAGATCTACAGTATAGGGAAAGGCAAATCAGCTTGGGCTGTTCTGATTTAATCAAATGCAAGTGATCTATGAATATATAAAAGCTGGATTTAGTAAATGTTTTGGGGTTCACTGTATCACATTTTCTCAGTAGTACTGGTCAATCTTCATTTATTCATTATATAATTTAACTCATTTGTGAGAGAGGATTTTTTTTTTCTGAATTCTAATTTGCTAATGCTCCTTTCTTGGCAGCTGCACCGGCTAAGAATATGAAATACTCCTTATAACAGGAAGCACTTAAATCATTTTTAAGTGTGTGCTTATTTTCTTATTTGAGTAAGCAATTTGAGGTTGCAGCGTGGCTGCCAAGAAGCATTCAGTACTCTGTTTAACACATTTTTCTGGTTTGCGTTTACCAGAAAATATTTCCTAGTGACTTGTGCATGTCTTTTAGTAATTAATGAAACTGTCACTTATTACAAGGAATGTTGCATGTTGAAAGTTGCACGATCCAAACCGCATGATCTCACCAAGTTTTGTTTTTTACTTGTGTGCGTGTGTGTGTGTGTGTGTGTGTGTGTGTTGTACTCGTTGGAGGAGTGCTTGTACTCATTGGACTACGTGGATTATTTAACCACAAGTCAAACGATCACATGATCATTCAACTAGTGTAGCAGGAAAAGAAACACCCAGAGATATTAAGCAGTTCACATTGGCTTACGCAAAAGCACAAGCACATTGTGCATACACATACACATGCCCAAGCTCGTTCACAAATGTAGGCTTTTATGTGGAGAGAGGCTTTCATGCCATGAGAGATTTGTATAAGAACAGAGGAGCGGAGAGAGACAAGTGAGCCGGCATTTAGGGCCATGAAGCTCTTAATTGCTTGCTCCACTTTCATTTGTGCTCCTGGCCTTGTCCTCGTTTTTCACCGTCTCTCTCTCCCTTTACCTCGCTCTCCCTCTGTCTCACTAAAATGACACTTAAATTGGATGTCAGAGAAAATAAAATGATGATTTTGTAAGCTTTTTTTCTTTCCAAATATGATCTGTTTCTAAATGCCTATCTAAAGGAATGGTTGTGTGTTCTATGTGTGTGGGTGTGTTTTTTTTTTTTTTGCTGTTAAATGTGTGCTGTGCATAGTCAGCACGCCTGTGTGTAATCTTTAGCCTGTGTTGCATGGAATAGGCCACTTGGCTTCGATTATGGCTGAAGGGGGAAACCCTGTGGTTGTCAAAATCTCGCAGATGCACAATTATACTCCGAGCCCAAGAAGATTTAAATTGAGAAGGTGACAATTATATGAAATTAAAAGCATTATCTGGTATGTACAGGTATGTATGTATTGTGTTTATTGTGAATGCATTGACAAAACTAGATATCTGATAAGACAGCAAATAAATATTACTAAGTAGAACTGGACAATTTAATGATACTGGGATATCATTAAGTGTCAGTTATATCACTTTATATCAATAACAATGGGTGAAACCTTACTGTTTACTTAATTTATTATTATTATTATTATTATTATTATTTAATTAATGCCATGCCTAACTCACGAAGGAATAAACAAATTAAGCATTACTGTAAGTTTTAATAATGATAAATGTTTTGTCTATATTGGATGCTGAAACTGAAAACCAAGCTAATCTTCAAGATAGCTAGCGTATGAAGGTGAATGATTTGAATGATATCTAACTTCGAATGATTTCAAAACTAGCTAGTAATATCATAAAAGAAAAGTTTTTCTCCAGCCTCCAGGACCAGCACTGCATGCAGTGGCTTCAGGTTTGGGCATTGGGTGGGAAATGAACCCGGGCCTTCCACATGGCAGGGGAGAAACCTACCACTGAGCCACCAGGGCCCAGTGATCCAGTATCCAATACTTTGTGATATTATGTGACATAAGCCTATTGTATGTTGTAATGCCAATAAACACACAACTCAAGACAACAGCAGTCTAGTTCTTGCTCTATTTCACCCTTAATGAAAACAATCAAAACAAAGTAAAATGCAACCTGTTTTTTATGAAAATATCAAGAAGAAGAGTTTTAAGGACTTTTAAAACCTGGAACTCAACACAAAGAGTTCATTGCTTGTAGCAAGGTGAGAGAGGCGGCACAGAGGGTTAGTGATGTCACCTAGCACCTGCAGGGTCTGGGTTCGATTCCCACCTTGTGTCATGGAGTTTGCATGTTCTCCCCGTGCTTGGTGGTTTTCTTCCGCATACTCCATTTTTTTTCTTCCACTGTCTAAAGACACGTCGGTTAGGCGTTCCTAAATTGCCCATAGTGTGTGATTGACAGTCGGGCGTAGAGCTGGCAATAAAACCCCTTAAGTAACTGCCACAGAAACAGTGGCTATACCTCCAGGGTGGGGAGTATCCGTCGCCCGATGCTAAATAAGTACACTAAAAGGATTAGCTGATGTTGGTCATTACCAACAAGCACTTTGGGCACAATGAAAGCACTCATGTACAGAACTGTGTTTTTAAAAAAAAACCTGGAAAGTGAGCAAGTGTGAGATTTTTGCTCTTTAGTTGAGGCTAGCTAGCTAACATGAGGCTAGTTGGCTACGCTGTTTGTTGTACTGTAGAGCATATTGATCATCCCAAGTGCATATATTTAACCCACGTACGAGCATATGCCGGGATTTGCTTGATCAAAGCATTCTAATCTTCTTGCCTTAAAAAAGACAATGCAAACTCACCAGCTAATGCTAACTAGTTGAAGAGCAATTCGTTGTTAAGAGTATGTGGTGACAGCATCTTTTGTTTGTTTGTTTGTTTTTACACTTTCAATCTGAGCTCCTATATCTGACAGAAACTTACATCAGTTTATTTGTAGCTAACTACCAAGCTGAAGTTATTGTTTAAAATGCTACTTGGTTCTGTTAGCTTATGTGCCCAGCATGCAGCATAGATATTCCATCCATCCATCCATCCATCTAGGAACCTCTGTAGTCCAACTAGGGACCATTGTATTTTTATTCCCATTTGTACGACCGTCGTAGGACCTCCAGTCAACACTCACGATCATTGATACACTACGAGCAATTTGGAAACACCAATTAGCCATATCTACATGCCTTTAAACTGTCGGAGAAAACCGGAGAACCCGGAGGAAACCCACCAAGCACGGGGAGAACATGCAAACTTCATGCACACAGCCCCGACGCGGGTGTCGAACCCAGGACCCGGAGTTGCAAGGCGCCAGTGCTAACTACTAAGCCGCCAGTATAGATATTGCTTTGTGTAAATTGAAGTTCTAATTAATTTATATTATATTTTAAAGAAATTTCCAGCACACAGTTTATTCCAGTTCTTATAGTAACCTTCTGTAAAACTCGATCCTTTGAAAATGTAACTGACTTGTCTTGTGGCATCCTCTGTGCATATGTACTTAGAACTTAGTTTATTGTAACGCCGTCGTGTTTTGCAACCAGTTCGTTTAAAGGCAACTGACTTTCTTTAACAAGTTAACACAGGTCTCAGAGCACCCTTAAAGGGTGTGTTAATGCTCCAGCTGAAGCACCTCTCATACAGTGCATTTGTTCATACTGCAGACTCCCTTTATTTCACTCCACCTTCAGATGTGCTGTTTCGGTGTTTCTGTAAATGAGCGACTTCTGAGTCACGCCCCTCCAGAGAACAGCAGGGCTGAACAGTAGGGCAGGGTATATGAGGTCACATTTGGGGGAAACTCTAATTGCTTGTTTAGGCCCTGAACAATAATACAAAAGAAACTCACATTTCTTTTTGTTTATACAAGCACATTCAGTACCCACCTGAATGTCTAAAAATGACTACAAAGTGAATTGTGCATAATGTGCAGTTGAATTCATTGCAGCAAATAGCTTTCATTTACACAACCGTTAGGATTGAGCTGAGATATATATATATATTTTTTATAATACTGACATTTTGGTGTGATGGTGTTGTTTTTGCAGCGGCAGATCATTATATTGTCAGAACATCTTGTTCAGAATCTTTTGCGATTATGATCGTAATCCCATGCTGGCAGGTTGCCGAAATATCATCTTCACAGTCCTTGTGAGGCACTTTCATTGACCTCATTAATGCAGGTGATTAATGCTGTGTCACACACACACACACACACACACACACACACACACACACACACACACACACACACACACTCTAAACATATACCCAGTCACCAAAAGGAAAACATTTTGTCCCTTTGCTTTTGGAGGTAATTTATGAAGTCCTCAAAGGGACATGAAAAAAACATTAAAAAAAAAAAAAAAGAAAAATCTACTTAAAAAGTATGTAGGAGAAAAAAAATATTTTATTTTGTGAGATCTTGCAAATGTTAAAACATGTTTAAAACATGATTTCATGCGAGCAGTTTTACTAAAGTGTTTCTTCTCCTGTTATGTATCTTTTTCCCTTCTTTGTCCCTTTAGGTTTACCTTAATACATTTTCCTAATTTCATCTACATGCCTATTAAATGACCTATGAAATAGCTTTATATGTTGTTGTGTTTCCTTTAAAGCAACTGGGTCAAAGATCTGACCAAAGATCTGAACATACATTATACGTACTTCTTGATGAATCTAAACTGATTCAAAAACAGTGGCTTAGCAAGCCGGCTAAATAAGTAGCCGCGAGTTTAACAAGAGCTCGTTTTTATCCGTGTGAGATTTCTCATTGCCGTTTTTGCTCATTGCGACTTGTTCGGTTTCCAAGCTGATTGGCAGCCGCGAGAGTACTAGGCTCCCTGTAGGGACGAGGGACGGGTTCAACATGAGGCAGTAAAATAAAACCGTGTCCATAAACAAGCTTTCTGGCAATTGAGCTCACAAAAATGCGCACACACGCGCGCACGCACTTTACAGTACCTCAGTATTGCCAAAAGCCATCTCGTGCACATATTATGTGCATCTCAACTGCATGCTGTAGTTACATAGACATGATGCATCATGGTCAACCAGCAATGTCTTCGAAGTGAGGTCATACATGTTTGAATCGAGTCCAAGAATTTGAAGGGGGAATGAACGCAAAAACAAAGTCCAAACATATTTTCAACAAACAAGGGTTTAAAAAGAGAACTATGGTGGGAAGTTAGACAAACAAGAAGTACATACAGCTCATGTCTTTTGCTAAGTAGTGGATGCAGTCGGACAAGGACATGATGAATCATAAACATTTTTCGCCATTTCCCTTTCAATTAAAATTTTTACTTTTTTTATTGTGGTATGCACAAAGAAGACAGACACCATAGGTTTATGATAGATACTTTATTGATCATGAAGGACATTTCCAACATCCAGTAGTAAAGACAATACAGTAAGCATGTAGTCGCAATTGACTAATCTAAAATGTAGATAAAATCTGCAAGATTAAGCTATTAAGCTGGCACAGTGATGTAGTGGTTGGCACTGTGTGGAGTTTCCATGTTCTCCTCATGCTTGGTGGGTTTTCTCCCAAAGACGTGGGGGTGGCTTGGCACTCCCTCCAGGGTGACCCTGTACAGGGTAAGAGGTATATGGAATGAGTATATGACTAAGCATGAGATTTAGCTATTAATATGTTATAATTTTTTTTTCAGACCTTACTTTAGTGGCTTTACGAGCAACAAGTCACATAGGTAAAGAACGAGTGGGTTGTTCTTAACAGACTTCAAGACTTCATGCAGTTCTGAGTCAACCAGGTCATGTTGTTGGTTTTTTTTTTTTTTTTTTCAATTCAAAGAAAAGAAAAAAATATTAACAAAATCATGACCTGGTTGACTCAGAACTGCATGAAAACATCTTTCAGCAGACTTGAGTCAAGGTTACTATTTTTCTCTTTTCATTAAATCGAACTTGCATCTGTTTAACGGAATGAGGGATATTTCAAGATTCCTAGCTCTAGGAAAGTACACCAGACTGACCAACAATACAGGCTCTTTGAAAATCATAAATGTAATGTTCACATCTAAAAATGTTAAGCTGGATATTAATTTGGGGTAGCAGTAGTAGCTTTAAGTAGGGTTAACACACTGGGTTATTGGTAAGAAGGTCAGTGGTTTGAACCTCAGCTCCACAAAGCTGCCACTGTTGGGCCCTTGAGCAAGTCCCTGAATCCTGTCCACTCCAGAGGGGCTGTATCATAGCTTTCCCTGCACTCTGACCCCAGCCATAATGTGTATGTGACAAATACAGCCTTTACTTACTTACCTTACCTTGCATCTTGCATGCCTGAGTAGATGTACTGGACTTATTTGTGTCCGCAATACCAAGAGACTCTAAAACACCAGTGTTGATTTTCTGGGCACTTTAACAAAATGTGATAAGAGGCTTTCTCAGACACCTCTCAGACCCGTTACTCTGCAGACAGATGTCCCGTGGTGGCACACTTCCTGATTATTTTCTCTCATTTTTAAAGGTGTTCGTGCTGTGAGAATGATGCTGTGAATAGAACCGTGTACGGTGTGATACTACATCAGGATTCTTTACAATATCAAATTCTCTGAATGTCATTACAGTTCAGAAGGTATGGAAGCAATAGGGCCTTTGTTTGTATGGACTTGGAAATACACCAGTGATCTACAAACATCTCTACTGTACATGTCTTTGAAAATGCTCTCGTCCTTCTCCTGTACGTCAAAGTTTTACGTCTCATTCATCCTAAATGGGGAAAAGTTTAATTAACACAATTTGCACATGCAAACTAGTAAAAATCGCTCACACCGACACCTTTGTGGGAATTTAATGAAATATTCAGAGATTTCTGATGTCTCAGATATACTGTATCTGGCGAGACCCTGAATTGTTCATGGGAGTGAAAATAGTACAAGGATAAGAATTTGTATAGGAATTTAACTTGAAATGATCTTGAAAATAGCTTTATTCTAATGCTGGTAACGTTAGATTAAAGACAAAACCACAACCATCCTTTCTATTAGATAAAAGGACAATAAATGTACTGAAGCTCTAAATAATGGAAAAATATTCTGCCTCTGTGATTTTCTCCCACATTATCTGGGTAAAGAATCTTGTTACTAATATTTTAGAATAGCTTCATACTGCTTAACTAACTTGTTTTAGTTGGACAAGTAGGGTTTACTATCTCCATGTACACTCCACGTACACTGCTGGGTCATTTATTTCACTAGCAAAACATAACATTAGCATATCAAGCATAATTTGTTCTGTTCGAACACTGGCGAGGTTAGCTAGCTGGTTTGTTAGCTAGCGCACTGGTTATGCGGGTAATGTTTCCAGGTAGCTTGTTATCCTTCCCTCCAGATCAGTGGGCTGGACTTACAAATTTTTCTTAACCAAGAGTTGAACACGTTGGCAGTAAATAATCAATTAATCATTAATTGTTAACATTAACCAGAGGCGCTTTTTTTTTTCTAGCGGGACAATCGCAACAATTAGTAAAGTAAGACAAATTAATTAAGTCAGAATAATATCAGGACTCAGTTGCACGCAAAAAAAAAAAAAAAAGAAAGTTTTTTTACCATTTTAAATTTGAAATATAAAATCTTTCCAGACAGGCAGGTGTGGCAAAAGCTCTAGGTTTAATGATCAGTGCTGGAGTTTAGGTCCTTGAGACTTTCTGCTTCAGGTGTGTGTGAGTTAAAAATGATCTTCCGTAATATTCAGATGATCATTGCGTTGTCCATCCTCTACATGTAAAACTAATCCAATTCGAAAGTAAAGAAAGAGATTTTTAAGAACAAGTTTCACCTTAAATCTAATACCGTGCATGTAAGCAATGAATCACATTGTTGTAATAAAATGAACGACAGAGTGCCTGTGGAAGTTTGTTTCCCAAAGTGAGAAAAGCAATAATTGCTAGTAAAATGAATCTCGCTCTGGTGTGCCATCAGACACTGAAGATGAAACAACATGTTAACTTGTTCCCCCTCTCTCCCATGATTATTCCTGCTGTTCACATTTAATGGGAGAGCGGAAGGTTGACGTTCATGATTGTGGCATTTGTCTCAGGCACTGGAGCCCAGAGGGAAGACGGAATCGATTTAAAAACTATGCAATATTCATAAACATGACAGCGTTATAATTCAGCTGTGTGATTTATAGAGCTGTTTGCTTGTCTAGTAATTTAAGGGTGACATTTATTGTGCCCGGATACAGCGGTTTGTGTGTAAACGGGTTGTGTGAATGAATTCCGAAACTTCAATCTTACAGTTCATTGTCACAAACAAGGATGATGGAGTAGTTCTTTAGAAATGAGTTACAGTATGTGAACAACGGTCGCATTTTTAAAAATGAACTGTAGTCATTGGACCAAGCTTCTTGATTCCTGCAAATGACTGCCTGTCGCTTTATTCGTATGATTTGTAATTGTTTCGGATGTATCTCGGTGAAATTTCAGCTCGGCTTATAGTGGCTCCTGATTCAGATGCGGACACATTAGTAGCCTGAGCAGATTTAATGTCAATGCTGTTAGTTTTTATTAGTAGGTTCAACAAGCAGAAAAAGAAGAAAAATGACCTTTACTGATTTTTATTAAAAATTTTTTTATAAAACTTTGTTTTTTAAACTGTAAAGGACATGATCATGTTTTTTGTGTGCATCTTTAAAACTGTATTAATGCATTAATAATTTAATTTACTTACCTTCCCGGCTTCTTTTTAATTTATTTATTTGAAATCTCACCATCTTAGCCAGCACTTTTAAGCTTAGATAATTAGAAAACCAAAACCTGGGCCCGAGCAGCCGACTGGATCTTGACCATTTTATTCGAAATGAACTGATATTTGATAAACTGTTTATCTGATCTAATGAACTGAAGCACTCTGTACCTTAAACATGTCATGTCAAGTGCTACAGTATGAGAGATGATGTACTGATCAGTGATGAAGTGGACTGATCATGACAAATGTGAGTTTCTCCTTCATTATTGGTCTATTTCATTTGCATTGCATTTATTTATAGAGAGCTTGTTCTTGTCTTTCTTTTACAGTATGTAAGCAAAACCAGCATGCACGTTTCTGTATTGTACTGTCAGATTCAAGTGCCCCACGGTGCAGAACAGGAATGTCATGAGGTTGGTTGGGATCTGATCCAGCTCCTCCTACCTGGATGGAATAGAGCCAAAAGTCAGGCTAGATGAGTGTGTTTCGTGCCATACTCGCTATTGGCTCTGCAGCAAAGTCTGTCTAAGATTATTCTAAATTATAGCTAAACAACAGCTAAAAAGCACATGAGCAAACTGCGTTTTCGTTTGTATATACAGTAAGAATCCACAAAAACACCTTATGACCAATCAGATTCAAGAGTCCAAAATAATACATTATTTTACAAGCAGTATTGTACTCTTGCAGCTTGTTCTTCAGATGTTTTATCGATTTGGCACGTCTAGAGATCAAACAATACAATTTACAGACTGCATTAAAATGTCGGCTATTCATTGCAAAATCCTACTCATATTATACGTTGTGACTCATTTTTTTCAAGTTTACAGAAGACTTCGAGCACAGTACGGTGATGAGACTCTTAGCTGCATTAAAACATCTGAACGGTGCAAACGTTTTTAAAGAAAGCAGTGTGTCTGTGAATGACGATCCTGGACGAGGTGGCTCGGAGCGCACTTCAGTAGTGCCATTAACATTCAGCGAGTGGAATGCCTGATGCTTGAAAATCGACGCATAAGTTGTCACCAACTTGTAGAAGAGACGCATCTGTCTGCGTGAACTGAACACGCAATCATTCACCAACACCACTTGCACATTACAGGAACTCGGCTGGGAGTCACTGCCACACCCCTGTACAGTCCTGACCTCGCTCCAAGCCATTTTGGGTCATTAAAGGAGTTCCTGGGAGGCCAGCTTTTAAGATGTGAAGCAGGCAGTCCGATCATGGCTCTGGTGTACTGAGAAAACCTTCTACCTTGATGGTGTCCACGTACTAGTGAAACACTGGGATAAGTGTAGCATTAGTGTAACAGGGGATTATATCGAGTAGAGAAACAGTTTTACTTATATTCTGCACAATCATAAGTCCTGATTTGACTTGAACAGCTTTATATTGTTTTTCTAGCCTTTATGTAGCTTGGTAGAATCTTTAATGCTCTAATCTAAATCGCAGCATTTAAAAACGGCTCTAAATCATTTAGCTTCGCCTCTTGCATCGGCTGTATTAATCTAAAGCCAAGTCTTTCAGGCTGGCTTCATGTTCTCTGCTTACATCCTCGATCCCTATCTGTGCTGCTAAATGAGGATCGGGTAAGTGCGCACTTTGTGCAGCATTGTGACAGACCGTTGGCCATTTGGAGGCCAGCCACCGGTGTGGAGGTCTCTGGGCTTTCATTAGCTGACTCATATTACTGCCTCCTTTGTACACCTCTGCTCTCTTCTTTGTGAAACGTGGACTAAAAAGTGTTTGATCTGAAGATGATGAATTAATTAAAAAGAAGCAGTTTTATTTTTGAGGAGTGAGTGAAAAACATCCGGAAAGGTTTAAATCATTTAGGAATTTAACTGATTTTATTATAAACAAACAAACAAGTGACTATATATTGCATTCAAATGGATTAGATGAGGTAATATATTAATAGGACATTGCAAATACATTTTGCGACATGGACGACATGCATATTATATGGTTGTAGTTACAAGAGTGACATTTTGTCATGTGTTACACATACTAAATATATACTGTATATAAAATGTAACAAAATATGGTAAAATATTGCAGTATAAAGTGTTTTCTACAGAACTGATAAATAGAATGTACGATTTAATGTCAATAATGTATAAATAATAGACAGATATATATGCAAAAATTATTTGCCCCCGCCTGAATTATTATTTTTTTTGTTGCATGTGTCACACGCAAATGATTGAGATCATCAAACAAATTTTAATTTTACACAAAGAAAACCCAAGTCAATGCAAAAAGCAGTTTTTAAATGATTTTGTTTATTATGAGAAAAAAAGTTGTTGTGCTGTAAGGAAGCTTGCGGTCCTTACAGAACTTCGGGGAACGCCAGCGGAACGTCGGCGGGCAATCGCGGCGACTCACGGTGCCTAACTCCGCATCTCACCGTGAGTCAAACCGCATAGGTGAGATAGAGGTATAAACAGGCTGTTAATTCTTAAAATTATGCTGAATTAAAACAATTCTGAAAAGAAGAGCGGGCCAAAATTCATTGAAAGATTCATTGCCAGTTATCGCAAACGCTTGATTGATTGGAGTTGTTTAGGGGCAATGATTGTTTTTGATTTAGGGGCAATTGCTTTCTCACACAGGGCCAGACATCTTTTTGCCCTTAATAAATGGAATCATCACATAAAAACTGCATTTTGTACTTCCTCTGGTTAACTTTGTATAATGCTAAAAATGTGTTTCATAATCTGAATTAATTACTACATGTGACAAATATACAACAAAAAAATTGAATCAGAAAGGGAGCAAATACTTTTTCACAGCACTGTAGTCTCAAACAAACAAATAGACCAAATCTCTATGGTGAAAGCTAGAAGTCTTTGGATCATATTCCAAACTAACATCATGTACAAATCTGAAACACAATAGGAAGTCATATACAGCAGCTGTGTGTATTGATTTGCAGTCAGGTGGCTGAAATGCAGGAGCATGTTGTCGGGTTTGTTCCAATTAGTCTGAATGATCTCCATACCCAAGCCAGCATCCTGTGACTCCTAGAGTTATTATCCTCACCTTGAATCTTTTTTGTTCGGTCCTTTTTGTCATCTTGAAATAATGTGTAAATGAAGCTTTGCTCCACAGATGCAGCAGATGTTCATAAATCATCCCATATCTTCTCTCATAGCATCAGTAATTGGAGGAGCGCAGTAACAGGCCATGAATATCTTCTGTCTATAATACTACAAATGCGAACGAGTTCCAATTTGTAAGTCTAATGTTTGCGTCATCTTCTCCCTGATCATAATGATCCCAATCAAGCGATGCTGACGTGCGTCGTCGTACCCTGGGAGGAGCGCACTCGTCTATGAGCTGCTGCTCGGTATCCAGTGTGTGTATGTAACATTTCAGTGGAGCAATTTGGATATTCCCAGAGAGGTGCTAGAATACTTAAACGTGGATAAAAATGGCTAAGGGCTTATCTGGTGTATAATTATTTAGACACATAAAAGTGAATCATAAAATTTGAAAGCTGCATAAAGAATAAAAGATACAGTAGGATGTATTTTCCATATTGTAGAAAGATAAGGACAAGTATGTGCTGGTACTGTAAGTGCCGATGCTGTTCTGTAATGCAGATCTGCAGTGTAATGGCATATAATACATAAACATGACATTGGACAGCAACTGCATGCAAATCTATGAAACGCATGTAATTGTTGATATGATGTTGTGCTGTTACAGGAAAAAAAAAAATCCTGTAAAAGATGAACTAGTGATGGAGGCCACTAGAGATTGTGGCAATTTATGCATGTTTGCATGTCTTTGGACTGTGGGAGGAAACCAGAGTACCCGGAGGAAACCCACCAAGTACAGGAAGAACATGCAAACTCCATGCACACGGATCCCAAGGCGGAAATCAAACCCGGATTCTGGAGGTGTGAGGCGACAGTGCCAACCAATACGCTACGGTGCCATCAGAATTGTAACAAAATCTGAAAAATGTTTACTATCGATTTGGGATATTTTACAAAATCATGATACTTACAAAGTGGTAATCCAAATCGAATCGGCAGCTAGGTATCGTGATAATATTGTACCGGGTGGATCTTGGTGATACCCATCCCTAGAGACCACCACCTTCATCTACTCAAGACTATTTCTAAATCCTATTTAGACCAATGGAGACCCTACAAGGAATGAGACGCCTTAGAGAATATATGTTTTCAAAGTGGATTTACAAAGAAACAAAAAAAATCTGTAATAAGCGATGATTTTATAAACACTGGATAAATATTCCACAATCTTGAAGCATTGGCAAGACGTAATCATGTTCTAAATGCCTCTGTGAACATGGAAGGCTAAAGAGATGCTGGTTAGAAGATTTTAAGGTTCTGGATGTGAAAAAGGGGCAAATTAGATCATAGGAGTACATTACTATGGACCATGACGTGCTTTAAAAAACGAGCAATGTTTCAGCTTTTAAGCTGTTGAGGGGTTGCCACACTGGTCCATCCGATGCACACATTTGATTTAGCACATTTTGTTTACGCTCTTCCTGATGCAACCCTCGCATTTTTAATGCTGGTTTGGGACCAGCACTACGGATGGCGTGCATCCAATGGCTGGGGGACATTTTGGCTGGGAATCGAGAACCCGGTCATCAGCTTCAGATTATATATTTATAACAGACATGATG
>JAOVVA010000016.1:14212272-14224770 GCA_028565275.1 Leiocassis micropogon
GATGAAGAATTCCTTTTCCTGTGGAATTTGTAAGAAATCGGTCTTCACTACAACAATCAGTCCACTATTGAAATTGTATTGTGTGTCAATAGAGTGATGTATGATGGGAACTCATTAGCGTGACTCTACAGTGTCATGGGGACGGAGAGGCGGTGCTGCAGCGCTACTGTGGAAATGGATCGTGACAAACTAGTGTTCATTTCGTCAACGAAAAATGATGAAAAATCTTTGTTGACGACCTTTTTTCCTTCGAAAATCACAGCAGTGTTACTCAGGCGAAAGATAAGAGATGATATTTGGGCACATTTAGTTTATATTGAACGAAAGCCGTCGTGTAGTGATGTCGGAGGGGAAACAGTGGGGGCACACAATTACTGGGAAAAATACCACAAACCTGAAGAGACGCATCGAGGCCAACCATAAAAATCTTAAGGCAGGTTTATAGCCTCTTTGTGGTAATTATATTTTGTTATATTTATTTTATTTCATAGCTGAACCGTTGCCAAACGCATTAACAAATAAAAAAAAATTTATGTTTAATTTTTCTAACGAATTGTTAGATGAGTAAAAATAAATAAATGAAGTTTAAAATCCAGTTGTCTCATGTATAAAATGTTATTCTTTCTTCCTTTTTTTTCTTCCTAGTTTGTCTTCATCCTCCCATTCCTTCGTTATTCTCTTCATTTTGTTCCTTTCTTTCTTCCCACTTCCTTTCTTATGTCCTAACTCCCCTTCCTCATCTCTCTTTCCTGTTATTTTCTTTATTCCTTTCTTCATAATTCCTCTTTATCCTCCCCATCTTTCCTTTTATTCTTTGTCTTCCTTCCTTCCTTCCTTCCTTCCTATTATCCATTTCCCTTCATGCTCCCTTGATCTTCCTTCCTTCCCTTCTTTCCTGTTTCACTTCATCCTCCCGTTCTTTCCTTTTCTCTCTCTTCACTCTCTTCCTCTCTTTCTTTTCATTCCTTCCTTCCTAGTTCCTCTTCCCTTTCATTTCTTTCCCCCATGCTATTCTTCTCTCTCTCTCTCTGTGTGTGTGTGTGTGTGTGTGTGTGTGTGTGTGTGTGTGTGTGTGTGTGTGTGTGTGTGTGTGTGAGACCTGGTCGTACATTACATTAGTTGTGGCTCTGGAAAAGCCTTAAACGCGATTAAATATAACTTGAGGATAGAAGTGTAAATCCTGGTTGAAGTGAAAGATCAATGTGTGTGTGTGTGTGTGTGTGTGTTTGGAAGTTGCTGGTGTTCTGTTGTAGTGTGAAAGTTGACTAAAAATGTGAGAGTTGCACTGCTTTCTTTGCTTTAGGAGTATAGATGAAAGGAGCATTAGGTTTTGTGTGTGAGAGAGAGACGCACACACACACACACACACACACACACACACACAGAATGTTTAATGCTGAGGGCAGCGGGAGCACTCAGTCTGACTCTGATTTGATCACATGTTAATAGAGTTACCATGGAGCTTCATCCTGTGTTCATTGATGCCCCTTTGCAAACACACACACACACACACACACACACAGACAGACACACTTAGCTTCTACACACACGCTCTTGCAAACTTGCTCTCTTGCGCTCGTTCTCTCTCCCGTGTGCAGGTGCACTGTTAAAGCGAGAGAGCAGACTTCCTGTGGCTTTTACCCGGTATGATCTGTTGTGCTCAAACACACATACACACCCACACACACCCACACACACACACTTGTACAAATACACAATAAGCAGTTGAATAAACAACTTGTGGTGTGTGTGTGAGGACAAAACAAAAGCGGTTAAGTCAGATGTTACAGATAAAGCAGGAAAAGACAAAGCTTATATCATCATGTCCGCAGGACATATTTGTGTGTGTGTGTGTGTGTGTGTGTGTGTGTGTGTGAAGTGCACACTGCTGAGTCACTGTCAATCCTGCTGATGCTCTGCCATGTGTGTGCCATCAAAGCCAGCAGCCTGTAACACACTCGTCATCTCTAATCTAACCTCACAGACGCACTCCCACCTGAATTATACACACACACACACACACACACACACACACAAGCGCACGCACGTTCTGACCCAAATGTGCCAACACCTGAACGTCTACGTTCACTTTTTAACGAGACACACCTGTGTGTTAAACCGAGTGTTTCCTCTCCTCTAAATCTCTTCATCAGTGTCGTATTTCAAAGACAGTGCTGTGAAAAAGTATTTGCCCCCTTCCTGTTGTTGTTGTCGTCGTCCCCCCCCATATTTCTTACTTAAATTATTCAGATCATCAAAATAATTGTGACCCAGGCCAATCACGCTTAAAAACCCTCTGATGTGTGAATAGAAGAGCGGGCCAAAATTCCTCCAAAGCGATGTGAAAGATTTACTGCCAGTCATCGCAAACGCTAACTCGCACAACCAGTTCTTAGGTTTGGGGGCAATTACTTTTTCAAGTAGGCCCAGACAGGTTTTTTTTTTTTTTTTTAAATAAATAAATGGAATCATCATTTATAAACTGTATGTTGATTTGAGCATCTAAATCAATTAAGTGGGACAAATATGTAAAAAAAAAAATAGAACAAAATAAATGACCACATTACCTTTTCACAGAACTGTATAAATATCGGCGCTTTCCACAAATATGTTTTTCAGCACACACAAATCTTACTTCTGTTTTACGACTGACGAACCTCACAATAGACTGTGTTTGCTGTTTTCCCTAATGGACGTCTGGTAAAATTTTAGCCAATCACATGATCACAAATATGGATCAGTGTGGGCTAAACCCACAATTTTTTGAAGTAAAAATCGACGCAAAGTTTAATGAGTCGGAGAGTCCGCATGCAGAGGTACCACTGTATAGACTCACCTGCAAACATATATAAATAATAATTATTATTAATTTTTTATATGCACAAATCGCTACACAAAAGAATCACGATACATCAATAAATCAGTTTTTCCCAGTAGAGGAAAAATCGATTGAGCTATGTATCATAATTGTATCGTTTTAAAAAAATATATATATATTATTTAATTTATTTTTTTGCCTCAATGTCCAGGAGTTGACTTGTTATTGGTTGTTTTGGTGTCGCTGCTTGTTTTAAAGAACCCCGGGGGGAACGTTATATCTTTCTGCCTTATGTTTTTGGCTTTAACGTTTGTGAAGTTGCAGCAGTTTAAAGACGATGTGCGCTGTCTAATTAAAATTATATATATGTGTCTGTGCACCCATGTTGCAAAATAAAGCATGAAGGAAAAGAACGGTGTGTGAGCGCTGTGCTGTATGCACGAGTGATTTGGGATATAGCCTGTTCCCCGCGCTCCCGGTCCTCGTCCTGTAAATCTTCTGGAGGCGAACACGAGGTGCGAGCAGTGTCCAGAGAAGGAGTTTAATCGGCCAGGCTTGCCATGTGCCAACGTGCTGCCCGTGCTGCCACAAGGTTACTGCGTCCCTAATCCGCTGCTCTGGCCTCCTCTCCTCTCGTCACCATGGTAACGACGGATCCAAAGCCAATAATCAGGGAGCGATGTCATGGGACCCGGCAAGGATATGACACCACAGACGTAGTAATTACCCATGGTCCTGTTTAGTCTCTGAAAGCCCTGCGCTGCTCTCAAACCTCCTCCAGTCCAATTAACACACGCGCACGTACACGGATACTCACAAGCAGAAATGAGCACGCGCTCAGACACACAGCGTGAACACTGATGCGCAGGGATACACACTGTAAGGTGTTCATGCAGACGCACTTACATGCATGCACAAACACACGCAGATGAATCTTAAAAAGGGTGGAAAAGCTGATGCGTTTTGGTGCATATTCATGACAACTTGTCAGCTTTCACTTCGATATTTCTTTCCAGTGTGTCGTGATGGCCCGTCTGTGCGCCTTTAAACTTGTTTATTCTGCTTCAGGGATCCAGGGAAGTCTCCAGCACAAGCGCCCACACACTCCTCCGTGCCAGCGGCCATCCAGCCTCTGAACTCTTCATATTAGGCGTTGATATGAATCACGCTCAATTATACACCGGCGCACAAGCACATGTTTATCTAAATCCCTAACATCGGAGTTGCGGTGGCGTAGTTACTCGGGGGAAATTACAGTAATCTGCATGTGTGAAAAGCCCGTCGTGGTCCGTTTCGAGCAGTGTGTTTTGCGGCCCGGCTATTACGAAAGCCAATGCAATATTTTATTTCGACAGTTAGATCAATAGAGCGAGTAACAGTTACCACTGCAGGGTTCCCTAGCAACAGACGGAAGGGGCGGCTTTGAAAAGGTGTGCGGGGAAACGTGGTCGTGTTTGCAGCTCACAGTGTGTGTGTGTGTGTGTGTGTGTGTGTGTGTGTGTGTGTGTGTGTGTGTGTGTGTTCAAACGTGCAAAGCAGACTTGAAGGAGGCAGGTTAGTCAAATTTATCTATGAACACACGTACACAAACACACATTCGGATATACTTTACTTTAAGTCTGTGAATAATTCTATAATAATAATAATAATAATAATAATTGATTGGGACAGGTTAATATATACAGCTTTATACATCTGCAAATACAATTCCAGTCGAATAACAATCACCTGGTCCTTTACCGGTCCGGTTTCTGTCATCTTGTGTGCAATATAGTCTCCTGTTCTGTTAAGGATTTCCCTAACTGGTTTTACTTTTCCCTCCTAATAAGCTCATACTGAAGTGAATGTAAGGCTATTCTCATTAAAGCCAGAGCTTGCTTTTAGTTAGTGTTAAAGGTAGAATTAAGCTCAACTTGCACTAAAGATAACTAGATAAATTTGAGCAAATTTAGGCCCCGTCTGGCCCCCCCGAGGCTGGATGTTTATCTGGTGTCGGATTTGTGTGAGATGTAGAAGGTCGATGCACAGCATCCTCTGTGACAACAGTAAGTTATTTGCTACGTTCATTTAGAGTTGTAATGAAATCTAAAAATCATAATATCAAGTCTTATTATCCGATTATTAATATTTATAAATTCATGACACTAACAAACATGGAGACATTGATGGTTTTCCCCCTTTAGAACTGGAATGCACAAAGATCAAAGACAACACATTCCCGACTTTCGGCGTCAAATTAAGTCATACACGGCATCGCAACTTGTTTTCTTGCTCGAGGTCTCAGTGGTGATCACTGCACAGCTTATTTGTACCGTTGCTGATTTTTCACTAGATTTCTATTCTTAGCTTTTAGGTGTAAATGTTGGCCTTGCCACTGAGCTGCTTCTGCATTGCAAGTTAAAATGGAGTCTACTTTCAGACGTTCACTGTTTTTAAAACCTGCTTTCATAAATTGGTTGTCAGTTGATGCATAAACATTAGCATTCTCAGTAAAGCAGCTCAGGGCATTTATACTTTCTGCTTGAAAGAAACTATGGACAATACATAGTAAAGGTGGGTAAAAAAAAAAAAAACGATTTGGGTTACATATGTTTCTTTCGTGTGGCTATTCATGTATCGCCACACTGACTTAATAGAAAAAATGTGTTGATCATTTTTATTATTATTATTTAGAAATGTTTGCATTTGCAGGGGTAAAATTTTGCAGTTTCTCTATAATCCTGCAGGTGGCACAATCCTCTATTCACACATTAGCAGGCAGCACAGCATCCTGTTTGGTAGGAATACATTATTTCCTTTTTTTATCAAAATTTGATTAGAATTTTTTAAAAAATCAGGATATTAACATTTAGGCATTTAGCAGATGCTCTTATCCAGACAAAAGTGCTTTGAAGTTTCCGTCATTGGAGACATCCTCACACTGGATTACTAATACCATCAGTACCATCAATTTATTTATTTTTTTTGTAGGGTAGAATACTGAAGATATTTACAAAATCTTTTTACTTATAGATTTGAGATACAGATCGAATCAGCACATATCGTATGATATCGTATCGTGTGGTCCCTGGTGATTCCCTTCCCCAGTATACATGGGTCTGAATTATTCCTGTCTGAAATGAGTTCTCATTTCTGAACATGATGTTCATGCTCTGTCACACATGGTTATCTTGCGGTTGTATTTTAATTATATGATTATCAGCATGGCAGTGGGAGTCAGAGCGTTGCTGTTGTGTCGGGAAGAAATGCATCTCGGGTACAGCTGTAAGGGCGACTTGTGTCACTTTGCACTCAGGTCAGTTTTAACAGATCAGCATGTGTTTAACAGTTTTTTGGGGGTTTTTTTTTATGGGGGTTTTGCCTGTGTTTTTAATGTAAGTTGGTAGTCCCCAACTTACAAACATTCAAATTACAAATTACAAATTAAGCTCACGTGTATTTTACAAAAAAAAAAAAGGCACTGCAGTGCACCAGATACCCATGTTCACAATTATATACAATATTTTCAGTGTGTAAGTAAATGTTTAAAATGTCCAAAGTACGGTATATTGTATGTGTGTGGGGGTGTGGGAGAAATGAGTCGTCCTCATCAGTTTCAATGATAGAAAATGTCTGTCCTGTAAAGCTGTCCTGATGGTCAATAATCCTAATTTCGGAAAATTCTAAACAAAACAGAGTTCACAGTCCAATACAGTGGAAAACAGCTCTGAGACGATTCCCCTGAATTCCTCCTAAAGGCGCAAAGTCAACACTGTTATATTTTATGTAAGATTAATTGTCTTAGGTGCGATTACTGTTTTTGGGCACATGATGGTAGTGTGGGGAAAGGGGACAGATTTAGTCAAGTAAATTGGTATGCTTCACATTGTATATTCGTGTAAGAATAAGACTCATTTTTAGACTTAAGAACAAATCCGACTTACAAACATGCTCCTAGAATGGAACTTGTTCGTAAGTCGGGGACTACCTATATATATATATAATTGTCTGCATATTTTCAGTCAAAGAAAATTACTGGACAAAAATAAATGCTTGCAAATCCTGTGTACTCCAATCTTTAGAAGCATGAGCCTGAGACTACTCAGTAAGTGAAAGCATATCTGCTTTTGTTGTTGGAAAAAGATGCCGCTGTTTCAGAATGGTCAAATTATTGGGCTGTATCAAGCAAAGAAAACAACTACAGTGGAAGCTCGGATTGTGAGTAACGCGTTTGCAAGCGTCCCGCAAGATTTTTAATAAATTTTGACTTGCAAAACGAACTAGTCTTGGTTTACGAGTACCGAGTATCATGTATCACGCATGCGCTTCTTGTTTTGACGTCAAACGTCATGTAATCACAACTGAGCCAATGGTTTTTCTTTCTCTCGCGCTGCGGAATTGTGGGTAATCATCTCCCCTGCTGGATCTTAGTCCCCGTATCTCACTGGTATAATCAACATCTGTGCACGCGTGTACCGTTTACTATAACACTGTGACCACGTGTGTGCACGTAAAACATATTTTATTTTGTGTTTGTGACAGTAGAAACCAGAGCCATGTTTAATAGTGCAAATTAAGACAGTGTGATGAGAAAACAGCTGTGTGTCCGTAAGAAAACCAGTTTTTAGTGAGACTTCAGATTGCTAGCGTGCATAAAGATTGGATTTTGGAGCAATAGAATGAGGTCATGTGGTCTGATGAGTCCAGATTAACCCTATTCCAGAGCAAAGAAGGAGCGCGCATGTGATCATGCATAGTGTCCACTGTACAAGCCTCTGGAGACAGCGTTATGATCTGGGGTTGCTTCAGGTGCTCAGGTCTAGACTCAGCAACGTTATGTGACAATAAAATGAAGTCAGCTGACAAACTGAATGGAATGAATAACCAGGTTATCACATCTGTGGCGTTTTTCTTCCCGGATGGCACGTGGCATATTCCAGGACTCAGGAGTGTGAAAGTGTGGTTCTGGAAGCATGACGAATCATTTTCACACATGAACTGGACACTACATTGCGTGGTTTGCACCCTCACCACACACACATTCTGGATGAAAAATGATTGTACCTTCATTATAAAATATTATCTGCAGCATGATCCAAAATGAGAGAGTGTGTGATTTATCTTTTTGTGAGGACCAAATGGCCCCGTATTGATTTTTTTGAATGCGTCACACACAAAAATATCCAATGTAAATGGATGAGTGTTTAATAACCAGATTATTACATTACACTAATTACCATTTTAATTAAAAATAAATAAATTAGCCTTTCACCATTTTGTGCTCTACCCCAGGTATAACGTAATCGCCTCCACATCTTTTGCATGCCATTTTAATAAACAGAGCTAAATGTCACACGGTAAAGGTACACCACTGTTTAAATATTTACTCGTGTAAGATTAAAGGGTAACCCTGCTTAAAAAGTACCGTTTATTTATAAAGCCGCTGCTCCTGCTTGACAACCTACTTGGGGGCTGAGCAGTTTTTTAACATTTATAACGTAAGTGCTGACAGAAATGATTTCAGGACACACTTCTTACACAATTCTCTCTCTCTTTAGAGTTTGTTTCTGATACTTTAACCTTGTTTTTTACGAGGGGCGTTCAAGTCAAACCAGGACTTGTGATTGTGCAGAGAACACTAGTGCTTGGACACCATCCAGGTAGAAAGTAGAGCCATGATCAGATTGCCTGCTTCATTTATGAAACACTGGCCTCCCAGGAACTCCTTTAATGGCCCAAATATCAATGTGGAAATTGGCAATAACTCCCAGCTGAGGTTCTGCAAAGTGCAAGTGGTGTTGGTGAATGATCGCATGTACAGTTCCCACAGACAGATGCGTCTCTTCTGCAAGTTGCTAAGGCATCAGGCGTTCCACTCGCTGAATGTTCACGCCTTCATTCATCAAAAATCAACAATTTGGTTGACTAGGACCCATATGGGTCCCATATGTGATTATCCTCTTTAATACAGTAAATTAATGCAGGTAACACTAAGTAGGGGTGTGTGTGTGTGTGTGTGTGTGTGTGTGTATGAATATTCCAACTGAAATACCCCTCAGATACTGCATTTTCTTTTTTTGTTCATCTTAGTCCTTTTATTTCACTCCTTGTCTGAAAGCAGAGTTTCAGTGTCTATGTAAATGAGCTACTGCTGAGCCACGCCCCTCTGAAGATCTGTATAGCAGAGAAACGAGCTGGGGAAGGGGGTCTCCTTAAATAAGGTTACACAATGTAACTGTCTGGTTTAATTCCCAGCCAAAACAAATGTAAAAAAAAATTTTTTTAAAAAGCAAGGATTCTTTTTACAGTATGTGCACACACTGGGCATCGATCTGATTGTCTAAAAATGACTAAAAATTTATTTTATATTTATAATAGCAAATTTGACAGCTAAAACATAATTCTTTAGGCTAAACAACTCTCCAGAAATGCAAATCCTTTCACCTAATGTGTGTAGACATTCCTCAGTCCACACGTCACCATCCTATGTGTTCTCAAACCAGAGGAGCTAGCATGAGCGGGAGGAAACTAGCACACATTCAGTAAACAAACTGTTGGCACTAGCTAGAACAATAATAAGCTAACAATTAGCTACTAGGATTGACAGTCAAACATGCTAACAAAATTTTTTTTATAAATGATTGCTATATGATTTTGTATAGCATGTTTATAACGCTTACAAAATTTGGTTGAGGTTTTAGTGTGTTTGATATTGTATGTTAATTTTTGATCAAATCTGACAAATGTAAATAATAAATGCTGCTGTGAATGAATGTGTATTATCCCTGGCAAAAAAAAAAAAAAGAAATAAAGTAGAAACCGCATTAGTGAGCGATAATTGACATTTTCTTAGAAAAGTGAGCGGTTTAAAAAACACAGCAGGTGCTTAGACGTAAAGGGATGCGTTCTGCCCCCATCTCGTCTCCTGCATTTACTCTGACATTTTACACTGACATTATCCTCGAACAATAGGTTTTAAAACCACAGATTTTGCTTTCGAGCAGAACATTTTGTTTTTTCATTTTCTTTTCTTTCTTTTTTTTTGACTACTGCTAATAGTTTTTTTTTTTATCATCATCAAGGCACAAAATGAATAGATCATTTTTTTGATGGTTTTTCAATACATTGTCGGCCGTACATACAAGTAAAAATGTACGGAGTGTGTGTGTGTGTGTGTGTGTGTGTCATGCTATGACTCCTACTTCAGCTCCATTCAGGATTCTTCTCATGTTATGTGTTAATGAAGCAGAGCTGTTGATATATTGTATAGTTTGAGAGCTTATTGTACAGCGCACTTCTATCTTTATTTTACACACACACACACACACACACACACACACACACACACACACACACACGCACAGTAGATGCACAAGTTGTAGAGACCACACCCCCGATAACATCTAACATGTGCTTCCGAGAACATCTAAGCCCAATGCATCCTGCGCGCGCACACGCGCGCACACACACACACACACACACACACACACACACACACACACACACACACACACATAGTTGAGGCCTACATTAGATTATCACTACTGATTAATCCGATTTGTTGTGTGTTGGTTTAGGATTGTATTGTATTTTTTTTAATGACAAAATGACTAAAAGATCACAATTTCTGTTTGTCTACAAATAACAGGATGCTCAGCAATAATGATTTTTATTTATATATTGTATGTTTAGGAGGCATGGTGGCTTAGCGGTTAGCACTGTCACCTTGGATCTCCAGGGTCTGAGTTTGATTCCCGTCTAAGGACCCTGTGTGCATGTTGTTTGCATGTCCTCCCCATGCTTGGTGGGTTTCCTCGCACGACTCAAAGACCTGTAGTTTAGGCGAACTGGCGTTCCCTAATCGAGCTAGCAAAATGAAAAATAAATGATTGTGTTTGAGGTGCTAATATGGTGCAGTTCCTCTATGATCCTACAGGTGGCATGCTTTAAACACTCACACACTGGCAGGCGGTCTTGTAATAAATTCTTGTAAAAATGTAGAAATGTCACAAAATCTAAAATATGGAATATAGAATCAGGATATTTATACAATCGTGATACTTAAATTCATATCGAATCAGCACCTGGGTATCATGATATATTATTATATCGGAGCAGGAAAATCGGACAAAACAAACAAGTGTTATTGAATCTTATCAAAAATCACTAGTTTAATAATTAGTTTAATAATAATAATAGATGACATTGAAGTGTGTGTTATGGAAGGTAAGTGTTTTTTTTCCCTAACATAACTGTTGATATTAAAATGATTGCACTACTATTGTTTTTAGAAAGCCCCAGACTTTTGCTTTAGATTGATGTATAGACTGATTGATTGATTGATTGATTAATAGATTGTTTGATTTCCCCAAAGGGAAATTGTAACATTTAAGCAGTTTATACCATTTATATAGATATAATTTCACAGATTATACAGCAACATACGAGCAACAAAGTATAGAAGAATATTTAAGGTTCAAATTAAAAGTCACACTAAGAAAAGGGTAAAGTTGTTGGAAAAAAAAAACAATGTTTTGGGACTCCATATTAAGGTGCTTTAATGGGGTAAAATGTTATAAAAAATAAAATGTGGTAAAAATGGTTAATCTTCACCCTGACTGGACAGTACTCAGATCTAATACCTATGATGGTAATGTTCGTTTATAATTTTTTTTTTAAACCAATGGTGTCTCCATCTCCCGAGTGTGTTCAGCTGTTCTTTCTTCATGAGCTTCATTCATATCTCCCGTGTTCGCCCCCTCATCATGTCTCCTTCTGTCTCTTCATTTTCATTCAACATTACTGAATCATGTTACCCCCCCACTCCCCCACCCTCCTCTCTCTCTCTGCATGTGAGCATAAAAGAAATTCTGGGCGTTCTAGTTACCGGAACAAATTTATTTTGGCTGTCATGTGTCGTTTCACACACTTTTAAAATACGATGGTGTGTGGGTTTTCTTGTGTGCGTGTGTGTAAATTTTTTTTTTAAAATTCCCGTCTATACCCCAAGCAGCTTCTAGGCGTTTTAATTTTTCATCTGAGGAGCCAGTTTCAAAGCTCACACCCACGCCTGCACGTAAAGCCAAACGTGCATCAGAGAGCGAACGCAATGGAGGGGGCATTCTGTCATTTAATGAGCGTTTTGGGAGACGATTTGTCACTAGTCCAATAGGCAAGTCTTTATGGGTTGTTTGACGAGTGTGTGTATGTGTGTGTGTTTGTAAAATGCATTCGCAGGAGCCTTTATGCATCCAGCCATGTTAGTTGGTTTTGTGTGTCACCGTGTGTGTAGCGTAGCAACGACCACAGATTGCCCAGACAAATAGTCACTTAAAGTCCAGACTGCATTCTGGACTGGAGTGTTATTTTTTTTAAAGCTTTTACATGGCATGGCAGATGGTTGATTATCCCTGCTTTTTTTCCCCTCCAGAGCTTCATCGGCAAACGGTTGTTTATACATGTCACCATGGCAGCTTCAACCCTGATGCATAATCTCGATTTTATCGATGCCATGAACTGACTGCCTGCTTCACGTCTGAAAAGCTGGCCTCCCAGGAACTCTTAAAGTCTTAAATCACGGATCATTTCGATCTGGTTTTAGCATATGTTTATATATATATATATATATATAAAAAATAAAATAAATATTATAAATTGTACATAAGCACATGTACATAAGTATTTACAGCCTTTGCCATGAA
>JAOVVA010000016.1:14250463-14261684 GCA_028565275.1 Leiocassis micropogon
AATCATCTAATTCAAGGATATTGCCAAACATAATGTGCCTAAAATTATAATAAGATTAATAATTCTGCTCTTTTTTAATCTTATGTTTGCACATTATGTTTGGCAATATCCTTGAATTAGATGATTAAATCATATTTTAGGGCAAATTCATGCAGTTCTTTATTGAACACAATTATTCAACATTAAAATTGGTAGTGGAAAAAAAATTATTAACCCCTGGAATTAAATATACACTGTACATATACACACACGCACACACTTAAATATAAAAATATATAAATAATATATTTAATATATTTTAAAAGCACTATGTTTACTATGAATATGTTGTACAATTATTGTGACCAGTTTTACAGATAAAACAGATTGTTGTTACTGTACATGGGGAATAGGCTTAAAAATAAATCAGGAATTTAATAATCCATTATTAATCTTGTCTAACCAGAAATCACTTAAATACACCACTTGTAATACCACACATAAATGTTCTTCAGTTCTTATTAGCTCTCCAAGTCCCTGCCTTTAATAAGAACACTCTTATTTAAAGTCACAATAGGATCTGAGAGAGGAGTTAAGTTCAGACTTTTCCTTGTAAACATGCATGTCTTCGTTCCTCTCGTCAGCTCCTGAGGTGCTCGCTCAGAAGCCGTACAGTAAAGCTGTGGACTGCTGGTCGATCGGAGTCATTGCATACATCCTGTAAGTACTGCCTTGAACTTGTTTTAGGACTTGTACTGTATCCATGTATCCAAAAACTTCAGTTTCAGATCATATTTGGCGTTTTCCCAAAATATGTTATTTTGGTATGCTAGGATTTGCACATGTAGCGTCCAATCCGTATAGGGCCGTATGCACAGAAGCGCACACAGTGAGAAGTTTATGCAGATCTCGCAAATTAGTATTCAGAGTGTTCCGCTAAATTTCAACATTAAATACATCAAAATGACACAATAAATAATTTAATAATACCACAACATCCACACAAGGTCGCTTTCAAAGACGACGACTCCGGTCAGAGTTCACATCTGCTCGTTGACAAAAAAATACTTGTAGTAGTAGGAACAATAATAATAATAATTATTATAATTATAATTGTAGTAGCATCAGTAATAGTAATAATAGTACTAGTGACAATAGTAGTATTAACAGTAATAGCAATAATAGTAGTTAAAAAAAAAAAGTATTAGTAAGGATAGTCATAGTATTAGTTGTAGTGAAAGGAGTAATGGTAGTAATAACAGTAATAGTGGTAAAAGTAGTAGTAGTTATAATAGTAATAGCAATAATTATAGTAAGATTAGTAGTATTGACTAATAGTGGTAATAGTAGTATTAACAATAATAGTAATAAGAGTGGTGGTAACAATAATAGGGCAGTGGTGGCTCAGATCGGAGGGTCCCAGGTTCAAACCCCAGCACCACCAAGTTGCCACTGTTGCGCTCTTGAGCAAGGCCCTTAAACCTAAATTAATCAGATCTCTAAAGAGATTTTTTTAAAAGTCATTTGCTCTGGATGAGCGTGTCTGCCAAATACTGTAATGTAAATAGTAGTAGACGTAATAATAATAGTAGAAATAATAGTAACACTTTATCCACATTTGATTTGGACCTCCTTACGGCTTTTCATGAAAAAAAAAAAAATCTGATTATTCAAATCTCTGAATTGATGAAGAATCTTTAAAGAGAAATCCATCAAAAAACATTTCTCACCCTTATCGAACAGATTACTGCTGTCCTTACTTTAAACGCGAGTATTTACAAATTTTGTCTAAATTCTTAACATTTAGATCTCCACGAGCAACGGTGAACCAGTCATACTGTCCACACACACACACACACACACACACACACACACGTCTTGATCAGTTACAGATGTTGTCCTCCATCACTTTCTCCTTTCATGGTGTTTTTACATGCCGTTTGTGTTTCTGTGTCTGACTCAGAAACAAGGATTTAACATCAATTTACAAAATTGTGTTCACCCCTCATAAAATCTCACAGAGTCGTTTCCCATCTCAACTCCTCCCACACAGGTACGGTATACAAACCCCTCTGGAAAAACGAGGCTAATGCTTTTCTTTTTGCTATACAGTGAAGACATCTGGGTTTGAGATCAAAAGATATGAGATCGGAATTTCAGCTTTCCTTTCCTGTTGAATAACTTGCGGATCTGAGCGCGTGCCAGACGCATTCAGTAGCTCTGAAAGTCTAGTCTCGGTCTGAGGCCTGGGGTTCACCTGTGACTCCATGTGGTGTTACAAAAGGAAAACCAACATAAGGACCAGAGAGATGTCTGAGGGAGAAAAAAGGGGAAAGCCATTGTGTACAGTCAGTACAGCAACTTGCAAAAAAATAAATAAATAAACACAACCGCTAACAACCAGAGCAGATTGGCCGAGGAAAACAGCAGGTGATGACAAACACTGTGAAAGCTGAGATGATAAAGTGTGGAGGAAGAAAGGATCTGCTCATGCAACCAAATAGTATTTACTTTAATAATGTGTTCCAATACTTTTGCTCAGCTAAAATTAGATGGTCTGCCACCAGAGGTGCCATGTTCAAGCTTGTGAATCTCATCTAGATGTAAATATCAGGAAATGAATGATGTTTAACTTAAAATCTTCAACAAAAAACTTTCACAGGGAATTCTGTGTGTGTGTGAGAGAGAGAGAGAGAGTTAGAGATGCGTGTTAAATTCCGTGTTATCTGTACTCCTCCATTAACCAGCACAGAGTCGAAGCCCAGCCAATCGGGTTGACTCTGCAGTGCTCTCTCACGGCTGATTGGCCTCCTCTCAGGTGTGAACATTACATTAGCAACAGGGCAAAAAAAAAGGGGGGGGGAACAAACGGCGCTAATTCGCGAAGCATCTGCATAGCAATCCTGACGTCAAGCGGAGAAAACACAAAGCTAATCAGATGGAAATCAGGCAGAAAATTACCATCCATACTTCTTCCACTTTGGCACCGTTAGCCTGCGTAGCCAAGGGGAAAGGCATTTTAACAAGTTTGATGACAAAAAGGGAGGGGGCGAGGGGTACATTCTAGGAAATGCATTTTTTGTTTTTGTTTTTTAATCATTTATTCACATGATGCACAAGCGTAATTCTGTTAATCGTCTGTCGTCTTGCCTAGCAGGCTGCGTGTTACAGGACTGTTATGAAGAGATTGTGGATAATATTCCTAATAATACGCTTTCCTCTAGCGTCACATCTCACGCACACTGCTGCACTTCCTCCTCTGAACTGATTGGGCTCATAAATATTCGGCTTTTTGTTGTTTATTCAGAGTTTACCGTCTTGTAACGGACCACAATAGTGTTGTACTTGGTTTTATTTCATACAATATAAACAGATTTATTCCTTAATAAATTAATTTAATATAAATGAGTTGCATGAGTGAATTTATTAATTAATTAATTAATTAATTGTGGCTCCACCCTTGGTAATTGCTTTGTCCTGGTTAAATGATTTTGTATTTATTATAAATCCTATATAAATCCTTGTATAAATTATAAATCCTTCTATTTATTCGTTAATATGTATTAACTTAAGTAGTAAGTACGTCACACAGCACACCACACAAGCGATTCCCCGAGGCCAGTGCACATCTGTGCTGATGAAAGGAATGTTTTTTGGTCCTGTGCAGTTCATACCCGAGGATTCGCGCGTCATTAGCAGCATATTTTACTATTAACAATAAAACTTTTTTTTTAGTTAAAATTTCCAACCAGTTATTATTTTTGTGTATCTGTTCTGTGTTACTAGCAGGTGTATTAAGCGACGCCACTAAATCTGCTACTCTGTAATATAAAATTTATTGTAAGGCAACAGTTAATAATATCAATGACACAACATGATTTTGATACAATGTCCACAATGCAATGTGATTTGGATACATCAGGAATTTTGATACGATATTTTAATGCAATATATATCATCATATGACCTTTATGCAATGTAATGCAATATGATTTTGTGATATTATGCAATATCGATACAATCTAATAAAATATCAGTACGATTGAGACATATCAAAGATGTGATGTGATTTTGACACAATATGACTAAGAGGATTTTGATACGTCTGATGCAATCAATGATGCAATGTGATTAAAAGTGCATTGATGCATTATAATTTTTTTTCATACGATACCAACAACACCATATGATTGGTTTATCATCAATACTGTACTGCATCATCAAATCAGTGATATGATTTTGATATAATTTGATTTTAATACATGAACATGAATTGTGTCCACAATTTAATATGATTTGGATACAACATAATTATAATATGCTCAATGATATGACGTACTTTTGAAACAATGTATAATCATATAATTTTTATGCAGTAATTAATACAATATGATTTTTATACAATATGACTGGTACCATGTGATTTTGATACACATCAACGCAATATGATGTTGATATGATCATTGATATAATTTGCTAAGACATCAGCAGTACAATATTATTTTGACTCAATCAAAATATTTTGATACAATACAATGTATGATGTAATTGTATCTGATACAGTGTAATTGATTGATACAATATGATTTTTATGCAAGACAATACCGCGTGATTTTGATTTGATGTCATCGATAGAATTTGACTCGTTATCATTTTATTTCCAAGTGTCGGTTAAAAACAAAACCATAGTCAAACGAATTATACTTTGGTTTTTTTTTTGGTTTTTTTTTTTGTTTAATGACTGTCTGAAAATCATTGCCCATCCCTAATCCAAATCACCTAATTGTTTCACCCCTAGTGATTACCACCTAACTTACAGAGATCTGCCTTTTATCTGAACAGTTGTATCAGCCGTCTTGGTCAGGTCCTAATTGAAAGGTGTCCTGTAGCAGTTGTGTCTGTACAGTAAGGTTCTCGAAGGATAATTAAATTCTATTTGTCTTATAACTGTAGTCTCTGCCACATACAGATGATAAAGACGTCTGTATGTCTCTTTGCTGTATGCTGTCTTTCAGGCTGTGTGGATATCCACCCTTCTACGACGAGAACGACTCCAAACTCTTCGAACAGATCCTGAAAGCCGACTACGAGTTTGACGCACCTTATTGGGACGACATATCCGATTCAGGTGATGATCCGAACGTTAGGGATGGGAATCAGGAGGGATCAGCCGATACGGTATCACCATACCTACTGTAGCTGCCGATTCGATTTGTATTGCGATTCAGTTAGTATCACGATTTTATAAACATGTTAACGCAATATTATTTATTTACAATTCAAACTTTGCAAATGATTTGCTCCTAGAACACAGAATGCTGTGCTGCCTGCCACTGTGTGAATCGTTGAGTGCTCCACCTGTAGGATTATAGAGGAACTGCACCATTTTACCACCTTAAGTGCAAGCCTACCTCATACAAATTTATTTATTTCAAAAAGGATTTTGCTGTCAGAAAGGTGATGCATAAATTGGCACACAAAAGAATCACAATAAGTATCTGAATCAAACCCCCCCCCCCCCCCCATCTCTAGCATAGCTTTCCTGAAATAAACATTCACAGGAGTGGAATTTATAGATGTACTATAATGAGACAGTCACGTAAATATTCTTTTTATTTCCAAGTAACTGTTAAATCCTGGCTTGCTTACATCTACAACACGTACACTCACTCACACACACACAAATGTGTACTCGTTATGCTTATCTATGAGTAATCCTGTGGTCTGGCAGTAAGAGTGAAAAAATGTAAGCATAGTTTTTACAGGAAAGTGTCTGACCACATGCTTATTTTTGTCTCAACTTTTTTTTTTTTCCTCCTCAGTACTCATTTCCATAAACTACACTTTATTTATATTCGAGATCAATGTTAAAAGTAAATTTTAGTGACTTACAAGGAAACTTCAGATGCTCTCCTACGAAAACACAAAATATTTTCACATATATTTCTATATTAACATGAATAATTAGGCACTTTGTGTTTTGTGCTTGTTCCCTCTAGCCAAGGACTTTATCAGCTGTTTGATGGAGAAAGACTCGGCTAAGCGCTACACCTGTGAGCAGGCTCTCCGTCACCCCTGGTGAGTCTCGTTCTCCGTCTCGGGCTAACGCAGGCGTCTGGAACAACTCCAGACACGACACTCAGAACATTCTCTATAAGCTTATATACTGACTAGCTCTTACACGACATTGGACATCGGTTATAACAATTTTATCTGTTCTGGAGGCGAGTTCTTAAGGTGAAATTTTGTATTGCAGGAAATAATGTAAATGCAGATAATCCGTTCCAGCCGCCTAAAATTATTACCAATTTCCAACACTATGATCAGATTTTTGCATATAAAAACAATCAAAAAATTTGTAAAGACATGTAAATTAAGTAAATATGAAATAAATAGACATTAAACCTCACTTTAATTCATGAATCTTCTTGGCATTAAAAACTAAAACTGAACCGTTTTATTCTTGCAGCGCTCCTTGATTCTTGAGACCCATGGTTCTATGTAAAAAATATTAATAAAAATAATAATAATAATAATAGTTTGTATGCCGAGGTACCACTGTATATGATTTTGGCGCCTGGACATTAACTAGAACACTAGAAAGTTATCTTGATTAAAATATATATACTTTTTTTTTTTTTTTTTTTTTTTTACAGGGGATCAAGCCACATGAACACATGACAAAGCAATAATAATTTGGCTTTTTGTTCCCCCCACAGGATTGCCGGAGACACTGCTCTCTGCAAGAACATCCACGAATCCGTCAGTCGCCAAATGCGTAAAAACTTTGCGAAGAGCAAGTGGAGGGTAAGTCGTGCCAGTGAACAGACCTCCTGACACACGTTATAGATTCAAATGGAGCGGCTCAGCTCATCAGTAATGCTCTCCTGTTGTTTTTGTGCGTCACAGCAAGCCTTTAACGCTACAGCGGTGGTCAGGCATATGAGAAGGCTGCAGCTGGGCAGCAGTATGGGTGCCAGCATGGACGGCGCTCACCCGAACAGCAGCGCCCAGAGCCGGGGTCACGCGGCAAAGCAGCAGACGCCACCACCCAACCAAAACCTGACCGCGGCGTTAAACCTCAACCAGACCCAGAAACCTGCTCCTAACCAGAATCAGTATCACATCAACAACATGTCTACAGAGTCTCCCACTTTAACACGCAAGGACTGTAAGTAAAGACTCCATGCATGTGAAAATAGGTCCTAGTTGCTAGTCTCCACTTCGGGTTCGGATTAATTCAGTTTTTTTTATATAGCACTTTTAACAATAGTCCCGAAGCAAACCAGACTCAGCAGGGAACCCATTCTCATTTGAGTGATAATGGATAGCAGGGATTGATCTGCAGTCATACTGGGTGTTAGGAGACTGGAAGTTCAATATAATAGATGTGTTCAAGTTAATATGGAGTCCAGTTTAGTTTCTGGAGGCTCAGGTACAAAACTGTTTTCCAATCCTGAACTATTGAGCGACTGCAGTCACAAGTCATCAGAGGACAGCTGTCTGCATCATCCGAGTGCAGGACCATCTTCATGTTAAAGTGGAACCGTCCCCAGTCACCACACATCCCCAGCAGACCACATGGCCCAGTTACTACAATACACTACAGTAGTAGTAGTCTTGTTTGTTCTACTTTTTTGTGCTCAAAGTTAACTTTGAACTAAGCTGGTACTTTGGTTAAAACAAAATAAGATAAAGCACATCTATAGTTCAACATCTGGTGTTCTCTGATGGCTCGCTCAATAGTTTAGGATTGGAAAACGGTTCTAAACATCTGGGAAAAGAAAGATTAGATCCAGGTAGGACTCTTACAGATCTCGATTAACAGCAGCTCTCTCAGCTGAGCGAAACGCTTGAGACGGGTTATGACTTCTACTCAGGTTATTCAGGAGCTCAGAGGCAAGCCATGTGTCATAATCAGGTCTTTGTAGTCAATGCAGAACTTAATAAGCATGCAGACAAGCTCGAATAAGACCAAGCTATTGTGTTCTGACCTTTTCCTGGGAAAGGGTATGAGCTGTTAGAGCAGTCTAGAGGTTATGAAAGGCAGTAATTTCCCAGCATCATGTAGGGTTTCATTTTTTCTCTCTCTTCATTTGGTCCTTTTACCAGAATTTAGAAGGTCAAAGTTTTTCTTTAACACAATCTCATTTTGTATAGCTGTGCTGCTGAACCTGGAGAAACCATCAAGTTTTACTGTCTAATCAGCACACAAGTCAAATTTAGTGATAAAGGCATGCAAATTAAATATATAAATTAAAACAATAGTGGCCCTAAAACAAAGCCTTGTGGGCTGCCACATTTTACTTGGTCTCTGAGTCATATTCATCTTCACTCTTAAAGAGTCGAGTACAATCTAAACTGAGCAAGAACTTGTCTTGGTAACCAAACTATCCATTCTAAATATTCTGGGTCATTAGTGTCAAATACTGCACTCAACTCCAACAACATAAAATAGGAAACATAATTACTATACAGTCAAACTTGCTAACGTGTATGGTGCTCTTTTCTAGGTACAGCACCTCCTCATGCTTCCTGTTCTTTGGCGTCCGCAGCCGTGTCCCCAGCTCCAGGGGCGGAGCCCTGCAGGCCACACCCAACCTCGGTTGCCCCGGTGAGCACTGTGTTAACTGGGACCAAGTGACGCCAGGTCCTGCGGGGGGAGAGCTGGGAGGCAACGGCCCTGTGAGCCACGCCTCTCAGCTCACCCCCCGCCCTGCCTTGAGGACAGGCAGAGGACTCACCCGCCCACTGGTCGCCATAATTAAACCATTGAGAGACTTGACACTGCGCGCCACTACCTGCATCCTGCAACTCGTTCTGCTACTCAAACCCCACACCATCAGGGGGCACGACACACGCAGACAGGATGATGGAGAGGTCTAATTCACTTATAAGAGTGGATTTATGTGGCCGGACTCGAGTCTTGTATGAGAATGATAGCGTGTCGTGTTATGAATGTGCTACGGATCACAGCAGCCATTTAACCCTTGGGTTACGACTCGGAAAGGACTTCAGAGGAATGCACCGGAGCAAAAGTGAAGAGTGTCTGCCTCGAGCACTTTCAGGCAGAACCAATGTCAAATAGTTGTTCTTATTCTATATCTCTAAGCTCTTCCCCTCGTATTCTCTCGTTTTCTCCCCTTCTTTCACACTTCTGGCACTTCCTATACATGGTGTTTGAGTTGACGAGATTTTTTTGCTGTTTAATTTCTAGAGTTTCTAGTCGTTCTCTGGTTTTCAAGTTTTCTACGATCTGCCTCGCAGACCTGCAGAAGTGCTTTATAATCCTGTTAGACTGTTCTGAACTGTTAATCTGGCTCCGAGTTGTAGGTGTTTGCACATGAGAATTCCACAGCTTCTGACTGACCTGCTGTCGTCCTGCAGTGTCGGATTGAGAATTAATGTTTATTACCACGTCGCAAAATCCATTCAAATATTTGCCTCAAATATGATTTTCCTTTTCGAATTTTATTACATGCACACATACACCCAAACAGTGAAGACTGACTGTGATAGCACTGTCAACACACCATCTTTCTCTCAGTCTAGCTATCTCACGTTTACACACACACACACACACACACATATATATTGACATCCCCTTGAAAGCCATGGCAGCGTTGCTTCACACCCAGTGTACGAGTTCTCAGGGAATTCCACAGTTGCACTGGACATAATCATGACCATAGAAATGAAAATTCTTCCATGTCTCGAGTCAGTCTCACCTCTAACCCAGACTAGAGTCCATCATAGGAAATGTTAGGATTAGTATATATCGTGCGCCCCATCATCCACCCCGTATCGAACTGTCTCTACCAAAGGTCTGAGTCAGGCGGCATGCATATATGGGCTAGGGCTGCCCCCTGTAAGTTTACTAAATGCTTTGCTTTATGTGAATTTTTTTTTATGCACACGTTTATATTTTATATTGCGTCTGGACATTTAGATTATATAGCTAGTAAGTGTTTAAAAAGAAATGCAAATGACACTGAAAGATGGATGCAAAGCCATGGAGGAGTTTTGTGGGGCATAAAAAACGATAAGACTTGAAAATAAGTCTGAAATGGTGGAAAATAAACTCTGCAAAACTCATCACAATTCTTTGAATGACGTATAAATGTTTTACAAAACATAATCAACTAATTGTGACGCTATATTTAAGCTGATCTTAAAAAAAAAGGAACAGTAGTGAAATATTTGGGGGAATTCTAATTAAAAGAAATAAAGAAAAACTCAATTTTGATCATATTAGAGTACAGACAAAAAAAATAAATTGTTCCCTTACAGATGTGTCTCCCAAATATGGTAAAATGATATTAGGTGTGAATTTAATAGGAACGATGCAAACAGAACCCGGGCCTAGACTGAGCCATTCACGGAGCATGAATGTGAAGGTTGACTACAAAAAGCATTTCATTAAAATATTTATAATCATTGACTAATCAGAAATGGTTTAGCATTAAAGAACAAGAAGATTCTAGCTGAACGATTAACTTTAAAACATCACATTATAAGTTGAAAAGATTAATGAAATGACATTAAATAAATAAAAAAAAAAAGGTTAGCTTGTCAATCGAATAAGCTCCAAGTCTTGGTGATGTTAAGAGGAGACACATATTTAAGGAGACGGAACATTCCTTTTGTTTCACCTCAGAAATGATAGAAATAGAAGATAAGAGGCGTTCAAGTCAAAACCGGGACTTATGATTAAATTTCTGGGAAATGAGGATGTAAAACTGACATTTACAGAAGACTTCAAGCAGCAAAAACATTTGAATGGTGCAAACAGTTTGAAGAAGGCCATACATCTGAGCCGAGGGATACGTGCATTAGTGCAGCAGGGGATTATATTAAAAAAAATATTTTTTATATTTCAGTACTAAAACATACGCATCACAAATATTTAAGAGTTAAAATGCATTCAAGTAATATAATGTGTGTATACTAATTGAAATTACTTTAGTGGTTCTGATCATGACTCTCTTTGAAATTCAAGTTGTGTAAGATACACTGGACTAATGTACATTCCATTTAACCTCAAATGATGGATAACTTGGTTTCAGATTATTATTTTTTTTAAACAGTTTAAAATAATATCAGTTGCACTTTGTTGCTAAAGTTAAACACATGCCCAAGATGAAAAACATCCTTATTGTGAGCAACATGGAGTTTGCATGTTCTCCCCGTGCTTGGTGGGTTTCCTCCGGGTGCTCCGGTTTCCTCCCACAGTCCAAAGACA
>JAOVVA010000016.1:14301283-14317069 GCA_028565275.1 Leiocassis micropogon
TGTATTAAAGGCTCAGGATTAAACTTAACTTTATTTTGTTTTAACCAACTATACAAACATGACTGAGCAAAAAAAAAAAAAAAAAAAAAATAGGCCACACAGGCAAACAAATGGCACAGACACACTTATGTTTTTTTCTGTTTTTTTTTTTGGCTGTTTCCACAAAAAAAAAAAAAGTTCTACATTTTTGTGACATCATTCCTACATTCCGGTAGTGTTAAAATTGACCCTTTATAAAAGTAATGATACTTTGGTTCTACCCGACATATCCAAAAACCCAAATACACATTCTGATGTCTGAAGCCTCCCCATTAACACACATTGACAAGGCTTCTATATAACCACACATATACTGTATTTATTTGAATCAACATTGGCCTATGCTGTGCTGCTTAAGTTTTAAGGAGTTAAACAGTAGATTTTTTAAAATGTGTTACAAAAGTATGTAATATAATATAACACCATGTTATCACTTTTGGAGGACAAACTAATCAGTACAACTTTAACACTGTTTACACCACAGTGCTGTTCACTCTCATGACTGATTGGTCAAAAGGTGCTGATTTATTCATTATAACAGCTGTAACTCTGACTGCAGTGCTGCTGCAAATTGCATGATTTATTTTATCATTGTTCTCATTGATCTCATAAATATGGTATTCTTTCCATAGTAACATCTAACACGCAGGCTTGTATAGCAGACACTCCATATAAACATTAATGGTTGGGGAGGGAGATATTTATTCAGCATTTATGGAAGGAGTACAGCTATAAGTTTATGCTTTCCCACATCATCAGGACAAAAATTGTGAAAATATGACAAGCTGCATTACTTTTATTTATTTATTTATTTATTTTTACATCTAGACAGAGTAAGAAACAAAGAAAGGCTGTTGAAGGAATGTTTGTTCATAGATGCTATAATGTAGTCTTGTGCAAAGGTTTTCACTTCTTTATATTAAATGAAAATAAATAATGTAGAATAAAAAAAAATAAATGGGAACAAATGTTTTACTGTGCCAGGCTGCAGAGTGCCCGAAGATACAGTTTAAAAACTGGTCGTTTATGTAATAACCTCAGCAGCGACCTCATTTCCCCTCTCGTCCGTTCCAACCACTCAGCATTCAGCATCACCAGTACAGTAAACTAATCACCGGCCTGATCATCTGTCATCATCTGCACCTGTTTCTCACTGGATCAGGACTTAAGTTAGATGTTTTTTATGCTTGAATGCTTCATAGGTCACTTTGTGGCTTAACAAACCAAAATCATTCCTGTGAAACTGCTCAGGTACTGGACTGAAAATAAGAGACAAAAAAAAGCCTGAACAACTATTCTTATACAAGAAAGTCTGTCTCTTTGGAAGCAAAATATATAGAAATTGGAGGGACTCAAGACTTTTGCACATTACAGTACATTTCACATTTTGTGGACATTTTACAAGATTAAATGTAACTGTGTAACTGTCGTGTCAGGGTGTGTTTATAGAAAGATAAAACAATAATCTGCTAACAGTAACTCCCCTGCACTCCACACCTCCCTGTCACTGATTATTTTTTTTAAAACCAGCGCACCCCAAGTATTTTATTCCTTATAAACGGATTTCTGTCGACTCACCACACTTTTCCACTACTTCCTTGGTCACCAGGTTCTTCACCTCTGTCACCTGTATGATTGATAAAAATGTTCCAATCAAATTTTAATCTTTTACACAGTCTCCAGTCATTATTAGAGACAGGGACTATAACTCACAGTAAGGCCCGGATCACCTTTCTCTCCTTTCAGTCCTTCCGGTCCCGCCTCGCCCTTGACAAAACATAAACGCAGATTATAATATACGTGTTTTAACTTTGTGTACTCTAGAACAGACGACAAGCTTATGGAACGCTTACGTCCAGGCCTTTATGTCCAGGGATTCCTGGGAGACCTCTCTGACAAGGTTTGCTTCTGCCTCTCCTTCCCCTCTCTCCCTGAGGAAAGGGATTAAAACATGAGACTGAGTAAACAGGCGTCTACAAGCTTCATCTGAATTCACCACTTCTTTTTATACTTAAAAAAACAAAACAAAAAAAACTGATAGTAGTACTGGATCCTGAGACGGAGCTAAATTCTCACCCAAAAACATTATTATTACATATATTTTTTAAAATTAGATGACACTTTTTTTCCCCAAAGAGACCCACTGGTGAGAAGCCCAACAGCTTAAAACAAGGGAATATGTTTAAAAATCCGTTTTTCTTGAGTGTCTTTAAATATATCACCACATACAGCACCTAAACCATACTTCAACCAACAATCGGAACACACACACATTAAATTGTGTCTAGGTTATCGTTACTTTCATGGTTATTTTATCATTTCTATAGATACAGTACAGTTGAGTTATGCATTCAGTCTTAGGCACACCAATACTGTACCTTAGGTCCTACTTCTCCTTTAGGTCCGACCGGACCGGGTCGGCCAGGAACTCCGGTGGGTCCTGGTGCACCTGGGGCTCCTTTAAAACCCGAGAATCCTGGAAAACCTGGTGGTCCCTGCAGATGAGCATAAACAGTCAGGAGTTACACCAAAACCCCGATTTAAAGGCTTGTGTGTATAAAAAAAAGAAAAGCACCTAAGACTAAATAAAATAGTGTAAATAAAAATAAATACAACTTATGAAAAAATGGTTACAATTTCACTAAAACAGTGCGGTACTGTTGCGCCAAATATACTGTATATTTTTGTTATTTGTATAGATGCATAATTTGAACAATCAAGGATGCTTGAGCTAAAGCGTCAAAAGCAGAGACTTGCACATGAGACAAGAAACAGTATCTGATTTTCAAAAGTAATATTTAAAAAAAAAATTATTCATTGTAATTAATAACAGGCTATAAATAGTGAACAACAACAATAAAAACAAGTGCGATTCTACCAAAAAGTGCAAAATGCAGAGTGAAATCAGTGAAAATAGAGATAATTAGCATGTGAGAAATTAATGTGAGATACTAGTTTGCACCTGACTGATGGCATTTTTGTGGCATTTAAAAAAGTTTTTTATGAAACCTTATAATAAATAAATAAATTAATAAATAAAAATCTTGGATAAAAAAAATATTGCATTGAACTTTATGCCACTTTAGTCACTAAACTGCAGGCTCCAGTGATGAACCCTCTTTCAAAGTCACTTTGATTTACATTTCTTCGTCATTTTCATCCAAAATCGTGGTCGGTACAAATAATAATGCTTGGTATTTTTAAACACACCACAGAACATGCAGGACGATCATTTTTCTCAACTGAAGAAAAAAATTAATTCATTCATTCATTCTCTGGGAGCCTGGAGGCTATTCCAGGGGACTCTGAGGACTAGGCAGGGTACATCCTGAACGGGGTGCCAATCCAGCGCAGGGAACATGCACACACACCCACTCACTCACACACACACACACACTCAAACACTACAGTACAGGCAATTTGAAAACAACAGTTAGCCTAATCTGCATTTCTTGGGACCTTGGGAAGGAAAACATGCAAACTCCACTACAACACTGTGTTCATGCAATTTTTTATCCAAGGTCTGTTTGATTCCGTCAGAAACTGGTAGTGGAGGAGGATGCAATAAAATAACAGTAAAAAAAAAAAAGATTAACCATTAATATGAGCTATGGATACAAGGAAAGAAACACACAGAAGAACACACACAACAAACATCTACAACCTAAGCTTAAAAAACCCCGAGAACATAGTGCTAACGAGGCATAACGAGGCGCAGGTGAGAGTGATTAGTGTGCTGCTCCCTTCGCACCATCCTGACAGATACTGTATAATGTTAAAACTGGATTTAGAGTAAGAATGAATGCCAACATTATTCATGAGCTGTTTAAGATCTAACTGATGAACAGACCTTTAAAAAATCTAGTCTTAAATATGTGTCTTAAACATCATTTCAAGACTGACCTTCTCGCCCCTTTTCCCTGGTTCACCATCAAGTCCATGTAGACCTCCATCACCCTTTTCTCCCTTAACAATAAAAACCCATACAAATATACTTTAATGAACATGTTGCCTTAGTGCTATGATTTCTTTCCAAGATTCTGAAGACTCACTTTGCGTCCCGGCGGTCCGTTAAGTCCAGGAATGCCCGGGGGGCCGGGGTCTCCAATGCTTCCCTGTATTTAACATTAAACGGACACTACTCAGTAATAATAAATGAGTCTAATTACATGACTGCGTGAGGAATGGTGATGAAACATTATAGGACGTCAGGTGTGGAGAAACATGAAGTGATATAAATGATTACCAGTTCTCCGTCTATTCCTGGGAGGCCCATCCTTCCTGGCATGCCTCGAAAACCCTAAAGATGCGAAGAAACAAAAAAATATATTATTTATGCACTTCTGGAACATATACAAGCCACAGTTTATTGACTTTCTGCACATACAGTACTTTGCACAATGAAGATAAAACTGAATCTAATCTAATGTACAACATATAAATAATAATAAACCTGTTCTCCTTTGTTGCCTTTGTCTCCTTGTAATCCGAGCTCTCCATGCTCACCCTGTATAAATGAAACAAAAAAAAAGCTTTTACATTCGAATTTAAGCGGAGAAAATCTTGTCCTCTAGTTTTCTTTACTCTACTGTTACATGCAGTATAATAAAATACAGAATCATTGCCCATGATGGAGGTATAAAGACAGACAGTCTATGCATCACCAAGTGAACTAATAAAAAAAAAAAAAAAAAAACATGGAACAAATAGAGATGGCTCAGAATATGATGTCGTCTACATGAAGACACAAGAGGGCTTTAACAGACAAACTAATCATGGATGGAAATTTCATGGAACCTATTTTAATTATCATGTTTGTTAGAACTGTCTAAATAAATAAATAAATCAGTCTTATGGGACTATAACTTTTAAAATGATCCTGCTGATGATTTCTGTATTCTGTATCTTGCCACAGGAAAAACGTCATTTAAAAAGGTTTAATTTTCCATTTAAAACAAGTGAGGAGATGCAAACTTTTGCACTGCACTGCACATTTCCTGATGTCTTTGTTAGACGTCTAACAACACCAGATGTTGCTTCAGGAACTGAACCGCAGGGTCCAGTGATGAACCGCAGGGTCCAGTGATGAGCCCCCTTCCAAAGTAACTTTGATCTTTTCCAAAATCGAGGTCGGTCCAAAATGCATTACAAAACATGGATGATTGTTTATTGCTTAATTGTATTATCCAGCACATCTGTCTGAAGGCATCTGTATACTCATTACATTTCCCCACTCGTTTAATCAGTTGTTGCCTTTAATTTTGTCAATAGGGCCTAATTAGGTTTAATTAGATTCATTAAAGCTTAATAAGAGCCAAAAGTTGAAAAGACCTTCCAGACATTCCAAGTAGGAATTCAAAACATATACTGTATAACTTTATGCCACCTTAAACAACATGCTGTCTATTTAGTTATTGCTTCTAAGTCACTATGTATTATTTTATTTACACTAAGGCAAGCTACAAAGCTTCTAACATGAGGGTGAGTGCCAAATACCTCTCTAACTCCTGATCAAGGGCACTACTTGGTGTGTGGAACAATGATTGTACATATAACAACATAATGTAGTGCACTAGCTTTCTATTTAATACTATTTGGGATTTAACCCCAGAACCCAAATGTTAATGGAGGGAGATGATATGCTACAGCAGAATAAGTGGGAATACAAATAGAAACTTATGATATTTACAGGACTGCACATCCCCTCCATGGCTTATTCTCTACACCTTTTGGCTACATAGTACAGGTAGGAATTTAAAATCACAGGAGTGCTGATATCCAGTACAACAGTACAACCATGAGTGTGATATTGCTTAATTATAAGACCAGCTGTTTCAAAAACATCATATAAACACTTGATGATTTTTAGAGTTTTAAATGTTTAGATTTTTAAAGTCTTTAGCACCACCTCGATTGGGTAAGGGTCAGGTATGTGGCAGGCCGTTCCCATGACAACAACACTCAAGTGTTCCTCTTTAAAAGGTCTCCTTCACAGCTGTGGAGTCACCCATTGCTCTAAAGACGTCCCTGAGCTTCTGACTAGCGCTCTGTAGAACCCAAAGCATCTTCTCCTAAAATACCCATGGTATCTTATGTGTCTTATGTGAGTTTTTATCTGTTTATGTTTCTTACCTCTTCGCCCTTTTGTCCTCGCAGTCCCATGTCTCCCTTGTCGCCTTTTTCACCCTGCAGCCCATTCTGTCCGTTACGACCCTATACCAGCCCAAGCGTATAATTATGGACACTGCAGTTCGATATGAATGGAATATTTTTATTACCTCTATGATCACGCATTATGATTTACCGCTTCTCCATTTGTGCCTGGTTCTCCTGCTTCTCCCTGTAAGTATAATGATACAAATGAAATGTAAGTTTTGGTTAAATATTATGTTTCATAAATGACAAAAATTTATGCAAAGTTGTTGACCAGTGTGAGTGCATCCTGTCCAAAAAAAAAAACAAACTAAGAGCCATTTGTGTGTCAAGAGTGTTGAATGTAACCTTTTGTCCTACTGGTCCTCGTGCTCCAAAGGGCCCTACAATTCCTTTGATTCCAGCTTCTCCCTTCACACCCTGCATTATAGTAGCACAGGTACAGATCCCTTAGTCATACTGGGAATTCTTCAAAACATGTCATTAAGGGTACCACAGGGTGAAATCAATTAATGCTGCATGTGCTTTATAAACTCTTTCTGGAATAGTATAGATCATCTTAAATACATTTTACTGGTCTTAGTAATTCGGTTAGAAATAATCTGTTATCTCTGTGGTACTATAAGAAACACAGATTAAAAACAAGACAGAAATAACCATCCGGCTCACCTTCACCCCTGGAGGTCCATCCTCTCCTTTCTCCCCTTTATCACCATCAAATCCTGGAGACCCTCGTTCACCCTTACATGGAGGAAAATTGTAAAAAAAAAACTCGCATGGTGAAAACTCAAGATAATCTAAACCTAATATCATACATAAAAACATGATGTTTTTTAACAACAAAAATGTATAATCCTTGCTGTGGTGAAGTTTTCTGTAATAGTCGGAGTTAATGCTTTACAGCTGTGGTATTTGTCATGTTATCTAAGAAAATAAAGATGCTGGTCTGGGAATAAGTTAAAGTTGGCATGTCTCCATATAAAAGGATAAGCGGTATAAAATGTAATTAAGGATTGTAGAAATCCTCTAGAAGGAGTATATCAAATTTCATTGGGCGTGTTTTGTAATCAACCCTAAATAAGTGATTTCCTATTAAGTAGAGCTATGACATCCATATCGAAAATTGTTCAGCTCGAATGTGTTCAGATTTAAATGTGTACTGGGTTTCACATGTCTGTGTGTAAGGGTGTATGAGCTATGCAGCAAAATCTCATGTGGGCCCAGCCACTCGTGCATCCTAATAGAGGCAGATTCCAACCTGTGTGCTGATCTTCATGAATTTTTTAATATTAGGACCGCAAAAAGCCCTGGGTGCTGGGAAAAAAGCCTTAGAAGAACAATAGGGCCCTTCATATCACTTCAGCACTATCAGAGCATCGACACTGTAGGAGCTATGACATCATAGCTCCTACAGTATATGGTGTCCTAGCTCCTTATGCTTGGACCCTAATTTATGTGGGGCTGCATCCCCCCCCCTTTCTGATTATTTTCCTATAACAGCACACCGGCAGGTGCTTTATTCTGTACCATGCACAAGAAAGCCCACATAAAACAGATTTCCCTAACATGCATACCGCTTCTCCTTTTGTGCCTTTATATCCACGTGGCCCAGGCATGGACAGAGGACTCCCCTGTGCACAGAACAGAAAGTGAAGTTTAAAAAAAAATAAGCAGTCCAGGTGAAACGTGAACATCATGATGTGATTTTCAGGAATTTATCTGGCTCTTACTTTTTCGCCTCGGTTGCCTGGTAACCCTTTATCACCCTAGTAAAGAGATTTTTATATGTTAAAAAAACGAATGTTGATGATTATCACAGTCTTAATATAAAATAAATTGCAAAGGAAAAATAAAATGTAGAAAAATAAAGACAGAAACTGGTTGGATTATTTCATGCTATATATAGTGTACATCAGTTACAACTCAGGTAAGCTATGATTGACAGCTAACAACCACCTGTATGTGATGGATAACTCATGCTTTCTTAGAAATCTGTACATTAAATAAAAATGTGAAACCGAATACTGAATGTAGCTGATAATAAGTGTCCTTATCTGTATACATGGTCTCTTTTAAGTCCCACACAAATTTCCAAAAAGGAAATGATGAGCCTTTAATTAATCCCTCAAACGAACCGAACAAAAATATTTCTTTTTTATTTCAATTCAAGTTTAACTCAAAGTCATTTTACCTTCTCTCCTTTTATGCCAGTTAAGCCTTTGGGACCCTTGGACAAGGAAAACATCCATAATATGTTGTGTTAGCATTAATCATCTATAATAAAATGTAATAAAAATATTTTAGAATTAAAAGGTTTTAGAATTTAATGAATTATAAAAAATGAATAGACATTCATGCCTTAATTATAGAAACCAAAGTTTATAAATAAATGCCCCACATCCCATTTTGTAACTTTTTACCATGGGTCCCGGTGGCCCTCGGACCCCCAGAGTGCCCTTGGGGCCCTATGAAAAACAACTATGAATTAAAATGCACCTAAAATCAGTACAAATGCATCCAACCCTGTGCCAAAGAATACTATTACACTGTTCATTTGAATCTTCTTTCCCCATCCCATCCCATGTTACCCTGCGGCCTGGAAGTCCGGCCACGCCCCTCTCTCCTGGCTCCCCTGGGATGCTGTCGCCCTGGTAACAGATAACAGATGACAGTTTTTAAAAAGTGACTTTTTAATACAAGAACATCTCACAGGCTACAATCCACTTCACACTATAAGGAGGAGGAGGAGGAGGAAGGTCAGGGAGGCAAAGAAGACTTGAACTTGTCAAGTGTCACAATTCACTAGACACCATGTCAATAACAACAAAGTGTATGATGGTGTTACATGAAAGAAGTTTTTACAGATGTCCAAGCCATATGCTTGGAGATACTTTTAGAGGACCTTAGACACTTCCCCTTCTTTTAGAAGTTCGAGAAATCACCGGAGTAAGAAAGGAATACACTATATTGACAAAAGTATTCGCTTGCCTGCCTTCACATGCGTGTGAACTTGAGCAACATCCGGTTCTTAATTCATAGGGTTTAATATGATGTTGGCACCACCCTTTTAGCAGTTATAACAGCTTCAAGTCTTCTGTGAAGGCTTTCCGCAAGGTTTAGGAGTGTGTTTATGGGAATTTTTGACCATTCTTCCAGAAGTGTATTTGCGAGGTCAGACACTGATTTTGGACGAGAAGAACTGGCTTGCAGTCTCCGCTCTAATTCATCCCAATTCATCTAATTAATTGGGTCAGGAGTCAAGTTCTTCCACACCAAATTCGCTCATTCATTGAGTCTTTGTGGACCTTGCTTTGTGCACTGGTGTTGCTCAAGTTCATATACATTTAAAGGCAGGCGAGCGAATACTTTTGGCAATATAGTGTATGGTCAAATTTTTAAAATGTATTGACAAAAAACAAAACAAAACACTGTAGCGGTTCTTAAGCCATTCACAGGAGGATTGCAACAATTTGTAGATGGTTCTTAGACTTTGTAGGCAATTCGTACCACTTAACAACAGATCGTAAAGTAAACGTTCTAGAGTCTGAATTTCTTGTTTAGTGGGGACACGGATAGCTCTGTGCTTTCAGTACTGGAGATCTGGGAAAAACTCAAATACATGGCTTAAGCAAATCTTCTAAAACGGCCCGAACACTGAACTACTAAATGATATTCTTTATTAGATATGACACTGCATATGGTGTTGCTGATTATGTCACTATATCACAGACTTCATTCTGGACAGAAAGCAACAAATAGATGTAGAGAAACACATCTCACACCCCCTTTAAACTGCCACAACCTGAAGTTCAACCTGCCACAGTCAAAGATTTGTGCATTTTGTACACAACTATCATGGACTTGACTAATTAGTGACCATCAAGTAGGCTACAGTTCTTGACAACTCCTGACAATTCCTGTTAAAGGTATAATATGCATTTCACAGTTAAATAATGTATGTTCAGAGACTGTTATTGTTCCGCCAAGGTTTGGCCTAATTTTTAGGACAGTCATAGGTGATTACATCATAATCGTAAGTACATTGTACCAGTTCTTAGAGAATGCATAGCCTTTTTGTAGGTGACATCAAACAAAAAATGGCAAAGAACATTCTACAGTAGAATTGTAATTAAGGACAATTTCGTGCACTCTAGCAAAACATTCAGGAGTCTGAGAAAGCCCCTTGAGTCTCAATTTCTTTACAAAAGAAACATGTTTTTGGGCTAAACCTTAACAGAAGTCATGACGTCAATCAATGTCCCAAAATCATAAATCATGAATCAGGAAGTGTTAGAGACCATTTACAAGGAAAAGTCCCTCAAACCACCTGTAAAGTCTATATGGATGATTAATACTGTGGCGCTGCCTTGAAACTGGTATTCCAGGAGCTCTAGAATCCTTTAGCTTAATAATCTTCATAAAAGGAGTGTAATTTCTGTGATCCTTGATACTTTTCATAAATGATGTCAATATACAGTATGTTGCTGATGACTCTATCAGGTCAGGTGGCCAAAATAAACATCTTACCTTGTCGCCTTTTGGTCCAGGTGGACCTAAAGTCCCCTGTAAAAAAAAGAAACGGAATATATATATATATATATATTCTATATATATTCTGTGTCATTTCCTTAAGTATAAATATGTTTGTTACTATACTTCTTTTCCTGGAGGGCCAGGTGTACCAGGAGGGCCAAGTGAACCATTTTTTCCTCGCCTTCCTCTGTCGCCCTACACATGATGAAAAATGACTCTTTAAAATAATTATTCTATTCAAAACATATTATTACATTGGGACTATAATTACTTTTACAGTCAAATTAATATAAAATGTGTATCAACAGAAGTGAGGAATGTAAGCCTTTTCTCTTCAGGACTAAATCCTAACCTGAATCAGGTTCATGGCCAAGTAGGTTTTACACACAAGGAATCTGAAAACCTTGAAATGGACAACTGGACAATTGCACTGCTCACATATAAAGAAAATGAAGAGAAATAAAAAAAAAATTGAATAAGAGAAAAGACAGCACAATGCTTCAGGATGGAGAGAGACAGAGTCTGGTCCAGCTGCTTTGTGTGGATCCTGTCCCTTGACCATCCTGTTGACACCCCTCTCCTGGAAGGTGAGAGTTCTGACAACTGAGTACTGACAGGGCCCCAGTTACAGTATGTCAGGGAAGTAGGACCTAGACAGCTGGTGTAGATGGAAAGGTTCAGAGGGATGGTGTCCTAACTGTCACGACTGGCCTTCAAATTGACAGTAGAACACTTTACTGCAAAATGATTTCCACATTCCTCAAAAAAAACATGGGCAAGGGCACCTTTTACAAAAACATCAAATTAAACCAGGAATGGGCCGAGAAAAGTGGGAAAAAAGTCCTCAGCAGGTCTTTCCTTGACGTTTAGATGCTCTTCTCTTGTGTACAAAATTAAGTAACTAAAGCAACATCCTAAATTAACAACAAAAAAGAAAACAATGTGTACCAACACACCTGGGCAGCCATCCACTGCGGAATCTTGGTCAAGCTGAATTAGGACATTTACCTCTTTACCTGGCTCCCCTGGGTTTCCTGCTTCACCTCTTTGACCTGGTGTTCCTGGGATCCCAGGGTTGCCCCTGATGCCCTGAATGCCCTGGGCTCCAGAAGGTCCCGGTTCTCCAGGCTCACCCTGGAGTTACAAGATAGAGCAGAAACCAAAGTAAAACAGCAGGGGAAAAAATCCTGCACCATTGCTTGTCCACATCTGATTAATCTTTGTTGAAGTGAGTGTGTTATGGTTAAAAAAAAAAGAAAAAAAGGTGCTGGGCAGTGAGATCTTTATGCAGGACCAGGGTAGGGAACTAGACCTTAACTTTTAAGGATAGATTGACCTGAAGAGTTTGAAAGTTTTCTATAGTGCTGATGCACATGATCAAACTGATTGTAGATTTAATTTTCTCTTTCAATTTGTAATAAGTTTTCATAAAGTAAGGTAAGGTAATTCCCACTCCAGATTCCACTTCTCTGACTGCAGTAAGCCCCTCCGTCCATAAAATAAGTCTTTATTTGTCACATATACATTACAGCACAATTAAATCCCTTTTTTGCATGTCCTTGATTGTTAGAACGCTACTTTAGGTTCAAAACATGAAGTCACCCATGAGGCATGCTCAAGGTCACAGTAGCAGGAGCTTGGCATTACTGACGTGATCCCCAACCTACAGAAAAACACACCACTACCGCCAATAAAAGTGCCATTAAAGACATTCTGTGACTTTCAGCACAAGTCATTTTAGCGCAAAAGCCTGGGCTTTGCCTTGGGCAAACCATTAACTTGATTATGGCATAAAATCTGCCAGGTAGGTATTTGACCACCTGAGCTCAGGTGCATAAGTTTATGCCATTTCTCTATCATTGGAGCTTCTTCAGGGTAGGACCACAATGCTTAAACTCATTTTAAATCCATAATATTCTACACTAAGCCTGAAAACTCAAGTATGGTTTCAGGATGGTTCCTGTATTGACTTAACTGGGACTGAGTTGGGAATGCCCCTTCCTTGACAGACTTTTAAAGGCTCTTCATGCTAACTGAGAGTGTAAACAAATGGATGATAGAAGTATTTTACCTTTTGCCCAGGTGGACCAGCCTGACCAACCGGACCACGGTGTCCTATTCCAGGCTCGCCCTTGAAGAACACATCAGTATTTTAAGCAAAGATCTAAAATGTTTGATTTTGTAAATATTGGCTGTTTTTCATTATCAGCTTTAAAATAGTTACCTTTTGTCCTTTTTCCCCAATCTCACCCTGTACAAACATGAAAAAGCAAAAGAAAAACATACTTACTAGCTAGAATAATAGCTAGAATAATATTTCATCTCATTTTTTAGTTAGTAATATGTAAGTACTGTATGCCCTGATCAGTCACTCTGGATAAGGGTGTCTGCCAAATGCCATTTTAAATGCAGAATGGTAAAAGATCCCAGGCTGAATTTTGAATATCCACTGAAGCAAGCACCTACAATAGGCCTGTGGACCATGGAAAAATGGAAGAAGGTGGTCTGGTCTGACACACCAAACATTGCCGCTGACCAAGTACACCCCTTCATGGAAACAATATCTCCTGACGGCTGTGGCATCATTCAGCAGGATAATGTGCCCTGACACTCTGCACATAATGTTCACCGGAACTGTGATGAAGAACATGACAAAGAGATTAAAGTGATGACTTGGCTTCTAAATTCTACAAATCCCAATCCAGAGGATAGGTGGAATGTGTTGGACAAACAAGTCAAATCCATAGAGATTCCCACCTCGCAACTTAGAAGACTGCTAAGATCTTGGTGCCAGATACCGTAGCACACCTTCAAAGGTCATGAGGAGTCCAGGCCACAATGGGTCAGAGAGGCTTTTGTTTGAAAAGTGGGGCCCAGACAATATGATGGAGGTAGATTAAGTGTTATGTACAATAAAATATATATACGGTCATGAGAGTAAGAAAAGTGAATCGACTGAATTTAAGGGGTTAACTGGGAGGAAAGGAGACAGAAAAGTTTTTCAAGAACATTGCTTGCTATCAGCAAAGGAACATGAGAGAGTGAGGAAAATTATAAATATTCTGATGAAACGCTCCTGGTTGTGATAACATAAAAATAGCACTATGAGGACATCAAAGCTAATGGAGTGAGGATGCTGTTCAAGCCACCCAGTTTGATGGACAGTAATAATTTTCCAACATGGCAAACAGGGGGTGGATGATGTCACATGTGTGGGTGGGATTGAACTGAATAATAAAACAAGAAATATATTACTATGAAATAGAGTAAAAAAAATAAAAAATAAATCATAATCACCTTAGGTCCTGGTAGACCATTTTCACCAGGAGGTCCCTTGAGAAGAAAATAATGATTTCCACTGAATAGTCATACTGTTAAACATGAAACTGTATACAAACAGATTTGACTGGTTTTGTGATTATAAATTATGGCAATTTAAAGGGTTTCATTTGTTTGTTTTCAATGTATTTCGGTGTAGTGCTCATCACATGACCTTTGTAATGAACTTATTACCTTGAGAAGTTCATACTGAGAGATGTGTGCTCTCATGTCTTCCTCTCTGTCCACCTCTCCCATCCTCTCCCTCTCCATCATCTCCCACTCCATCCTCCGTCTATCCACTATCTCCTCTCTCTCCATCTCCCTCCCTTGTTTCCTCGACATGACACTCTCCCTTTCCAACTCCTCCTCTATCTCCCTTTCCAACTCCTCCTCTCTCTCCCTTTCCAACTCCTCCTCTCTCTCCCTTTCCAACTCCTCCTCTCTCTCACGTTCAAGCTCCATCCTCTCTCTCTCCATCTCCATCCTGTCTCTCTCTCTCGCTTCATCCCAGTCCCAATCCTCCTTCTCATCGCTCCTCTCCTCGTCTCTGTCTCCTGAGCTCTGGTCATTCTCCGGCTGGTCCTGTATCCCTTGTTTCTCTTCCTCCTCCATGTCCCATTCTGTCATCTCTCTTTCTATTTTAGCCTGTCTCTCCACTCCTCTTTCTACTTCAGCAGCTAAATCTGTTTCCTTGTACACTTCAGCCGCAGATTCTGGATCTTTGTATTTCGACTTCTTTTTCTAAAGCAAGAGTAAAGAATGCAGCAGCAGTCACGTGACGTGTACAAATCCTCGATTATTTATTCCTAACTAAAAAACAAACCCACTTCCCTTACCTTTTGTGTATTTTTCTTTCTTGCATTATTTGAGGGCTGTAAATAGACAGAAATGTAAGGAAGAAGCTTATAAAACATTGTTGCTTTTTATATAACTATATTTCATTTTACATTGTGAGTCATTTGATAGCCTCACCAAAACATAGGCTGTATTACCTCATAATCAGGCAAGGGGGCGCTCCTCTTCACTTTAGGCATTGTTCTATTTGCACTCGAAGTGGACACCTGAAAATATCCACATACTGTCAAACTCCCTTTACTGTATAATCTGTTTACCTACAAAGATTTTTTTGATGCTAAATACCAAGCCACTTCTGCGATCAAATCAAATTTCTATAACAGCATTTTTAAATATATTTATACCAATGTTCTCATTTTAATACATTATTCACATGGACTTTTACAGCAATCTTAGTGTGATAATTGTCCTTGTCTCCAGTGTAAGTGTAACACACAGAAAGCTTTCCATGACTTGGAAAGTCTTCAGCACACATGAAGTTAGATAACAGGAACAAACTTTTTCCACTAAATTAATTATTTTAATGGTATTAATTAGATAAATCTCATTAGCATAGAAAAGGAACTTTTTTTTTTTTTTACGACAACACGGAGCAGAAATTCACAGTACATGAAATTACAGAACTTTTATCACTGGAAGTACACTTCATATTCACTCCACTGTATAACATTGCACCTTTGATCTTAACTTGCATTGTTTTTTGTTCTGTTATTGCAATCATGTAGTTGTGCTTCCTATTTTCCTTACTTAACAGTGAACAACTGTAACAAGGCAAAATAATGTCCCCTTGGAATTAATGAAGTTCTTTGAATATACAGTACAGGCCAAAAGTTTGGACACACCTTCTCATCTATCTGTCAATGTGTTTTCTTTATTTTCATGACC
>JAOVVA010000016.1:14318013-14334936 GCA_028565275.1 Leiocassis micropogon
AGTACATAACTCCACATGTGTTCATTCATAGTTTTGATGCCTTCAGTGAGAATCTACCGATGTAAATGGTCATGAAAATAAAGAAAACACATTGAATGAGTGAAGGCAGACAAGTACAGACAAGTTACGTTCTGGGAACATATTCCTAAGTCTGATTTGCTCTTAAGTCTGACAAAGTGAGTCTTATACACCTCTGACACAAATATACAATGTAAAGCATACCAATCCACTTGGCTAAATTTGAGCGGTGCATTTGTGCCCTTTGCCCACACTTCCACCATGTGGACAAAAACCATAACCGATCTTTTAAACATGCCTAATGAGTCAGCTGACCTCATTTAAATTCACCTTGGGAGGGCGGGACAGCACTACATGGTGTTAAAATGTTTGAATGGAACAGAGCTGTTTTCCACTGTATTGGACTGTGAACTCTGTCTTGTTGAGGATTTTCTGAAATTAGGATTAGTCACCATTAGGACAGCTTTACAGGACAGACATTTTCTATCCTCGTGCTCCCGGATTCATTGAAACCGGTGAGGCCGACTCATTTCTCCTGAACACACACAAGTATGTTATACTGGACATTATAAATTTTTTACATTCACTTATACACTGAGAATATCATATATAATTATAAATATCGGTATCTAGTGCACTGCAGTGTCTATTTTTTTGTACAATACATGTGAACTACTTCTGCGATTTGTTCATGTCTATGAACGTTCGTGGATCTGCGATCCGTTTGTTTCTGCAGAAATTAGTAACTTGAATGTTCGTAAGTCGGGGACTTATTGTATTGAAATTCAAAAGGTGCAGCTCATTAATGCTCATTGAAATAAGGTGCTGCTCAGTTTTATAAATACCACACCATGCCATACCATAGAGTGCATAACAAACTGACAAATCCTCCATGATGTGATGAGGTGAGGACGGAAATCTCGCTATGGAGACCAAAACCGCATCAAGCTGTAAATTTTTAACATGGCGGTGTATGGAGATTCACTTTCGGAGCCAGTTTCTAGTGATCATTCAAGTAAGTGCACCTTTTGGAACTTCCGCACCCGACTCATTTTTCACCCCTTGGGTACAACAGAATAAGATTTCCCCAATGATCCAGCCATCATGAGGCTGAATCCCTCCCGAGTAAATTGCATTAATGTGAACGTTAAATTATCCAAACAAAACATTATGAGCTGGTAAAACTGCAGGACGTTTAGAAAGGTAAATGAAGGACTTCCAATTTTACCGAAGTAACATTTTACTGAGGTTAGTGTAGGATTGAAACCCTCCCACACACACACACACACACACACACACACACACACACACACACACACACACACACACACACACACACACACACACACATACTGTACATAAATAAATAAAGACACACCAAGACATGTTTAGGAAACTTGAACACATTTACTGACACACATGCATGACAAGATTAAACACATATAATTGAATTTCACCAGTGAAAACATTTTGTAAAACATTCATAAAAAGGAATACATTGCCATTTTTTGTGTGTGCGTGTAACTGGAACAAATAAGCAAACAAATTCTAGCAATCCATTTATTCATCCCTTAATGTATTCTTAATAAATAAACCAGTGAGAAAAATGTCAAGTCTTCACAATCTTATATGAATTTTTCAGTTTTTCAGTTACAATAAAGTAATAATGAGAGTTTGGCATTTGTGTCAGTAAATAAATAATAATGCACAACACTAATAGCAAGAATTAACAAACCAGGGCGGATTTGTTTTTCAGATTTGAATGTATGTACATATAAATCTCAATTTTATTAAACTCCATTCTGGAGATGAAGAACGTGGAGCATGACATCATCACTGCACGACGAACGCTGGCCAGTCAGATCTTCCCAAGCTTTAACTCTTCCCGTTTTTTTTTTTTTTTACACACACAAACATACACACACGCACACATACACACAACCACACACAGGCACACTCTAACAGTTTAGGTGATCTCCTGCGTTGAGAGTCCAAAGAGAGAACGGATTAAATGAGGCTAAGCCAGCTGTGCAGCAGATGTGTAGCCGACGCGTAGCTGCATTCTGCGTGCCATAGCCATGAACCGATCGGCCGTGTGCCAAGTGCATGCTGGGAAGTTGCATTCATAACGCTCTCATGAAGAGGTTTATGTTATGTTTATTATAAGGCATTTAAGTGTAGCGGTTTCTCTTTTTATGTATGTTTTATACTAATGTTAACACTGGTGAAATTCTCAGATGTTTAAAGCAAGTCAAGCGAAAATATCTACGTAAAGGTATAAAAGCAATATTTCACCCTGGAACAAAATCGGAATTAGAAACACAATATATACTGTATATAATACAATTAACAGAACTTAATTTCATATTTAATACTGAGCGGAAGTATTAGGTAGGAGTGAAAAAAATGCTGTAAAGTAAGAATGCTTTCAAAAATACAAGTGTAATTGTTTATCTTTAGCAGTTAACTAAATGGAAAGTAAATCAACAAAAGAGAAATCTAAATCAAATCAGGATTTGGCGTGACCACCTTTTCCTTGCAAAACCAGAGTTGCCTTCAATTCTTCTATACAGTTTTTGGAGATCTTGAAGAACTTGACCACAGATCTTCTGTGGATGTAAGCTACCTCGAATCCTTCTGTCACGTCATGTAATCCCAGACAGACTCGACAGGCTCTGTGCGTCATCACTTCCCTGACTCCTTGTTCTTCTCTACGTTGAAGATAGTTCTTCTACATCGGCTGTATGTTTGGGGAAGAATAAATTTAAGTCCAATTAGACGCCTCTCTGATGGTATTGCATGATGGAAAAACACTATTAATCCAGACCAAATCTCTAACTTTATTTGCAACAACTTGCAAGGAAGCTCCACCATGCTTCACTGTTGCCTGCAGACACTCATTATTGTACCACTCTCCAGCTCTTTCTGCAAACACCCTACCTCCTGCTACGGCCACTTTGTTCAAATCTTGACTCATTAGTCCAAAACACCTGCTTCCATTGTTCTTCACCCTAGTTCCTATGTTTTCTGAGTCTCCTTATCCAAGGCATGGTTTTTAAGCTGCAATTCTTCTATGAAGACCACTTCTGATCAGACTTCTCCAGACAGGAGACGAGTATATCCCAGTCCCAGTATCCTAAAAAAATCCCTGATCCTAAAAAAATCATGACTTTGTGCAAGTGTGCAAGTATCTGTAACTAATAAGTAACCAAAGCCAAAGGGTAGTCACACCAAATATTGATTTGTTGTAGATTTTTCTTCTGTTTGCTCACTTTGCATTTTAACACCTAAAATAAATATCTTTAACAGCATTTTTTTCTTACCCGCCTAAAACGTCTGCACAGGACTGTAAATGCATACTTTTGCCAGTTTTAATTAGATGTTCCTTATTAAAACTCCTGATCGAGATTGTTGTTTTAGGGTGAAATATTAATCTTACCGAGCAAGCAAAATATCTACAAGACAAATGTGTATCAAACAAATGTCATTCCGAAGACAAGATATTAGTTCATGCCACATGCGAAAGCTTCATGCATCATCACTCAAATCAGATGCAGCACAACTAATGCAGTCCATAGAAAGTCTACATACCCCTTTATACATCATTATCTCATGATACAATACAATCTAATTTAATTTCTGTTTTTTTCTACCACTGCAGGTCTCCTGTGCCCGAAAACACCAGAGACACAAACTCGTTTCTGCCTTTCACAGAGTTCCTGAAAGAACCCTATCAATGGCATGGGTGACATGGGGGACACACGCAAGACCAGGCAAGATACTGTAAGAGTAAGATAACTCCAGACTGAAGGACATTTCAGTCAAAACGGAAGACACTTATTGGAAAAAAAAAGATAAAAGTCCTGTCTGAATGAATAATTCAGGACTGCAGTTTGATCTTAAGATCTTGATGAGCTCAGTCAAAAGTATCAGGATGTGAATTGGAAAATGTATTTGGCTTATCTTGGCTTAAGATTTTGGCATGAACAGAAAATGCTTTTTGGAAATGTAGAAAATAAATATTTGGTTTTATGTTCCTCCAAATTTATGCAAAAATCAGGCGGCACTGTGGCTTAGTGGTTAGCACTGTCCAGGATCTGGGTTCGATTCCCACCTCTGGGTCATGGAGTGTGCATGGAGTTTGCATGTTCTCCTTGTGCTTGGTGGGTTTCCTGCGGGTACTCCAGTTTCCTTCCACAGTCCAAAGACATGCAGATTAGGCTGATTGGCGTTTCCAAATTGCTCGTGCCCTGCGATGGATTGGCACCCCGTCCAGGGTGTACCCTGTCTCATGCCCCGCGACCCTGAATACAGGATAAAGTGGTATAGACGATGAGCGAGTGAGTGTAAAAATCATGTGGTCTTAACCAGTGTTGGGGGACGCTACTTTTTAAAGTAACTAATTACATTACAAAATTACATTAAATTAAAAAGTAATCAGTTACATTACAGTGTTACTTTCTGATAAAAGTAACTAGTTAGAGAACTTTTCCTTTGCAGAAAATGAAAACTCCTTTGCATGCATGTTGTTTTAGTCAAGACCTTTATAATTATTCTACCATCATCACTCAGCGAAGTTTGACCCATAATCTGTTAACTACTAATACCCCTATCTCACCTACGCGGTTTCGCGCGGTGGCCGTAAGTACGGTTCATCATGATCCACCGCGAGTTTTGGCGCTGTGATTAGGTTTCCATCTTTCCGCGCGTGGGTCCTCGCATAGTCAAACCACATAGGTGAGATAGGGGTATAACAGCAGGAATGTAATACGGATGACTTTCACACACATGCTAACGGATTGGGAATGACTGCTGTCTGGCTCAAAGATTACATAAATTGTCTGAATAACAGGTTACATTTTTGAAAATATAACTAAATAATCCAAGTACTGAAATACGTAACGTGTTACACCCAACACTGGTCTTAACCTTTTGACCTGCTGTTCAGTATAAACTTTGATTTAAAATGTTGTTCAGGGCCACTTTGCTGAATCTTTCATAGCGTTTGCTTGTGTCTCTTTCATCTAATCTCTGTCTCAGCATTATTTTTTGCTCTATTATTATAATGAGCGCTAGTCCTGTGACTAAGAATGCTATTCGGAAGCATTAGGAAATCACTCAATCGCTCATCGTCTATACCGCTTTATCCTGTATTCAGGGTCGTGGAAGGCCTGGAGCCGATCCCAGAAGACTTGGGGCACGAGATGTGGTACACCGTGGACCAATCCAATGCACCACACACATACAAACACTAAGGGCAATTTGGGAAACCGGAGAACCCGGAGGAAACCAACCACGCACGGGGAGAACATGCAAAGTTCATGCATACAGACCCGAGGGGGGACTCGAACCCAGACCCTTGAGGTTTATTAAAATCTTTTATAAAAAAAATATATTATAAAAAAAAAACTTCCATCATTTGTTTTTGTTTTTTTTACACATTTTATTTTGGGGGAATTTGTCATGTTATACAAATTGTTTTTACTAAATAAATACTAAATAATACTAAGTTTATTTTTACTCTTTTACGTACATTCTCAAATTTTCCCACTGTTTGTTTTTTTCCTTATATTTAACCTTATAAATCTGTTCGACGCAAGATCCTAATAAGAGTAAATGTATTCATGTAATTAATGATAAAAAAAATGACTTTTACAGGATAAGTAGACTTTCTATAGGTGCTACATTTAAAACAGAACATTTTCACTATTCTTACCTTTTCTGCAGCCTCTGTATCGAGCTCTGGTGATATCGTGCTAACATTCGGCTTGAAAAAAAAACACATAAAGCGTATGCTTTAGTTCCACCTTCTCACACATGGTCATGGTGAAGACGGTGAGAGAGTGTCAGTGCCGTACCTGCTGTGTGACTGCTGATATCGAGGTGAAAGCCTCTGTGGTTGTGTAGATCACCTGAGAAAAACAATATTTCGCACAAGTTTATCTCAACTTCTACAGTAGCTTTGCTGATGAGGGTGCGTTATCCCATCTCACGGTGGTCTTAATTCATTAATAACTCTTAACTAATTGCTGAAGGACACTCTTAAAGCAAAACCCGCTTTGAGATGAATAAACGTAATAATAAAAAATAAAACAAAGAAATGCAACACAGAATGTTAGTGAGTTTTTCACTAAGCATTTGAGAAGATGCGCCTGGAGATCTGTGTGTGTGAGAAGAAAAGAGTATGTAGTGATTAGGCTTTCAGAAACTAATAATACCAACATTAATCCTCAGTCTTATTCATTCACACTGTCACACTGGAGGAGTCTGCATCGTGATCTGACGTCTAAATAAAATTATTAGTTTGAGATGTATCGTGTCAGCATCGGTGTAGGAGACGAATAAACAGATAAACGACTGAATAGACAGACAGAGAGACAGATAGATTGGTAGAGTGGTAGTATGATAGACAGCGAGACAAGTGGATAGATTTTAATTAATTTTATCAGGATCAGTGCAGGAGACAAAGAGATAAAGATGTTGCTAGACAGACAGACAAATGAACAAATGGACAGACAGACAGATAGATAGGCAGTTAGACAGTCTAATAGACAGAGAGGCAGACAGACTGGCAGACAGATAAACAAATGGGCAGACAGATAGATGGCCAGCCAGCCAGCCAGATATATAGAGAGATAGAGAGATAGATAGATAGAGACAGTCAGACAAATGGTTAATCAGTCAGTCAGACAGACTTACATTCTAGATAGACAGACAGACAGACATACAGAAAAACAAATAGATAGACGAACAGACAGATGGTCAGACCTGCTCTTTTTCTTCCTCGTGAGAGAGAACAGTCCCTTCTGTAACCTGCTCATCCTGTGGTAATAGAAATGTTCTGTAAGACATTTATACTTCCAAAAACTCTCAACACTTAGGGTTTTTTATTTTTTATTTTTTAAAGACAGGCCAGAAATGAGTTAAACATAACATACAAAAGAATTAAAGCTCAATCCTATGAGATGATCCCTAGGTCTAAGTTTGTGTCTAAAATTCTAGATTATGTCAGATTTGACACTGTAGTCATGTTTGTACCAAAAAAGCAAAATCACCAACCTCATATTCATAATCTTCACCACCACCACCACCATCATCATTATTATCTCCATCATCACCATCATCATGAACCTCGTCACCATCCTCCTCTTCATCAGGGTTCAACTCTCCCTTTAGTTTGGAGTTTATAATTACACAATTATAATCATGTTAATAAACATTGTGCATCATTACAGAAGTCATTCTCCAGAATTAGTGAAATGCATTGCTAATTAAAATGAATAAAAATTGATAAATCAAAAGGAGGCTAAATGCAATACAGTTGAACCTTGGATTGCGAGCATAATTTGTTCCAAAGCGTGCTTGTATATCAAAGCAAACTTTCACAGAAGAAAAAAAAATGGAAACTCAGACGATTCTTTCCACAACCCAAAAATATTTATATAAAAATATTTAATACAAAATATTAAGTAAAAATAAAACTCATTAACCTGCACTTTACCTTTGAAAAGAATCATGGCTGAAGTAAGATGAGAGAGGAGAGGAGAAGGGAGGGGGCTACTGTGTAGGATGACATACACACACAAACACGCGTGTGCACGCACAAGCACACACACACTAATGGAATCTCTGCTCTCTGACAGAGTCTCTGTTGGCAAACTTCTTTAACAAAGAATCTCTCTAATGACACTTGCTTTTGCCTCCTTTTGAGGATTTCGCAGAAATGAAAATGTATTTAAGTTACTTGCAATCCAAAGTTCAACTGTAATATACTTGAAATAAAATCATGATGTGAAGTGAGACATTTGGGTTAAGGCTAGTTTGTTACAGTTCATGCACTTTTTAGATTGCTTTAATTATTTTCTGACTATAATCAGGAAGTTTTGAGTATTCCATATTTTTCTATTCAGTGTAAAAAGGATAAATAAAAATTATTTATCACGTTACTTTCTTCAAAACAGAGTATAAAATTATGTAAAATTACTGTTACATTATTTAAATGTTTTTTATTTAATATGATGTAAGTATTTAATGTGTTTTAGGTTGCAAAGATGACTGTTTATTACTTTAAGACTGATTATTAATTAAATGTTTAGAAAAAAATAATAAAGAGCAGTTATTTGTAAAGAATGTGAACGTATATTAAGAAAGAGATTAGTCACCTGATACAAGAAAATGTAGTTACTGAATTCAAAATAAATTAAATATAAGAACTTATTTAATGTATTATTATTACTATTATTATTATTGTATATATATATATAAAGTTTAATACTACTACTATTTCTACTACTAATAAAAAAACGTGTTGTTCAGTAGTCAAGGGGATAAATTATTATACAAACTGTTCAAAGCAATAATTTCACAGAAACTGTTTGTGAACACTCAATGTTGTACTTATGCACAATGAACATAAAGTATATGTAGTTTTGGAAATATTTAGACAGACATTTAGACAGAGATGTTTAAATTGGGAAAATCAGTATTAGATGAGTTTAGACAGGTGTTAGATTATGACATGTTTAAGCGGGGCATTTACCAATCGCTTCCTCTGTCGTTTATGTCGTCCTTTATTCCCCTTACCCTGGTTAAGAGTGTTACAATCACAAAAGGTTATAACATGTAATCACTTTCTAATTAGTGATACAGGAAATTAAATGAATCTAATCATCAGTCTCTGATTACACAGGTGAATCTTTAACATATAAGGTGGAATACATCATTAGTGGTAAACAATTGCTGTTAGAAGGGCCGTATTCAGAGTTGGCGCTTAAGTTACATTCATATTTATACTCAGACAAATTAGACATACTCACGCTTGCCTCATGTGGGTATAATTTTTTTTTTTCTGTGTTCTCAATTTGGATTTTCAGAGATGAACATCAGAGATTTAGTCAGCACATATTTTTTTAAAAACATTAAAAAAACCCCGAGATGGATAGCAAATGCAGTTTTAGGCTTTTTTTTCCTGCTGTCTATTGCAAGGTGACAAGATAGTTTAGTGATTAGCACAGTCGTCTCACTCCTCTAGGTCCTCTAGGCACATTGTAGTACATGAGTGTGTGTGCATGTGTACAACCTTTGCACACAAGCATTTCCTTAGGCGGTATGGATGGATAGATATCTACAACTGCAAAGAGCAGCTGTATTCTAAAAGCTAGAGATAGAAAAAAATCTATTACAGAAAGGCATTTGCTCAGAGATCTTAGGCTTGAATCCCAAAAGTCCCTAAGAACTGAACTGTCTGTGCTTTTAGGGTGGGAGGGGCATACTCTCTATAATTTCCTGTCAATCACAGTGTCACTAGCTGAAAAAATGTGGAGGTTGGTTTTACAGCTATTGGATGGAAAATTTATGTAGATAAAGTACCTCTCTTCTTTAATTTTTATTAATCTAACTTACTGTATTCATTGATAAATACTATAAATTAATGAAAATCGCCATATTTACTTATTAATAATTAGGCTCACATGGTAAGCACATTAATTTCTGCATGACCTAGTGCTGTTCAGAATGGTGCGTTACTAAGGCAGCGCTTAAGTCTGTAGTTACGCCTGAGGTCTGAATACTGATGTGTGAACATTCGGAATTAAATTCTCACCGCGCACGCTGAACCCAACTCTGAACACGACCCAAACGCATAAAATTAGATCTAATTAGTTTCAGTTTGTTCGAGTTATTCAAGTGTTAATCATATTTTGGTTACAGGTTATATTAACATGTTTTTACAGGTTTTATACTAATTAATGCTTTAAATGTTCATCAGTTATTCATTAAACAGTGCCGGTTACTTTAGAACGGCGGTTATTAAACCTCGGCCTGAGGGCTGCATTAACACGTGCAGAGAACACGTGATTTAGGATTTATCATATTACACTCTTAAAAGAAAAATCACCAGGGTTAATCATTTAGATTCATTTATGGAATATTAAAGGCTGTGAGTGTTATTTTAGGCTATTTAATGAAAATTAGTGGACATTATAAACCTTATGAAAGTTTTAACGTTGTTTGAAATGCTAATATACATACTGTATAGATAGTGTTGTGCAAAAGCCCTGAGCCACTCATCATTCCTTCATATTAAATTAATTTAAAATAAAATGATGTAGATTAAATTAAAGAAATAGGAACAAATGTTTTACTGTGACAGGCTGAAAAAAGCATGCCTGAACATACAGTTAAAAACTGGTTGTTTTACGTAACAGCCTCAGCAGCGACCTCATTTCCCCTCTCGTCTGTTCCAACCACTCAGTGTTCAGCATCACCAGTACAGTAAACTAATCACCGGCCTGATCATCTGTCATCATCTGCACCTGTTTCTCACTGTTTCTTTTTATACTTGAATGATTTATATGTCTAACAAATAAAAACATTTCTCTGAAACTGCCCAGGTTCAGCAACTGGACTGAAAATATATGAGGGACAAAAAAGTCTTTCAGGAAGCCTGGGGAACTATTCCTTAAGACTACATTAAAAATACAATAGAAAAAATAAAGTCTGCCTCGTTGGGGGGCAAAATATGAAAAAATGAGGGAGGTCAAGACTTTTGCACATTACTGCATGCAGTATGTTAAAGATCCACATAAAGAACCCTTTTCTTATAAGAGTGTAGATATCACATAGTGATCACTGTATAATATCTGTGCTGACATCATTAAAACATATTGATTAATAGCTCTGCTGATAAATGAACTTCACAAAACGGCGACAATTCGTTTTTTTTTTGCAATAAATTCAAGCTATGGCGCACCTTTCCTCTTTCTCTGCCCTTCTTCTTCTCGACAGAAGTCTTCTTTACTGTGTTGTCCTGACTGAGGAGGACGTCCTCCATACTTACCTCTGCGTTTGTTGTATTAATCTGTGTATTAAAAATGCACACACAGGGGATATAAAGAAAATTTCATTTCATTTTTAATATCCCGCCTCAAACTTCATTTTGTTCTGAGTGTGAAGGACAGCGCTTATGATTTAAATCATTAACTCATGCAATCAGACTGGGTATAGGGGTGGAGTCAGCTTGGAAAAGACCACGCCCATCATGACAGCCACAGTGTAACAGAGTTTAAACAGCAAAACAGCGCAGTGGCCTTGTTGTTCCTTTAATTTGTCTCATGTCTGTGTGAAACGATGACGTTTACCGTCTCTGAAGAGGAGTTGATCTGAGTAATGAGAATAGATGGTGCTTCTGTAAAGGATTCTAGCAGAGCCTCTCCTTCTTCTTCTACGTCTATCCTGCTCTCTGTTCTGTTCAGATCTGCGTTACTATGCATAGTGGTGTTCCAGAGGGTGCCACCATCTTCTGTGTCATTTAGCAAAACCTAAAAAAAAAATGTAAAAAAATAAATAAAAAGAAAAGTTTGGTCATGTTACATAACATCAGATAGACATTTTAATTTAATATAGTACACTACAAAAACAGACTGACTTCTTCCTTCTTTTAAAAAAAAAAACAATTTTCTTAACTGTGTACGGTTCATTTCGATCCACTTCTTCAGGCAGGAGTCCATCAGTCTGTGGCTCACTGGAAAGATCGTACTTCACTGAGTTCTACAAATAAAGATGGTTTGCATTGCTTATTAACCGTCACATTAATTCTTGATAAAAAAAAAAGACAATATTTACACCAGAGTGTAATCGAGTGTAATTAGTCTTAAAGTATTGAATCACTTCCTATGAAAGAAAACAAAGTGCGGTGTTACAGTATGTACTGTAACAAAGGAAAACATGTATTACAGTGCCTTGCAAAAGTATTCATACCCCTTGAAGTTTTCCACATTTTGTCACATTACAAACACAAACGTAAATGTGTTTTATTGGGATTTTATGTGACAGACATCATTGTGAATTGGAAAGACAATGATAAATGGTTTTCAAAACAACTACAAAGTATTGATTCAGGCGGGCTGCATACAAATGCACGCCACACTTTTCAGATTTTTATTTGTAAAAAAAAAAAAAAAAACAATTTTAAAACCATATATCATTTTTCTTTCACTTCACAATTAAGTGCCAGTTTGTGTTGGTCTATCACATAAAACACCAATAAAAAAAAAAAACACCAGGACAAAATGTGGAAAAGTTCAAAGGGGGATGTATACCGTTGCAAAGGAAAATTGTTAATAATTGTTGAGATGCTTTCTTTATAGAAGGAGTCTCCAGTATCAGGGATCAGAAGTGAAAGCTTTGAAGCTTTAAGATTTCGAGACAGAGGTGGTGCATTTTCTGTCTTGTTACATTTAAAAGACGAATCACATGCAGATGCTCTAACAAATCAAAATAGAGGATCTACTGTAACAGCAAAAACAAGTACAAATGGCTGAAAAGTGTTTCTTAATAAATAAATAATACATTCATTGGCAACATGCTGCAGTGCATGAGGAAGAAAACATAAACATAATAAACAGTACTTCCGTAACTATTTCGTTCCTCACATATATGATTCAGAACGAGCCATTTAGCATTAGAATAAACTCTATGTAGTGAAATAATGAGAATATTTTAAGCCTTACAGTGTATTCAGTGATGATGTTGGAGTCGGGGTGTATCGTCTGTCCTTTGGTTCTTTTCTTGGTACTGATCTCATGCAGTAGTTCCTCCATTCCATCTTGCAGAAGTCTATCAATTAAAGCCTTCAGCAGGGAAAGCTGAGAAAAAAAAATCATTTTTTGAACAAATACTGCTACTGCATATTGCTTTTGGAAAACTAAAAAGGACAAATGATTTGTCTACTTAACTTTACTAAAATCTACTTAACTAGATTTTGATAACAGAAGCTCACCTTAATGCCGTATGATTCAAATAAAGCCTCGATGTCCTGAAACGTAAATTTTGATCTATCCTTATCTGAATACACGCATGCACAAACATATACACACACAGAGTAGTGTGCAGTCAAATCTATGGTTTACCTTCATTTCAACACCTCTTCCTGGCAATCCAGTGTCCCCCTGAGCAAAAATTAATAAATACCACAATTATTGAAAAAAATTATCTTTGATATGGTTAATTTCAACAAACATACACATGTTATATGGACTAAAGTACTTGTCCAAACCTGTTAATTATTGAATTCAGGTGTTTCAATCAAGCCAATCAGGTCCCTTTTCCCGAGTGAAGGACAATCTTAATGCTTTAGCATACCAAGACAATGTGACGCTTCTATGCAACTTGAGCAACAGTTTGGGAAAGGCTATTTTCTATTCCAACATGACTGTGTCCCGGTGCACAAAGCAAGGACTATAAAGACATGATTTGATGAGTTCGGTGTGGAAGAACTTGACTGGCCCTAACACAGAGCCCTGTGACCTCAACCCCATTGAGCACCTTCTCATCCAACATCAGTGCCTGACCTCATAAATGCTCTACAGAATGAATGGACACGAATTCCCACAGAAACACTCCAACATCATGTAGATGGCCTTCCAAGAAGAGTGGAAGCTGTTATATCTGTGAAAGGGGGACCGACTCCATATTGAAGTGTATGTATTCGGATGTCATTGCAGGTTTGGGTAAATTTGTTTGTCCATATAGTGTACGTACCTTCTCTCCTGAATCTCCTTTTTCTCCCTGTTAACACAAAAACCAGGTGATAATATACAACTTAGGAAAGATACCACATGTAGAGTACCGAGCAAACGTCTTAGGCACGAGCAAAGAAATGATATAAAGCAGCCGTGTCTTCAAAAGTAAACATTTGTTCATGTAAAAAAATTCATATGGGAAAGTAAGAAACAGTATCATAATAAACATAAACAATAGTGTAAAATGCTTTGCTGTTTAAAAATGCATCAGGTACACTTTGTGCAGTTTCATAAGGAATTGTTTTATAACACACACACACACACACACACAGAGACAGACCCATAGCAGCTGAAGGCTGAAGACAGCAACACACTAAGATATCTTAAACATCCACCTTTTTGCTTTCTTCCCTACATTGCTGCTAACGCACTGTACGCTCAGGAAAGTAAATACTATTATTATAATTTGTGCAATACCTGTTAGCACTGCTATATATTCCATTGTATATGTTCTTATATTTATATTTTTATTATAATTATTGTTATTTTGGTCTTAATCTTAGATTCTCTTTATTGCCGCCAGTCTCTGAGAGCATCCGAACACATTTCTTTGTATTGTTACAATGAGAATAAAGTCTCTTTATGAGCTTCTACGTTTTCCTAAGCATGGTGATGAATCTGCCTCAGCTCTAATAAAGACTCTAATAAAGACTAGAGAGACTTTGTTATAGAAAGAAATGGCGTATTATGTAATTAGTGGCTTCCCTTGTTGCCATACAAAAAAAATTGTTGTTGGAAAAGTACTGTTTGGAATCTAATTTAATTGACTCTATAAGGCAATAAATTAAACAAGTATATAAATTAACTATAAAGTCATGAATTAAAAAAATTTCAAAGATCAAATTTGTATTCTTTTAAAAAATGAGGGTCTCTAAGACTTTTGCACAATACTGTAATTATTCATAAATCATGTCCTACCTTCATGCCAGGAGAACCCTGTGTACACACACACACACACACACACACACACACACACACACACAAACACACACACACATACAAAGGAGGAAAGGAGAGATGATGGAAATGATTGTAAAATTCAAACATTTTATCAATTAGATATACAGTATAACATATTTGACCTTAGATAACTGTTCACGTTTATTAATTTATATTTCATTGTGTTTGGAGAACACACTACTGCTCTCACCGTTGCTCCAGGAGGACCCACTGAAACTGGAAGAGATTTCTGAAAATCATCTATTGAGACGCCCTTTAAACAAAAACACAACATGCAGTCTAATTAACGCCAATGTTGAAATAAATCAGCTAGCAGGTGATAACTTCGCGCCTAATGTTTAGCATTATTACACACTGGGCAGTCATAAGTCAGACACTTAAGTCCAAAAGTTATATCAATATTGACACAAGGGAATGTTTCTCTTAGTTATGCAAGTTATCAAAGTAAGTTAATTTTCGGTTTGCTGTGCACACCTTTGTGTTTTCTGTTAATTCTTGTAAATTATAGGTTGGGATTAAAGAAAAAACAAAATTGGGGTAGAAAATGCATAATGATGGAGCTAGAGCTTGTCTTGTCTTTGATCTCTAATGTAATGTTAAATCACGCTGAGCATGAACGCAAGAGGAGATTGGAAAATGTGAAGAAAATATTGTGACTTAAAATTGTGACTTATACAGTGGGGCAAGCTTTGAATTTCAATATCTAAGTAATCTAATAAACTGCTAATATACAATATTGCTGCATAAAAAAAAAATTGTAATAGTCACATAAAGCATTGAAAATTTGGTGAATTGAACTTCCACTCTCATTATTCTACTGATTCCGAAATAACACTTTATCCAACACATCCTCGTATTTTGTAATTGTTTGTTTATTTGTTTAATAGGTGCCGAAAATTTTCTTACTTTATGGCACTTTTAAGTCACTATTTTTATTGGTCAAATTAATTAAATAATGCAGTTTTCTTCCCTACTTAAATGTAGAAAGACCTCTCCTATTGAGCGACAGCTACCAACAAGGAAAGCTACTTTCTCATGTGAATCTTTTGGAACGGCTGCTCACGCAACATTAGGTGGTGAAGTGAGAAACATGAAGAAAAGCACTATCCACCCTCTTCTGCCTGATTGGCTAGTGTTCCCATCCCCAGCTTTGACGTCAGCAAGAACTTGCGAAATCTCGACGATGATAAGGCAAATGCTTTTCTGTTGTATACATTTATCGAATTCAAAGTATAAAATTTAAGCTATGTGTGAAAACCAATTTGTGTGTGTGTTTGTGTGTGTGTGTGTTTTATTAATTCCTCACTCTGAATAATACACTCACTAATAAATAAATGATACATAAGCGTTCTGTACCTCAGGCATTACCACAGGAAGTCCAGGCAATCCCGGAGGACCTACATCCCCCTTCTGCCCATCTCTACCCTGAGAAGACACACCGGTTCCCAAATTAAATCGGAACAGAATTAAACAGCTTTATATAATTTAATGAAGATTACTGGGGCTTTTAAAAGTCTTACATCAACACCAGGTTCTCCTTTCTCCCCCTGTCACCATACAAACGTACTTAAATGTGATAATCATGTAAACAACATTTTAAAAAAATGAATAGTAATAGAGTCAGGCTCTTTACTGCAAACCTTTTTCCCATCACTACCCCTGAGTCCTTGTTGCCCCTGAAGTGAGGAAATACAGAGTTTTAGGTAGAATCAGAACTAAAATTATACATACAGTATCTACAGTAGTATGTATAATCCGACAGGATGAAAGCTCTTACATCTTTTCCTGCTAGACCTCGCTTGCCATCCACACCAGGTTTACCCTAAAAACAGAGCATTTTTGGACACCAGTCACATGGCAGGATAGCAAAACTACAAACTATAATCTGGTAGACTTTATATAAGTGTTAAAAGGTTTACATAATTGTTACACTTTGCATCCTGTGTTCTTTGCAACTGTGTGTTGGTTGGGTTGCTTTTGAACTCAATGTCATTTTCAGTGCAAAGGCAATAAAATAATTCTGTTCTTTTGATCTTTAGCTTAATGCAAGATTCTTTCTGTCACGTGGCACAATTAGTCAGCTCATTAGTCTATGATAACAGCATATATTACAGTGCTTAATAACTATATTTACTCACAGGAACACCGGGTAAACCTGGCATTCCAGAAACTCCAACGCGCCCAGGATCTCCTTTGTCTCCTTTCTATTAAAACACACGCAGAACTTAAATACACTCAAACATTCCAAGAATAATCTGCTTTTACTGTATATTACTGCACTTCTTCTTTTTCTTCTTCTTCTCAAATATCTCCCATCATACATCACACTAACTACAGCTCATTACAAGTCTAATTATACACATAA
>JAOVVA010000016.1:14338405-14352747 GCA_028565275.1 Leiocassis micropogon
TTAGCTATGAGTCATGCTTTCCTGCCATCAGAATTATTACTCACGGCTCCGGGTTCTCCTTTCTTTCCGGGTTCACCCTAAATAAATGAAAATGATAAAAAAAAAAAAAAATCAGGATTTTAATAACTGTATTAATTTTAATAGCTTAAACCCAGATGTCAACTAGGGAAAAAAGGTACGGATGTGTTAAAAAAATTATTTCAACAATTTAATGCGTTATACACCAAAATATAGAGTACTGAAACATGCGCATCTCGAGTCTGTGATTGTCGATGGGACATGTCGTGCTCCCTGTACAAAAGGTAAGCTGTCGTTAAAAATGAGTCTCTCCCCATTCGGCTTCATGGTTAATAAACTCACAGATGATGGCAAAGTACAGTAATATTGTTCATCTAGTCATTTCAGTACTGTATATTTTGGGCGCATATTGAATATATATGAGTTATTTCGTAGAATAACCTTTGGTCCATGCATTCCTTTTAAACCGTCCAATCCGTCTCTGTCAGATATGCCCTAAAGAGAATAAGTAAATAAAAATAAAGTAAATAAAATAAAATTGCACCTGGACTCACCTGACACTTTATTAGGAACACCTATACCCCTGCTTATTTATGCAACTGTATGATCAGTCAATCATGTGGCAGCGGGCCTATTGTTTCCATCAGACAAGAATAATCTTCTACAGTTGTCACTCATCCTACGTATGTTCTGACATGTTGAGAATTCTACAATGGCTTTTCTGTCATATCTGATCTCAAACAAGTCTAATCATTCTTCTGTGACCCGCCCACATCAACCATGATGCGTCTCTGGCTTTTTTCTTTTTTTTTCCTTTGGTGGTGACGATGGTGTTTTTTGCACCAACAACAGTTTGTGAAATTGTGATATTTTGCCTGGCACCAACAGTTATGCCTCTAGGATCATATTATGATAACATAAGCAATAACTGAAGCTCATCACCCGTATATCTCATGATGTATCACACTGCTGCCACACGATTGGTTGTTAAATGCATGAATTAGCATGTATACAGATGTTCTTATTAAGCCACACTACATGGGACAATTAAAAAAAAAAAATTTTAATGACAAGAACAGCATATAAAAACAGCTAAGCTATTATTCAACCCCAAATGTAAAAATATTCATATTATTATAACATCTGGAAGGTGATCCATACGTAATTACATTAAATAGATAAATAGGTAGGTTCAACTCATCACAGTGCACACACACAGACACACACACACACACACTCACTCGCTCATTCACACACTAATTCAGCCTAATCTGCAAGTCTTTGGACTGTGGGAAACTGGAGTACTGGAAGCGCAAAGTTACAGTGCTAATCACTAAACCACCGTGCCACCTGGAACAACTGTTATTAAATACACCTAAATTATTGACTAAATGCTCTTCAAGGACTCACTGCAATTTCCATTACTCCTGAAGGTCCAGGTTTTCCAGGTGGACCCTGAAGAAAGAGGAACATGTTAGAGAACACTACAGCTATTACTGTACTCAGCTACAGTATGTCTTGTCTAGTGTTTGTGTTCTTACCGGTGGCCCGGGTAGTCCCGTATCTCCTCGCTGACCCGGGAGCCCATGCTCACCTGGATCACCTGGCTCACCCTGGAAACGCACAAAATATTGTACCATATTGTACCATGGCCGGATAAAGTTTAGTAGATAAAGTACACTTAATTATTCAATAGATTTTTCTATTTGGATGCTATTTGTGTAGCAGATCCTTTACACATGGATTCAAAACTTTGGTTATTTTGCGAGACAGTGTTAGTAATTTTAATATCACTATTGAATGATCTCGCGTGGTATAGCTTTAGTCTTTTTTACTCGCTGCATGCTCGACTGTGGTTCCCGATGGAATTTAGTTCAACACGTTGTTTAAAACTGAAAACCTACTGTATTATAGTCAGTTAGCTACTTGTGATAATTCCTCTTACATGTAAGTCCACGCCTTTAAACCTGTTTGCTCCATGAGTGCTCAATCATGTCTGACCCTGACCTTATGTAATAAATAAAGGCTTCTTCTTCTTCTTTTTTCTCTCATTTTTTTCACTTCAAGTTTTTTCAACTTGAAAGAAATGCAAAGAAACGACAACAAACAAACAAATGAAAAAAGCAAAAAGAATAGGTGTACAGTATATAGACGTACCTTGACAATTTTGATGTTGTCCGATGTGGACAACTAAGAAGCAAGAGAAACACACAAAGAAATGCATAATATGTAGTAAAATCTTGCATTGTGTTGTGATATAAATGTGATAAACACAAAATAAATGTAGCAATAATACGTCTTAATAAGAAACGTCTCTGACTGTGTGATCGCCTGATGGTTTGAAATAATCGAAAATCTCACCTCAAAATTTCCGGGTGGACCAGGTTTCCCCTAGAAAGAGAGTGAAAAAGGAGAAAATAATTATAATTTATGTTCACTGCTGTAGTTTTTATTTACTAACCACTGTTACAGTCATTCAGCATCAACCTCATATTATTGAATTATGGAATTTAATTACTAAATTATTACTTCAACTATGCAAAGAATCTGTGCAATTTGTCTATCACCTCACATGTGTGACGTGTGTGAGATTTAAGGGCTTACCGAGTAGTGATTAAAAAAACACTTATTTATTTATTTAATAACACCTATTTAACATTTACTGAACATAAACATCATCTCGTAATGCCCTGATCGGAGAGTGAATCACAGAGGAGAAATGGAAAAAGTAGATCGGCTAAAGATGAAGTTTTGTCTTAAAACGACTCCAGCGTGTTAAATTTTAAAGTAGATTATTAAATCCCACACGTAACTGTTTATAACATCACTTTTACTCAACATTTAGATTCCACTTATGGTGCAGGTTAAACTTCAGGCAGATATATAAGGACTGCAACAGTTTCATTAAATTCTGTCCAGACAGTTTTACGTCTGGCTGGACAGACATACAGACAAACGGACAAAAACTTTATTTTCTTTATATAGATTTAATGAGCTCTTTATTATATCATTGAAAAATACAAAATTGAAGTGGTATAAAATCATGTTTAGTAGACATGCACATTTTATAGCGGCCAAACTTAAACTGATAAGTTGTATATTGGCCGTGTTGTGAAAATGCTTTTCTGAATGTAACAAAGGCAGTTAAAACGTCAAATGATCCTCATTAAAACACACACACACACTTCTAAATATTATATATCATAACACAGAACATACCTGATCGCCTTTCTCTCCTTTCGTCCCTTCAGGACCCTGTGAAGGACATACACAAGACAATTAATCTAAAATTGTGTAAATCTACTTAGCGTAAGATTACTTCTGACATACAATAAAATGATCATGTACAGATCATTACAAGCAAACAGCAGGCTTTGAAAACCGTCAGAGTTTAAACGCCTTAAACTCCATGGACCAGTCGCACATTCCTGTTATAATTACTCTATTCATAGTTCATAGCAGTTAATAAATAATATACTTTAAGATCTTTAAGAACTAAATAATGAGCCAAGTTGTAAATATTGATTAAAAGACTGCAGACGCTTACAGGAAGCCCAAGTTTCCCAGAATCTCCTTTCTCACCAGTGCTTCCTGGTTGTCCGGGGAAACCAAGAGGGCCCTGAGGCAGAAATAGAAATAAAAATTAATTAAGTAAGGGATTAGACATTCATCACATTACAGTATGAAGTCTTTTTTTTTATTCCTATACAGTGAAAATATGGATATGCTAACAATCTTCTGTTCATTCAAACATGCAGTGCATCATACTTTTTATAAGATAAAACTTTATTAATCCCGGAGGAAATTCTTGTGCCAATGAAATGAAGTAAAAAAAAAAAAAACATCTACAAAAGTAGATGAACGAAAAGATAAACAAAAGTAGAAGCAACAACCAGTACCAATAGGAATAACAGAACCAGATTCAGATCTATTGTACATAGCACCAGTGACGAGTAATATTGCACATGATACTGCACGTGACATTATTAATAGGGAAAATATTCAGTTCAGTTTTATTTGTATAGCCCTTTTAACAACTGACATTATCATAAAGCAGCTATACACAATCAAAGGAATTATTTAAGTTTGTATGAAATGTGAATGAGTATGAATTAAAACGATCAGACTGTCCCTGATGAACAAGGCAAGGATGACGGTGGCAAGGAAAAACTCCCTGAGATGGCAGTAGGAAGAAACCTTGAGAGGAACCAGACTCGACAGGGAACCCATCCTCATCTGGGTGATAACGGATAGCAGGGATTGATCTGCATTCATACTGTGTGTTAGAAGACTGGAAGCTTAGTATAACAGGAGATGTGTTTAAGTTAATATGGAGTCCAGTTCATTATTGGAGGCTCAGATAGACTGTAGGAAACTCCAGTCCTGAACTATCGAGCGACTACAGTTACGAGTCCTCGGAGAACAGCTGTTAGAATCAGCCAAATATCTGTATATAGAAACATCAACAAGACGTGAATAAATCCCCATCTTGGCTCCCAGTGTGAACAGTGCTATATACGAGGTGGTATCAATAAGTTTCAGGACTAGTTTTATAACATGAGAGAGGAAGCGGAAGAACTCTCTCTGAGGAAGGAAGAGAGGAAGAACATCACTGGAAGAGAGATCAGGAAGACGTTCAACGAGCTCAACCCCCGAAAATGTTGAAACCATTTGGCAACTTGTGCATGATGATCATCTGAGAACCATCCACAACATTGCGACCATTATCGGTGTGTCATACGAAACAGTCCAGGCAATCATCACATGAGATTTGAACATGCACCCCCAACGTCTTTTTTGACATCCGCGGCATTGTGCTTCGAGAATTTGTCCCCAAGGGCTCCAGACAGTTAATAGCAAATTCTCCTGCCGGGTTTTAAGGCATCTGAGAGAGGGTGTGCGGTGAAAAAACAGAGCGTGTAAACAGAGTTAATCTTGAAACCTTTTGATACCACCTCATATGTTCAAATCAATGAAATTTTATTTGTATAACTCTTTTAACAATGGTCACTGTCGTAATGCAGCTTGACACAATCAAGATGTGCGTATTCACTTCTTCTGTATATGGACGAGAGTTACAATTTTATTTGAGTCTTATCTACACCTCATTATTTCTCTCTCTAGTCTTTTTACCTGATTTCAATGACTACCCTAATTAATTTGCACCCTCCTGTCTCTCTGTCTAATCACAAGATCTTATCATCGTTACTTATTGATTAAGTTCTGAAGCATGTTTTCTCGTGTTTGTATTGATTTCTCTGATTTTTGAATCGCTCCTAGTTTTGATCTGTGCTTGTGTGGTCGCGATTATTGCAGGTGGTTATTGCCTATTATGGGCTTTGATAAGGCATTTTGAATTTGCTTTAATAAGCATAATGTAACGATCAGTAATTTTCTGTTCATTACTTCTGACAATAAGCCATAGCATTACTGTACATTCACCCGTCTCATATTGAGTAGATCCCTACCTTTCTATCAGAATTAACCTTTTCCTCAATGTGCATCATTGAGCCTTGGATACCTATGACTCTGTCGCCGTTTTTTTTACTTCCTTGAATCACTTTTGGTTTGTCCTGACCAGTGCAACTTGGAAACATCCCACAAGAGCTGCAGTTTTGGAGTCCTCTAGCCATCGCTATCTAGCCCTTGTCAAAGTCATTTGAATCCTTATGCTTGCCCATTTTTTTCTGCTTCCAACACATCAACAAAGGACAAATGCTCATGTATTGTTTAAAATACCCCATGTATAATTGTTCCCTCTCTTTTTTCTCTTGCTCGAAGACAATAATTTTTTTTTCAGCTTGGAATATTACAGCAACACACACAAAGCGCAAAAACGTAAACTTCACACTAAATAATTTCAACAGTACGGTGATATAAGGAGATTTACTGTAGTATTAGAATTAGTAAGAATGAAGAATGATATTATGTTACAGGATAGCAAAGATATACAGTATAAAGTTACCCTGATGCCTTTCTCTCCTGCCTGTCCTGGAGAACCAGGCTCTCCCTGTGGAAAAATAACCCACCGCCATGAGTCAGATATAAGAATGAGTCACGTACATCATGGATGTGATATAGATGTGCATGAGTAACTATATATTCATATGCATTAGTGAGTGTTGTGTTGTTGTGTTTGTGTGTGCTCTTGCATAGGGGTAAGTTTTCCCTCACCTTCACTCCAGCGTCTCCTTTTAAGCCGGGCAAACCCTGAAATAACGTTTACAACTTTTAAGCACCTTGGTTCCTGTCTGATCAGTGTTGTAACACATTTCACTTTTGTCAGTTCTGTCTGAAGTCTGAATCATTAAAACTTTATCAAAAACTTCAGGAGATTTATTCAACGGGACATCAGTCCTGGTGCGAGATGTACCACCTTATACATCACATCAGGCACCGCTAGAGAAAATTAAAGCGATTTATAAATATAATCATTAGCCAGGGATGCTTTACACACAAGCACACACATCTCATCCATGGTTTACTTACATCTTTACCTCTTAGTCCAGGAGGGCCAGGGTTTCCTGACAGACCCATGTTACCCTTTTCCCCTTTATAGCCATCGTTGCCCTGAAGACACAAACAGCCAGTTGGAGGTTTAAGCTATTACTTATTCAATAGAAAACTATTTCTAACATACATCCTGGAAAGCTCAAACTACTTTTTAAATACTTTATGATCCACAAAACACAACACTATGACCGTGATTTATCGAAGGCCTTAAATAAAGAGGTTAAATGGAGTGTGTAATCAACTAAATTGTGCCTGTGTGTGTGCATTTAATCCCCATGATGTGCATAAATGATAATTGAATAATTATCCAGTCAGGTGCAAAGTATTTAAATAAGAGATATTTAAATAAATGTAGTAATTGTTTTTAAAGGCCGTAACGAGTTCAGATTTTAAGGAGACTCCTACAAGAGTAAAACTGGAACTTGACACGTGAATGTATAATTAAGAGTCGAGTATAATTTACATTTACTGCATTTGGCAGACACTCTCATTCAGCGGTTAAGGTTAAGGGCCTTGCTCAAGGGCCCAACAGTGGCAGCTTGGAGGTTCTGAGGTTTGAATCTGGGTCCTTCTGATTACTCCAACACCTTAACCACTGAGATTCGAGAGTACTCGAAAAAACTTCCTGTTTACAAGCTGTTGGTACCGGAATTTAACTAATGTATTATTATTATTATTATTATTATTATTAAAAGTAACAATAATAATAATAATATGTACAACAATAATATAGCTGGTGATAAGCAGTGATTAAGGGGGCCAAGCACTTTTTGTGCACACCTTTTTAGTTAACATATCCAATTTCTTTTTCAGCAAATAAAGTCTTACAAGGTCTTATCATGTTCAAAATAATCGAGATGAAGACGAATGACTTGAGGAGCATCAGACAGGCCTGATCATGTGTACACGCCTATCTTTGGTAGATGCTAATTAATATTAATGTGTATGAAAATACAAAGGTCACGTGATAAGGTGTCAAAACAAACAAGATGTCGGAAACCCAAACAAATGAAGATGTTTCTTGGCAGACTCGTAAAAGCTCGCGTCTTTTTGTGAGTTGACTCTGTGTCCGCCATGATGGCTGTTGGAAGAAAATTTTAATGAGGTTGAAGGTCACGTGATCTTAGCGCCATGGAGCTTGGGCCTAATTATCATACTAAAAATACAGGCTGTACAAAACAATTTTTAATTATTTTTTTTGTATAGATAGAGGTGCAACGGCCTCAAAACAATAAAAGTCTCACTTGTCATGTTTATGAATATTCTTCTTATTTATTGTGTCCTTTTACAGTCTAAATCGATTTTTAAAATAGTCAAATAAAATGGTGGAAAATCTAATATGGCCGACAATTAATATGACAGAATTGAATAACTGAACCTGGTGATCTTTTAGAGAAATTAAGTATTATTTAGAAACTATTCTCGAAAACTATGAATAATTATTCAAATGTAATATTGTAATGCTTGTCTGATTGGAGTAATTTGCTCAGCAATTTTTTTATTTGATCTTCAGCAAAAAAAATCAGGACAGATCAGAAAATAATTCAGTTTTTTTTTTTTTTTTACAGTACATACTTGATAAAGTTTAGCCGCCGGAGAAAAAATAATAAAAAATGAGATGATCAATAATGTAATAGGTTACAGGTTACAAATCTTTACCTACCTTGGGTCCAGGTTTCCCTGATAATCCAACATTACCCTGCGCACAAATACAAAAAGTTTTTTTCTACACAAGGTCAGTCTGCAGATTAAGCCTACAGGTTATTTATCTTAATTTCACTCACCCTCTCACCACTCTCACCCTTAGGACCTGGCGTTCCAGGAATCCCGAAGCCAGGACTCCCCTTTAATGATCACAGAAACAATAAGCCAATAATAAAACAGTGAGGCATCTATCAATAAAGCAATTAGCTGTGTACAGAAATACAGATTTACCTTTTCGCCTTTGTCTCCCTGGACACCTTTAATTCCCTGAAGCCCAGGTGGTCCGACCGGGCCGATATCTCCCTATAGAGTGGTGGAAAACCCTTATTCAATTAGTTGTATTGGTGGTACAACTACAGTAGCATCACTATATCAGTTAATGGCTTGCCACGCAAACACTTAAATTACTTGAAATAAATGTAATGCTTTATATAGAAAATTGGCCAATAACTAACCCCCTGTATGTGTTCAGTAGTAATGAAAATACTTCAGGACTCTTCTCCATCTTTTATGTGTCAATGTGTCTGAATTTGTTTTTCTATCTACCAATGTATAGCACATTATATAGGTCAATATAGGACAGAATACGTCAAAATAGGACAAAATAGGACAAAAAAGGGCAAAATAGGTCAAAGTAGGTCAATATATAGCACATCAACATATTTGAGACTATGATACACACGGTGTAATCTGAATTAAAAAGCAGCCAATGAAACAGTAGTTACACCTTTAATAATTGAATTAAACTTTTTATATCTGTGAAAATAAATTATTAAACACTTTTCTAAGGGATATAAAAAATCTAAATAAAAAAGTGGGAAATCATTTTGTTTAACTCCTGTAAAGTGTTTTAAATTTTAAAATCTATTAAATCTTGCCAACAAAACAGTATTGATATCTGATAATCAAATAAAACTTTTATTTTAGATATATAAAGATATAAATCTAATATTAATAAAAAGGGAGAAAGAAAATAGAAAGGGGAAATTTTTTTTTATTTTTTTTTACTCTTGTAAAGACTATAGTTTAAATGTACACAATATGGATACCTGTAATATTTAACAAACACACCACCATATTGGTATCATATTATCATGTCATATTGGCCAGTTACAGAGTTCTATTTGAAATTTTAACATAATAAACAAATTCACAGTTTCAAAAAATTCAACAGGTGTTCAAGACAAACCGAGACACAGTTCTGAGAATAAAAACTGCCTTGATTTCTCTGTATAATCCCCTGTATACACTAATGCACTTATCCCAGTGTTTCACTAGTGCTTGGACACCATCAAGACAGAAAGTTTTCTCATGACGAAACAACTGTCCTCATTCTATGAGTAGAAGAAATCACTATGCATTGTGAGATTTAGTTAATTGGGTTTACAGTGAATTCTGGGTAATCATATTATGCGTTATTGTCATCGGCTGGGAATGGACATACGGACTTTTGCACCATTTAAATATTTTTTCTGCGCCTAAATCAGGTTGATCTGAATGCCCCTCGTATATTCCAAGAATAAGGCAAAATATGATTACCCAGAATTCACAGTAAACCCAATGAACTAAATCTCACAATGCATAGTGATTTCTTTTACTCGTCAGGATGGATACGCCAGCATTCAACTATGCGTATAAATACAAATTCAAAAGCCAACATCTACTTTAAATACTTTGAAACACTTTAAATGCTAATGCGTTTCCATGAGTTCGGGTTGCTCAGTAATTTGTGCCACTCAAATTGTTTATCTAATAGTTGGTTACGAGAATGTTTCGTTACACACAGAGCTGTCTGAATTCAGTCCTCCGTCTCCCTAAATAGTGCTCTATACAGTATATATATATATATATACGGTTCATATAATAAACAACTGAATGTGTGAAAGTGAGTGATTTCAGACACTGTGGCAGACACATAGAGAGAGAGCTGTGCCATTATAACAGAGCGTCTCTGTCTTTTCTCTTTTCTTATCCTTTATAGAGCATGTTTAGAAACGGAGTAATTAAAGGAGATAAAAACAGCTTCATACCTATTTTTGTAACATGGACAGTCAGTTAAAACTACGAGCTGTGTGTTAACTCTACTGTATAATTGCGTATTTAAAAAAAATGCAACAAAAACAGGAAACAGACGTCATGTAGAGAAATCTAATGCAGAATGATCTTACCTTTCTATCTCAGGTCAAAACATATATATATATATATATATATATATATATAAAAAAACAAACAAAAAAAGCAATAAGTGTATTTGTAAATATAACAACAGTGAGACACGGAAATGGCACCGGAAGCCACAGTGTTATATTACAGGTATAGCGCTCTTACTCATCGCATCATTACTGGCAGTGTTGCTACATTACTGTCAGCCTCCTTCATGCTCGGAGTGTACAAGACGTCAAGTCAAACTTTTAATGAACATCACAAATCACACGCTGGAATAGCTGCAGCGAATTGAGACCTCGATCTAAACCCTGTATGGAGCGTGATTGCTGCCTTTTTTTGAGAGTCACGTTCGTGGGGGGAGTAGACCTCCGGGAGACTTTAGTTTCGCACGAATTCCCTCTTCACAAATTAACAGTGGATGAATCATCACAGAGACGGCCATATTGCTCACTTTTATCAATGTAGATAAAGGCATCCCACAGGGGGCGAACCAAAAAAAGAAAAAAAGCGAACGTGCCAGATTTGATAAAAAATACAGCAAAAACAAGCGCAGTGTGCGTGGGAGCCTCCTACAGATGGCCTACCTTTGCTTCAGAAGCTCCGTCATCATTTGAGCATTTGTATCTCGTTAGGATTGTATACAGTATAACACGTCGTTATATTATTTATAACAATATAAACAATATCTTTCTTACCCTCGCACCCTTTTTCCCAGGGGGTCCAAGGATCTGTGGACGAAAAGGAGAATGAGAATCTGTTGATATGAAAAATCTTTGATGTAAATCTGAGCAAGTGATTAAAGTGATTTGATAATGTTTACGCCTTTAGCTGGGTCTCCTGGTGCTCCCTGCTGTCCCTGTGAAACAGAATGAACTCTTCAATACACTCGTACATCTCATACACACTGGCATAAAACATCAAATACATTTCGGAGATGGACAAATGACTAGTCTTTTAAACATGTTAAGGATGAGGTTCAGAAGCATGAAATCGATTTGCAGCATTGATATATGCGTCACAACACCACAAGTCAGTTAAGTTTACAGGCAGTTCAGTTTTTGCAGAATTGGGATTATTTTCAAATCCTTCAGGCAACCATAATTATATAAAATAAAATAGCCTGTAAACATAATCTGTGTTATTGATTTGTCCATCCCTGTACCTTCTGATCACATCCTACGATTAATATGAAATAGACTGAAGTCGTCAAGGCAGGACGGAAACGGAAAGGTCAAGATTTCATCATCAAGATATAAATGACTCACACTGGGCCCCAATTAAGTTGTGTGAAAATGTTTGCATTAACCATAATCAAAATTCCAAAAGTTTCAGAAAAACTAATTTTCATTGTATTAAAAAGTGTATGTTGATTTCCGAAACAACTAATTTGCATTTAGCGACACCCACGGAAGCCGCAGAGCTAGCAGCGTGAAAATGAATGATCAGGTTAAAGCCTGGAAAAAGTGAAGTGGAAGTTTTTGAGTTGCCAATAAAATATTTAGTAATTTGTTATTAATAATAATAAGTGAGCACTACATTTTTTATCAGCTTTTTTTTTTTTTTTTACAGCTTACAGCCCTGCATAGTTTATACAACACCATTTTAACATAATGAAATGATTAATGTCTTATTTGTGTTTTTGTTAGCTCACTTTTTAAAAAAGAATTTGTAATTAATGGCAATAATTAAGCAGTATCACACAAGAGGGGGTGCTGTTGTGCTGGTGGTAGGTACGAAGGTACACTCTGGGAGGGAATTAACTAACCTTGACTGCCGGAGCTGGCGACTGTCAGTTAGTGTAAATGTACAGATAGTGGACATCTCATACATTTCTCTTTATATTTACACTTTTTCCACTTTATAATAGCAGCTAATTAAAGACTGTATAAAACCCAGGATGTGAAGTGATACATATAGTCAAAAGTCCCAATGCTGTTCCTGTCCATTATCAGCACTCCTCAAATGCCTCTCATACTGTAGTCCCTGACCTAATGAACTAGCATGAGGATGAATATTTTGGACAAGACACCAAAGCTCTTTTTTGAAGTTGCTTTGGATAAATGCATATACTGAATGCCGCAAGTGTTCAAAAACATGCAATTTACCCTTGATAGTATATTTCAGATATTGTATAACAATGCCATATTCCATGCAGATTATGTTATTTGAAGTCAAATAAAGTGAAGTTTACACGAATAAGTGTTTTCATGCATACAGTACATTTTCACACACACTTAGGAGCAGGAGTAGGATATAAACAAATTTTCTTTTTTAGAAATAATATATATATATATATATATATATAATTTTATTTATTTATTTTTTTTAATTATTATTATTATTTAAAAAAAAATAAAATCCATTCATATTGAGATTGAAAGTTAGGTTACATTAAGATAAGTTAGGATAAGATAAAATAAGTTATGTTAAGATAAGATAAGTTAAAATAAGATAAGATAAAGATAAGTGAAGTTAAAGATAAGTGAAGTTAAGATAAGATAAGATAAGATAAGATAAGATAAGATAAGATAAGATAAGATGACGTCAAATGAAGTTAGGATAAAATAAGTTAAGTTAAAGATAAGTGAAGATAAGATGAGAATTATTTTAAGATAAGATTATTTTAAGATAAAATAAGATAAAATAAGACAAGATAACATACTGTATGATATAATTTTTGGCTCTAAGCATAAATTTGTTTTAGGAGCAATATTTGCATGTTAAAAAACAAAAACATTACATGCATATAAATAACAAGTTCATTAACCATCAAACTATAATTATTAGTCATGGCATTGAGAATAAAAACAATTTTTTTTAATGCTTTATGCTATATGATATATACTCATATATCATTAAAAAACCTGTTGTCTGATTATATGCCATATCATTATATAATCATACATATTAAAACTATCTTTTAGTCATATGTGTTTGTCAAAAATGTTTTTTTTTTTATGTTTTTTTATGTAACAAAATCTGACATTCACCTCCTCCCCCTTCAGTCCAACAGCTCCAGGCAGGCCCTAGTATTAGAACAAACAGAATGCATGATCCTTTAAACATGATTAGTATTCAGTAACTGCAAATGGCTTCAGGTGATTTTAGACTTAATATGATGCACATTCAACTTTTTCTCTCCTTTTTCTCTCCTACACCAAAGCCTTGTCTCTAGTCAGAAATTCTGGCTGTGTAAATATTAATGTAAGACCTGACAGCTAACCAATCCAGTCAGAGATGCAGTAAAAGTTAGTAAAGTTTCATATTAAACTGACTCAAAGTTGATTTATAGTGGTGACATCCATCAGCCCAGCTCAAAATGAAAGATTAATAATTGATCACCATAATCACGGATACTGAAACACCTTCTCAGAGCCGTGCCTCATCCGGGAACGGGAAGCATTTCAATTAATGCAGGTCCAATGCAGATCATGTAGTGGTTAAATCTATTGCTGACCAGAGAGAGAGAGAGAGAGAGAGAGAGAGAGAGAGAGAGAGAATCTTTCCCCTCACTAATCATCTTCTTTAATTTCCCCAGGGTGCCCCAACCCATTCTCTCCTAATAGCATGCTGTATAACTGAAATAGCATCGAGGAACAGACCGACTGTAGAGATGATTGCAGAGGAAACAAAAGAATTTAAAAAGGACATTATTGGTTGTCACAGATGTGTCCTAAATCATCTCTGCACATTTTTTATTCACTGGGAAGAGTGAATTGTTTGAGACTTTTGGGTTAGTGTATGTTACAGTCTCAGTAATCCTGACGTATTACTGTATGTGACAGACACATTTCAGACACATCCACAGTGCTTCATGTGTACATCATTTTTAGTATAAACAACTTTCTGCATCCACCCACCACTTGGGTAAAATATGAACCCATTGTTTTTTTTTTTTGTGGATTTAAAGTTTGCAACCCTTCCTACCCTTGCGTAAAACT
>JAOVVA010000016.1:14361214-14374188 GCA_028565275.1 Leiocassis micropogon
GAGGTAGGTTTTGGTCTCGCCCTCCTGGGATGGCCTTCATGAGAGCCAGTTTCATTATGGTGCTTGACGGATTTTGCTAATGCACTTGACAATACTGTTTTTTTGTCACAACTTCGCACATTTGAATCTTGGCATTACACGATAAAATCTCCAGTGTTGATTTAATACTTTTAGAGTAAATTTAACTTCACCGGAACCTATTTAAAGACTGTATACGTAATTAACTTAATTTAATTAGGTTAATTAAGTGTTAATTTGGCTCTGGAGAATTATCTTCGCGATGTATCTTGTATCAGCTTCATGAAGGCACCTGTAATGATTTTCCAACACCTCTTTGCTTCCACTGATTTGCAAAGATAAACAGTGGTTACCTTAAAGCATCAAAAATATAGAAAAGAATATTTTGCTTACTGCACCATGTGTTATTAATAAGTTTAATGTCTTTAATATAGTTCTACAGTGTAGAAAATAATACATATACATCACACATACAGTACAGTAGTAATTTTCAGTTGCCTTCTCTTTATAAATAAATAAATAAACATGGAAACACAGCATTACTTGTGTCACATGATCAATATAAATAAAACTTAATAATAATAATAATAATAATAATAATATCAGCAATAGACCCCTCAATTAAATCAAACAGCAACAACAACAAAAAACTGCCACCAAATTCCACTAATAAAATGAAATAACTCACTAAATAAAGTGTTGAGACAAGTTTTGGCACACGGTGTACTCACCCTCTCTCCTTTCTCCCCTTTAATCTTTAATGAGAACGGATCGTAGTCGGTGCCGTCTACCTTGGGCCGCTGTGAACCAGATTTAAACTCAAATTACAAGATCAGTAACACAACGAATCCTAATCATCTTACTAATCGTGTGTAGCATACCAGTCCACCGTGTCCGAACGCATCCCCCTGTGAGGATACAGACAGGACTATACATTAGAGTATATATACACTGTACAGTATTACATTATACACAAATTATGAATTAATAAAGTATGATAGCATTGTGGGGAAACTCAACCTTTTCTCCCTTTTGACCCTGTATAAAAAAAAAAAATTGAGAAAAACTTAATTAGCTAGATATAAATGATTTGGGTTTAGAGTATTGAATTGTAGCGGTATTAGATATGATACCTTGCACTGGACTGGACAAGGACCCTCAGGCTTTGGAATAGACACCGGGTCACTGGTTGGTATGTCCAGTTGGTCAGGCTATGGACAAATAACGGTTAGAAAATCAACATAAATATACACGTACAAACCTTCAAATACATCCTAAGCTTAGGAAAAAGTCATCACAGAAATGTAAACATGAGATGCCTGGCTAAAGCACAAAAAGAGCAGCAAGTAAATAAAAAGTAATAATTTACTTACTTAATTAAATGTGTTGCAAAATTGTCACAAAATGTAAACAGTGGTCTATGATTAATCGAAGTATTTTTGTTGTAAGATATATTGCAATGTTTAAGAGAGGATAATAATGTAAGGGTTATGACTAGGGGGTTATGAAAGGATTTTTGGACTGGATAATGTCTTAACATCAGAGATACATTTGAAAAACATTAAATTTCTTTATGAAAAGAGTGATGGAAAAAAAGAAAATAACTTCCATTTTAGTGGGACATTTAGTTTAGCCAGTTTCAAGTCTTCAAAGAAAAATTTTTGGAAGACGTAGAAATTTTAAGAAACCTGGCAACCCTCACTAATATTCTGTCCCCCGAAACATCCATATTGATGGGTTACCGCTGGCTTTACCCCAATTGGTTCATTAATGGGTGGTCAATTTCCACCCATTAGCTACTGTACTGTCCTATTATTCATAGTGGGCTGAAAAAACACCTGGGAGTGTGAACGCGAACATGTGTGTCCTCAGAAAAACATCTGAGACACCGCATCTTTTCAAACTGCTGATCATGCAACATTAAAAAAAAAATTTAATCTCCCTGAAAAAGTGCTAGCTCGCTGTCCATTCTCTTCCAGATACGCCCTCTCGCAGACTCTCATGTGTTGCTGATTAACAGGGGAAAGACTAACACCATCCTTTCCACCAATAGAGCATGAACTGTTTGTCCTCTGCCATGGACGGATGTGAAAATGTAATAATTTTCTAACGTCGTGACAAAAGCTTTTCCACTGCGCCTAGTGAAATCCCAAGGAGTTGGGTTTAAGCAAATATTGTTATGTCACTGCCAGCCTCAACCAAAAATATCAACACCTGGAGGATCAGTTCTACACTTGACCGGTACTGTATCTTCATTCACAATCCACTAATTATGCACACAGTCACACTAATGCCTTTAAACATCCTGGAGATCCATTCGGATTATTAGTTTCTAATTATCATTCAGTTCTGTACAGTGTATAAATCTGCCCAAGGCCTAGTGTTCTCTCTGTCTGATGCTAAAATTACCTCTTTATGGTGCTGAAACTCCGACATCAGAGCGTCGCTGCAGATGCTGCTGATCACCTCTCTCTCAACTGTAGGGAGATCATCAAAGTCAGCGGCGAAGAAGATGTTCTTATATGGTCTGGGTGAAGCTATTTTTTTAAGTTCATCAATGTCAGCGTTTGCGATACCGATGGCCAGCACGTTCACACCTAAAACAGAAGTCAAGAAAACACAGACTGAGAATCAAGCAGGGTTCAAACTAACAATCACCATCAAATGAAGTTCATCCTCAGACTTTACTCGATGGTGATTCACAATGATTTTTGTTTAAACCCGGCATGATCACATGGCTGAAAAAAACTTCAAGCAGATCGTCTAGTGTGTGTTACTTTTATGTGTTCTGTAATTATATTATGCTAATATTTTGTCATTTTTCTCATAGCTCTCTCTGAGCAGGTGATGTCACTAATTAGATCTCGCCTATTTGGATGAAATGTTAATTAGCTAATTAGAATAAGATGTTATAGTTGGAACAAAAATATGGCAGAACTTACTTTCTGAAGCCAGGTATCCACCACTGCGCAAAAATGCCAAAAACTCAGTAATTCTAATGTGAATTGTGAACTTCTTGGGTAAATTTCTGTACATGATCTTTAGGAAGCGATCAAGCAGGGGCGAGTAAAACCAGAGTACTGCAAGCGTCTTTGTGGCTCTAATGCCCAGGTGGAACCAGCAGGTTTTGAAGACTAAAGGACTTCATACTGAATATTGATTCCATCCACCCATCCATCTAGGAACCTCTGTAGTTACACTGTAGAACTAGGGACCATCGTATTCATTCCCATTTTTGTACAACTGTGGAAGGACCTCCAGTTAACACTTACAAGCTCATTCACACACTACAGGCAATTTGGAATACGCTAGTTAGCCTAATCTGCATGTCTTTGGACTGTGGAAAGAAAACCAGAGAAAACCCACCAAGCACTCAGAGAGCATGCAAACTCTATGCACACAGACCCAAAGCGGGAATCAAACCTGGACCCTGCAGGTGTAAAGCGACAGGTCTGACCACTACGCCACCCGGCTACCTAAATATTGATTGTTTAATAGTAATTTCATTGTTATTTTTATGATAATTACATTATTACCATCCAAAAAACATTGAATTTAACTTTTTGTCTCATTTTTTTGCAGATCACTGTACAATGTAAATACTTCTGTGTTCCTGTTCAATTAATAAATAAAGTGCAATAAATTCACTAAAATCATCTAGGTCATCCTATGGTAAAATTTGTAGTTTTACACTGTGTCTCTTTTTTTCCCCAGTGTATGTTTTTTTTCTTGTTTCACATTTGATGTTTCTTGCTATCCAGGTTTTTTTGTGAGTTTAAACCTAATTGCAAGACCTTTTCTCGCTGCCACTGCCCAGCATCACATTGCATGTTGCTTGCCACAGATTGTTGTTGTAGTTATTAGTCTTTCGGCTGCTCCAGTCAAGGGGTCACCACAGCGGACCTTCCGACCCGCACAACGACTTGGCACACGTTTTTTTTGCCGGATGCCCTTCCTGATGCAAACATCCTATTTTATCCGGTATTGGGACCGGCACTGCATCCAGTGGCTGGGGTTTGGGCATTGGGTGGGAATTGAACCCAGGCATTCCGCATGGTAAATGAGATACCTTTACCACTGAGCCACCGATGCCCACTATATTGCTCGGCACAGAAAAGATTGAAATTCAAAATCTGAAGTACAGTTTTTACTGAATATTACTTTTGTACCATCATAAAGTCGAAACATAGTAAGCTGAACCAGCATGACGTTGAGTATCATGTTTTGTATTACTTCATTATATATGTTTTTTGGCTTTTCATCCTGGCTGTTTCCTTGTGTGATATATTACTCACTCACTTTACTTACCTCCTTATTCCATGTGTTACATTCTACTTCCTTTTAATTCCTTTCTGAATATAAAATCTTTCCAGGCTGTGGTTTGAACTTCCATATGAATTCTGATTTACATTTTTTTGGTCTCCTCCTAATAAAATAATAGCACATCTAAACACTCTCTGCATCAAAACACATTGCTCTGTAAGGTATACAGGCTCCTTTCAGCATGGTTGCGATTACGTAACGTATCTGTGTTGGGTAAAAGTGTCCAGCAGGTTTAGGATCTTATGAAGACACCCAGCATGTGATATTGACCTAGAACATGTGCTACTCTGGAGGGTGGTTCCACATCATCCTGGGCTTTCCCATCTGTCACCAGGACCAGCACGTGAGGAACGCTCTGCCTCATCCCCAGAGACTCCCGGAACAGTTCCCTGAGGACATAACTGATCCCTCGACCTACATGCACAAAACAACACAACGGCATGCATCGTGTCTCACATATTATTTGTATTCTTAAAAACATAATTTTCTCATTCATGTCTGATTGTTTGCTTGTGTGTAGGGATTCACCTGTTTTGGTGTTTCCTCCTCCGTAGTGAACCTGCTTCAATGCTCTGAGCACTGAGCTGCGATCTCTGTGTGTGTTCAGGCTGAACTCGATCCTGGGCTGATCACTGTAGTGAACCACAGCTATCTGAGCAAAACAACAACAAATCCATAGCAATGCAATAATTAGCTTTTTTTTTTTTAATTACTCAGTTCAATCATATAATCAGATAAACACAAAAAATAAGCCTTTGAAGTCCCATCTTTACGCAATACCCTTGTTTTCACATTGCTGAGTTTTTGCATGAATTTATTTCAGATCTTGAAATAAATTTTGCAATTAAAATAGGTAATACCCTTAGATTAGAGTGGCCTGGATCAGGATCAATGTAGGATTATATTATAGCGAAAATGTCCTGTATAACACAGCACTGTCTATTTCTGTATAATCAGCCAGAAGGATTTAATTTCTTTTCTATAACAGGAAATCTGACACTAGTAGGACTTAAAGTCACAAATTTATATCAATAAGCTCACTCTAAAACGTTATCTTTTTTGACATGTCCATAACAGATAGTTCTCCACCATGCCACCAGAGGGCAACCTCCTCTGAGTTCAAGAGACTCTTTAATCATTTAGAAACATGACAGCAATTCAGCGTCAAGGGATGCTTGGTTTCTTGATTCCTCTCGTTTTAGATTACTGTTAATAATAGTAATTACTAGATTGCTATTGGACTTAATGACTTAATGACTAGTGACTGCAGTCACTTAATAATTTAGGACTGAAATTCCCACAAACAGGTTTGTCCCTGAGCCTCCAATAACAAACTGGACTCCATATTAACTTAAACAAATCTGTTATACTGAACTTCCAGCCTCCCAACACACAGTATGGCTGCAGATCGATCCCTGCTATCCGTTATCATCCGAATGAGGATGGGTTCCCTGTTGAGTCCGGTTCCTCTCAACGTTTCTTCCTACAGCCATCTCAGCGAGTTTTTCCTAATTTTCTTTTGATTCTGTAAAACTGCTTTGCGACAACCTGTTAAAAGCGCTATATAAATAAAACTGAATTGAATGGAAGATTCCTACCGATCTTCACTTGCGACCTTGACCTTGAGACCATTACACCCAATGATTATTGTTCATTTCTGCCTTATTCGTGTATCACCTGAAATTGTTGTTATAACCAAGTATGCTAAGTGTACTAGAATCTGGATTAATTCTGTGGCATGTGACCATCTCTTGTCTCTGCTCCTCTCTATGTAACCAGAAATAAAAGGTGAGCGCTACCACCAGTCCTATGTCATGCCCACAGTAAAGCCATGAGGCAAAAATGATAAATAAGTGGCTCTGAGAACAAAACATTGAATTTTAAGTCCATGGCCAGGAAACTTTCCAAACCTTAATCCCATTGAGAACTTGTGGTCAAGCTCAAACGCACTAATTCTGACAAACTCTAAGCACTGAATATATAAGCATGGGCTGCCATCAGTCAAAATGTGACCAGAGGTTGATTGACAGCTTGCCAGGGTGAACTGCAGAGGTCTTAAATATTAACTCTTTATGAAATTGCCAATAAAAGCCCTTGACACTTACAAAATGCTTTTCAATTCAATTCAATTCACTTTTATGTGTATAGCGCTTTTAACAATTGTCATTGTCGCAAAGCAGCTTTACACAATCAAAAGAATTATTTAAGTTTGTATGGAATGTGAGTGTGTATGAATCAAAATGAGCAGATTTTTTTTATTTGTAATTTATAAATCTGACAACAAGTTCTAAAAACACTAAAATGAATATTTGTCTCAGAAAACTTTTGGGCACAGCTATATACAGTATATATTGTGAAAAAGTTGGAATCATGAATGGAGATGACTTAAATGCTTAGTTAAGATGCATTGTAAAAAACTGACAGTAGAAATCAGAGCTATGTTTAATAGTGAAAGTAAGGGAGTTTCCACTTGTACGGTGTGATGAGAACTCACAGGATTGGGACTGTATATAAAAAATATAACACTTGTTAGTGAAACTAATCAGAATAAAAGGTTAGAGTTTGCTAGGGAGAATAAAGATTTTGGAGCGATGGAAAAAGGTCATGTGACCTGATGAGTCCAGAATGAGCCTATTCCAGAGTGATGGGCGTGTCAGGGTAAGAAGTGAGGGACATGAAGTGAAGCACCCATCATGCATAGTGTCCACTGTACAAGGCTCTGGAGGCAGTGTTATAATCTGGGGTTGCTATATATATACAGTATATACATGATTTCCAAGACATGCTGTCATGTTTCACTTCATACTTACTAATTTCAGCCATGAGGTGACTGAGTGATTGATGGTCTTACCTGGGTGCCCTGTGGCCCAATTACAGGGAAATAAGTCACTATCCTAAACAGGAAGTCCTTCAGCTTGCCAAAGTTTTTCGAACCGATGCTCCAGGACTCGTCAACCAGAAACACAATGTCTGCCTTCACCCGGCCACACACTGAGACAGATATACAGCGTACAGGTTATCAAAAATCATCTCCTACCTTATACAAAACAGTATACTCAAAAGAAATTCATTTATGCTCCTCAATCAGAGCAAACTTAATGGCATTTTCTTTTTGTGTGTTAAAGAGCTGTTTGTATTTTGTACTTGCCAACTATCCAAACCATGCCACCACATATTTTTTAAAAGTGCCATTTTTAAGTGCTCACAGTTCACTAAACAGGAAAGCACGCACGCACACACACACACACACACACACACACACACACACACACACACACACACACACACACACCCTGAACGGGAAGTGGTGCAGCTGCTCTAGAGCTATTACTGTACATCAGCCGTTTTGGATTGAAGCAACACATTAACTTAGATTTGCATTCACACACATATTTGCATAGCCGGTAATTAAACAGCCAAAGAGGCTCAAAGTTCGATGTGTATTTGCGTCAGCGAGAATTATCATGTAAAAATATTACCGGGTCCGGCCGAGGGGGTTCGAGTGAAGAGAGTGGTTGGGTCTCGATCTGCAGTCGTGAGCATGGTTATGGACTGGGATGTTTTGGTGACAACAGGTCTCTGAGTGGTGGTGCTGGTGGTGCTGGTGGTCTTGCTGGAGTTATTGATGTCTATAGTGCTGAACTTTTTGCTGGTTAGAACGGGGGTCGATGTGGCAGGCTGGACGGGAATGAGGCGAGGGGTGCCCACTATAGTATCACACACATACAGTAAAACAACATGTCAGTGGTTTATGTTTATTATAATATACAATACAATTCCCACTTGTGTGTTTCCTCACAATCATTTTACACAAACAACTGATATGACCTACTTCAGCTACAAAAACTAAGACAAATCGAACACTGTGTATGGTATATACCGTATAGTAAATTGTGTATACAGTATATTGTGTGTTTATACGCTCGGAATTAAAGGTCCCATACTGTTTTGATGTAGTTAATGTTTATTGTAAATCCACTTTAACAGTTTTCTTATTGCCTGTAAAAATAATTTAACGTATATTTAGAGGTTACATATGGACCTAGAGTACTACACTACTAATTAAAGCTAATTAAAGGTGCGCCTTTAATTAAACACCTATTCAGATAAATATATCTAAAAAGAACAAGGAAATTTAAAATCTGCCACAAGGTAGTATCAAAAAGGTTTGAGATTCGTGTGCCACAGATCCGCTCGCTTTTGCTGTACGTCCTCCCTCAAATGCCTTAAAACCTGGCAGTAGGTCTGGATTCTGGGGAAGAATTCTCGATGCGCAGTGAAGACTGTTGCCTCGTCTCAGGGTCGAGTCCCAAGTTTCGTGACCGGTAATGATCCTGACATGAAGGACAGCTCATCCACGGCACGCTGACGGTGTTCTTGGCAGACTTGAGGATCGCCTGGACTGTTCCGTATGACACATCGACAACGGCAGCATTGTTGTGGATTGCTCTCCGACGATCATCATGCACAAGTTGGTTTCAACATTTTCGGGGGCTGAACTCATTGAAGGTCTTCCAGATGTCTTGTCGTTTCCCAGTGATGTTCTTCCGCCTCTTGAAGCGTGCATGCCGGTCGAATGTCTCATTGCAGCATCGCCACAAACTTGCCGAATCATATAAAACATTTTTGTGGCAGATTTGCCAACATTCGCTCTTTGTTCTAAATCGCTCTCCATGATGAAATATGCACAATGTCTTTTGGCACACTGACTTATGAAGTTCGTGCTCCCTGTGACTGTGTCTGCAGCCTGGTGCTGCCATCTATTGGCATGTTACAGAACTAATCTCAAAACTTTTTGATAGGACCTCGTAATATGTTCAGGGCAATACGCTATACGTTCCATATCAAATACAGGTCATGTCTAATGTGTAATAGGTTTTTATTTAATGTATTCCTTTTACTATCTTTAAGCATCATCAGCTCTTACCGATCCGTTTGGTAACGGTGGTGACAGGACCCTCTACCTCTCCATAAAGGGGTCGGATGGTGAAGATGTACGTTCTTCCATATTGCAGGTTTTTTATTTTAAATGAGGTGAAACCGGGGCCCAGTATTTCAGTGGTACTCTCGAGCTCTGTACGGGTCAGTGAAAACAATCTATTTAGAAACAATAACTTGGCAATTATTACAAAGATGTTAAACAATTTTTTTTGTTCTTTTTTGGTCTTCGATCAAATTCATTGACTAAGTTGAGTAAGCATCCCAAATCAGGAACTGGAATCAATCATTGAAACACTGGCTTAAAACACAAGATGGGAATACATCTAGAAATTGGACGCCGTTTCATCACAAGGCTCCATTCACACACACGCAGGGGTTTATACAGTGCAGCCAAGCCACACATTAGCATGTTTTAATTAGGTGTGAGAACATACAAAACTCCACACAGTCAGAATGAGACCAGGAATGCTGGAGCCGTGAGACATCGACCCTACCAGCTGCACCGCTGTCCTCACCTTGTGCTTGCTAATTTAATTAAACACTTGTGCAAATACACACAAATAAATCCAAAAATAAATTTGAGGATTTATTTGATGAATAAATAAGAGTATTACAGCTTAGAGCCAGACTTTGCATACTCGTACATAACAGAAATTTAATCTGAGTTATATTTGACAGAAAATCCTTCCCTCATGTACAGTACAGTATGTTAAGAATTTCATAAAGACATAATCACAATTACTACGAATGTGATATATACAGGAAATATGAACATTTGATTAGTCTGTCTCTCAGGGCTTTTGGCAGGCTTTTCCCATCCTTTTTTGTCTAGTTGCGAAAGCTGGGAAAAAAAATTACTTTAAGGGAAAAAAAAAAAACTTTGACGCCTTAAGGAGAAACTGAACATGAATACATCCACTGTTTACAGTAATTTATCGACAACAGTTGTCAAAAAAGTATTGTGATAATATTGCAGCAGGTGCTGACTGGTAATTCCCTTCCCTAGGATTATCTTACATGGTATAAATGACACATAATCCAGTATATTTGCTCTGTTGGCTTAATTTTTTAACAGCTTTTCCTTAAGGACCCAAGCACATGTTCCCCCTGTGGCTCTCCTCCACCCACTCACTCTCCAATTTCCTCCCACCTCTCAAAAACATGCTAGTATATGGACTGTCTGTGCTGAATTGCCCCTGTATGTGAATATGTGTGAATCTGTGTGTTCCAGGTTGCCTGGAATGAACTGGGATCTTATTCAGGAGTGAGCGCTTATTAAAGTTAATCAAATGAACATTTACTGGAATGTAAACCTTTGAGCTTGAACACAGACCCAGTTACTGTAATGTTGTGACTGATACTGTATACAGTACTAAAATGAGCAAGGATATCCGATTGTATATTAAACCTAGCTTTAATGCAGAGATCGGACCTGATATGTGTTTCCAGGAGAGGAGATAACCGGAAGCTCCTGTGACTCTGGTCCAGTTCAGTGCAGTGCTATCATCAGTGATGTTCAGAGCACTGAACCCGGTTACTTTAGGCAAGTCCACTGTAAAACACACACATATGGAAAAAAAAAACAAGGAAAATTACTAAACGATGTTCCTATACTTGTTATTTTATTTAATTTCAAAATACAGACTCACATGTCCGTGCCGTGACCGTAGCAGAACTTCCTTCCCGATCCCTCACTAATGATGAGACCTGGATCTTGTAGGCAGAGCTGGCTGGCAGTCCAGTGATGATGTATGATGTGATGGATGAGGAAACCATCACACTCTTCTCTTCTCCCCCTGGGAAAATGAGGGCTAGTAATGAGCAGTGAGAACAAGCTACAGTACAGTGGTAGTAGACGCATAAATCAGAAATCTCTGAACAAAGACAACAAAACTTAAAAATCTAAAATTTAAAGATGAAGATCTTACTGGGGGAAAAAAAGGCACACTGATATCTGCCAGCTGCGGGATTTGAACTCATTACCTCATTACTTCAATCACTAGCTCAGACCCTTTCTCCAGTCTAAGTACCCACCATTAAAAGGGGTCCAGGTGATTTTGTAGCCAGTAACCCCAGGTGTTTTCCTCCAGGACAGGCTGAAAGAGTTTACTCCAATATCAACCACCTTCAGCTCCTTTACTGTCTCAATCTGCTCTGAATCAATCGAGGATGATGCTGAAACACACACACAAACAAACAAACAAACAAAAAGTATATTTGTATAGCATGCTCATCAATTAACTACTCAAGTAAGTAAATGTGAGGTCTGGGTTTCTGGTCAATCCAGATGTCTCTGTCCCCAGCTACATATAGAGTCCAGCTCCTGTTGGTTTCTCAGACTGCTCCAGATCATCTGTGAGATACCTATATGGACAAAATCTTAATGCTTCAGCACACCAAGACATCTTGGACAATGCTTTGCTTCCAACTTCGTGGCAACAGTTTGTGGAAGACCCTTTTCTATTCCAACATGACTGTGCTCCAGTGCACAAAGCAAAGCCTGTAATGACATGGTTTGATGAGATCGGTGTGGAAGAACTTGATTGGCCCTAACACAGAGCCCTGACCTCGATCACCTTTGGGATAAACTGGAATGGAGATTGCGAGCCAGACCTTCTCGTCCAACATCAGTGTCTGACCTCATAAATGCTCTACAGAATGAATGGACATGAATTCCCACAGAAACACTCCAACATCTTGTGGACGGCCTTCCAAGAAGAGTGGAAACTGATATAGCTGCAAAACTAACAGGGAACCTACTCCATATTAAAGTGTATGTATTTGGATAGCATGTCATTGCAGGTTCGGCCAAAACTTTGTTCATATAGTGTATCTCTGCGAAGTGTCTCCAACCAAACTTAGTCCTTGCAAGTAGCTTAGCAGTAGTTTTTTCTGGAATGTAAAGTGCTTTGCCTTAACACAAAGAGTCAACCTACTGTAGCAATCATCTCTCATTTCAGTTGTCTATACTGGAAATATATTCATTTCATCACATAGTAGTGATAATTGGTGTAAGGGTTAAAAATTGTTGCTTAAATTGTTTTTTTTTTGATAAAAACTTAAAAAGCAAAAGATCTGTAGTGAAACTGTATTTAGCAAATGTGGTTTTTGTTACTGTATCTGATAAAAATATAAACGTGTACTGTTTTTACAAAAAAACGAAGCATGGATCGGGAGATAAGAAGCATTAAGTATTGTAAAATAAATGGTCATACAGTATATGATCCTATCTGAAAATTTGGTGAGACATTTTAGCACCAATACTATGTTTTTGCCAATATAACAGCTTCTTTATTGGACGTCTGGGATTCTCATTTGGGACACCAGTGGGAAAACCATGAACAGCTCCTTACACTGACTAATCTGAAGAATAATGTAGTGTTCAGACAAATATTCAAATCATAAAATGCATGATAAAAAACTACTATTCAATTAAAATTCAACTCCTATTACATTCACAAAGCACAAGTTCACCTCTTACCAACTGTAAAAACTATTTAACTACAACTATTTAAAACAAGTTTTAAAAAAAAAAGCACAGAAACACCCCATCGCATCCGGTTGGTTAAAAATAACGAGCGTCTTCTGGCGAGCGTTCTAATAATGGACTTAACAGCAAGCCGACAGCATGCATCTGTGAAAATAGAATAGAAACTCCAGTCCACACAAAGTTATTCTGAATAAGTGTGTTG
>JAOVVA010000016.1:14377009-14390076 GCA_028565275.1 Leiocassis micropogon
TGGACATTGCCAAGATTTGTATTGAACATTTCTATATAAACAGTGTTTAAACATTGCATTAAATGCAAAAAAATGCAGATTTCCAGGGGCCTCTTGTTTATACTGTACAGAGTGTTTATGTTACATTTATTTTATATTTAACAAATGATCACTCTGGGATTATATGATTTTGTCTGACATTTTTGTCAAAATTGAGTTATTCACATTTTCTTATTCTTATTTACCCACTGGTTAGGTCAAATAAAATAACCAGCGGCTGGGTTATGGTTGGGTTGTTTTTTCACCCAGCAGTTTTTAGAGTGTACAATCAGGTTTAATACTGTACGTCCACCTCCATCCACCATACAGGCCACAAGCTCAAACATACGCCATAAAATGAGGTACAACATTTCTGTAGATGATATACTTCTATCAATCCTAGCTTTTTTGTTAACATGTGAGGTGGTTAAAGAAAACCCTCTATATATCACTGTAGCAGGGTAGACTGGTGGCTGAATGGTTAGCACTGTGGCTTCACACCTCCACGGATGAGGATTCTATTCAATCTCAGGTCTGTGTGCATGCAGTTTGGATGTCTTACCCTGTGCTTGGTGGGTTTCCTCTGTGTACTCGACTTTTCTCCCACAGCCCAAAGACATGCTGATTAGGCTAACTGGTGTTTCCAAATTACCCATAGTGTGTATGTGTGAGTGTGCGATGAGAGACCCTGTCTTGTGCCCTAAGTCTCCTGAAATTGGCTGTATGTTCTATAGAGAATGAATAAATATCAATGTGGTTGGATTCTGGAACAGACAACTAAAAAAAAAAGTGTCTGGTCTGATCTGATGTATAGCCTGAGCAGGGATTTTTAGTTTGCAAAAAATTAGGGTAACGTGTTACATTGTGCAGGTTGGAGAGGGCCTTACACAGGGTTTCTGAGGGGGTCAACTAAATATGAGTTTAAGAGAGTGCTTTTAAAAAAATGTTTAAAAAGATAGCATCGTGTGACATTCTTTCTCTCGCTGGTTTCTTGTGGGGACTGAGGCTGGGTCTTTGGCTCTGTCCTGGGTCTTGTGTGCTTGTCTTCAGCCCTGAAACTTTACCAGTGCTACCTAAATAATCACACGACGTGCACAGATATCAAGACCCTTAAATATGCTAGGTGCAGTGTGTTTGCACTGATTGTGCTTATGGTGCCGTCGTCTGGTAACCATGCGTCTGGGTGACCACGCCTCTGCCTGTTCAGAACTTGTTACATAATGTTAATTTGGCAATGCTTTGGATGTTGGAACACCATAGGCATTAGGTTGGTTTTGAAAGCCCCCCCCAAAAAAGAAATATTTTAAAAAGCATTGACCCAATATTGATTACATGACGTTTAGATAATGTGAAACGGACGACCCCCGATACAGTCTTACAAATATGACTTTTATTAATATTATCCTTATTTATCAACTGAAACACATCATTGAAACACTCAGTTGTTTTTTATTCCCCAGAAACTAAGCTGGTTCCCAAACAGGTACTCCAACCTGGACCACAGTGGTGAGAGAGCTGAATGCTATCCACTGGACCACAACGGAACCTGCTGCTAAAGCTCGTAAATTCTCATATATTTCTTCCAAAATAACTCCACAAAGACAAAAAAAAAAACCCGATACGACTGCAATTTAGCAAACTATTAAAACAGAAAGCATCTGGGGGGAAAAAGCTAGACAGCATGAGGACATACAATGTCAGATCTGTTCTTTATACAACAGTTAGTTCTGACTGAGTAATCTGATTGGGTGAGAGGCATTCCACAAGTTGTGATAATAGACAGTAATAGACTGTTCTCCGACACCTGATCAAGGGTACTATGTGTTGTTTGGTACAATGGATTATGCACTCTATGTAGCACACAAGCTTTCTATTTAATGCTATTTGGAATTTAACCTCCGGAATTTAACCCAAAAGGTAACAGACCTAATATTCTCTTGCTCCACCAAGATACAGCGCCCCCTGGAGCAGATAGAGTTAAGAGTCTTGCTCAAGGCCTCAACAGTGGCAACTTGTGGAGCTGGGACTTGAACCCCTGACCAATCCAGTGACCCACAGCCTTAACCATTTGAGTCACCACTGCTCAAACGAGCAGTCTTCCGTGTCAGGTACAGTAGTCATAGTTCAGATGTACCTTCAGGACAGTTCCTTGTATTTTCCGGTTTCTCTGTAACATGGAAAGATTATTTGCTTTTGGACACTTTAACATTAAAATAGAGAGTGAGAGACTCTCACATGGTGAGGGATGTAAGCAGTAACTTGTTATCCAGTGTCACACCAGGGCAGAATGCACCCAGAACTCAACGTCCCAGAACTCAGAGCAACCGCTGCCATGGACCACAATCCCCAGTGCAACACTTCACCTGAATACTAACCATGCGCAGCTGTTCGCAATCTGCATCTCTGCACCATTACACTCAGTCTGCCTTAACCTGAACTTACTACACCTTGTGTTCTGGTTTACAGACTTAAATTGCTGCCTGGTTTTAACGTAATTTTACTTATAGTTATAGATAGATACCAAAAAAAAAAACATTTTGCAATGTCTGCAACACATCTCATCTATCATGCATCTTTCATGTGCAGTTTGTTAAGCACATGTTGGTACCTGTCAGTTGTGTCAGAGAGATTTCTGGCCCCTCCAGGTTTCCGTACAGGGCGTGGATGCTGACGGTGTACACCGTGTTTGGCTGGAGGCCGGTGATGTTGTGATGTAAAACACTGTGGTCCACATACCGGCTTTGTGCACGTACTCCCTCTAAGACAGACAACACACACACACATTTCTGTGGACCAGAATATTTTACACGTATCATAGAAGAAAGCAAAATATCTCACGGTAAATATGTCACGGTAAAAGGTGGTGCAGATGAGAGATTTGGGGTTCACCTGAGGTCCAGGTCAGTTTATACTCCGTGGCGCCGACAATGGCGCTCCACTCTACATTGATGGAGGAACTGGTGTACGATATCACCTTGAAATTCGATACATAACCAAGAGGAGCTGCGGACATTTAGAAACAGAGGGCAGAGATATCCCTATTACAATCTCAGGATATAAACAAATAGGTTGTAGAAGCAGAATAACGCACTCCAGATTATGTTATTATTATACAAAAAGTGTGCTCTTCTGAGTGTATCCTTCGCATCTTCTTTATTATTTGTGGAACTGCACAGTTTGTTGTGTTTTCTGCAGTATTTAAATATACACTGCACTGGCAAAAAAAAAAAGTTGCCCACTCTAATATTCCTCTTGTACAACCTGTAACAACCTCAGATTGTAACACTGCCTCCTACAGGCTTGTACAATGTGCGCTATGCATAATGGATGCATCTCGTCATCCGCCTCCCTTCCTACTCTGACGCTCCCTAGCAAACTGAAGCCTTTTTCTAATTAGTCTCACTGATAAGTGTTAGCTGTTTAGTCCCAATCTCTTGAGTTCTCTCCATACTGTGTGTGTGGAAATGCTCTTACTTTTACAATTAAACAGAGCAGTGAGTTCTACCGTTGTGTTTTTATAATGTGATTTCACTTTTACACTAAACACAATGATTTGTCCCTTGCCAAGGAACAATTGCTCCTGCCTCCCCACTCCCCCACTCGCCAGCATTTGCATTATTATTTTTCCTGTACTCAGCTATGCTTGATATTTACACTACCCGATACAGCAGGTAAATCTTCATACTATACATTAAGGCATTTGGCAGATGCCCCTATCAAGAGCAACTTACATTTTTATCTCATTATACATCTGAGCAGTTGAGGGTTAAGGGCCTCGCTCAAGGGCCCAACAGGGACAACTTGGTGGTCGTGGGATTTCACCCTGGGACCTTCCAAACCCTAGTACAATCCCTTAACCGCTGACCCCTTATACACTTTACCTACATAGTATTAGTAATATTTTGGAAAAAAATATCAAGGGCAACACGCTCGTGTGCCTTCCTACTTCATCAGCTAGATCTGTTTGGTTGGCTCATGCTATGCACTCAGAGATTTTCACATGCCACCTATGATGTCGTGTCCACTTCCGTGTTCTGGTATGATTGGCATCAATATCTGATATTCGATATATTCGAATATTCGATTATGTGCCCCACTATGCCGTATCATGGTCTCAAGAACGAGACTTGGCAACAGTTCCCGAGCGCGGAACGTATGTGTTCTCACTGATCGAAATGAACCGGACTTTGGGGTAAAGTGTTCTCGGAAATGATCCTTATGTAAAAACACCCCAAGTGATCTCCCATCATGCTCATTCAGGACGTTTTTTCCAACCACATTTCTTGCTTAAAGGACCACTATCCTTCCAGGTTTTAATAGTGCATTTTATAATGCTTAACCAAATTTTAGTAGTTGTTTTAAGTAGTTTGTTATCTCCTTAGTTGTTTTCTTTGCTTGATGCAGGTCAGAGTAACGTCTGCCATGGCCACAGGATTTGTGCTCTGACATGGTTGTTTAAGAAATGAGAAGTGACTCACTGCATCAGTTGTTTTCTAATGGAAGGATCTTAACAATTTGCTTAGTTAAATCCAGATGGTGACTTTCTTTTTCTTTTTTGGCCAGGCTAACCCCACATTATACTGTCCAGCGATCCTACATGTTAATATGGATGACAGCAATAACCACGGCTCAGAAATCCAAATGTATGGTGTTTAGAAGGAAGAAAGAAGTACAAAATTGTACACAGAGAATATAAAGTGATAAACTGAATGCTAATGTGTTAATTATAAGAACTGGTGCAAGGCGAAAAAAAATGACCATTTGGTGGAAAATAATAATAGCAATAATAAATAACACTTCCTTACACAGCTGCATCTTTCTATTTTGTTGCCAGAGTAAATACACCCTGCTGTGTGTGAAGGCCTTTTTTTTTCTCCACCTCTCCAACTTTAAGTTGTTTGCTGGTTGTGAGTCAGGCTACCAAATTTAGCTTTGTGTCATAATGGTGGCCTAAAAACTATTATTTCATGGCTGAAAATGTCCCACTGGCTTATCTCTGCTAAGAACAAACATGTCTTTCACTTCTCTGAAAACTGTTATTGCTCTCCATCAGCCTATTTTTTTTTTTTGTGGAATATATTTTCGTAGGTTGCCATACTGGTAACAAAAGTTCGAATGCGTCACAGGACGTATGTAGCTACCCTTTGGATAAAGTTGTGGCAGTAGGGAGTGTGGTTCTGTAGGACTTTGTGAATGGAGAAACGAGGGGGGCAGATTGTTCAATTCAGTTCAATTTTATCTGTATAGCGCTTTTTACAATTGTCATTGTCGCGAAGCAGCTTTACACAATCAAAAGAAAATTATGGAAATTCGTATGAAATGTGAAAAATGTGTATGACTGTGTGAGTGAGTGTCCACCTGTGGGTAAGTAATGAGAGTTAAATTCTTCCCTCTGTGTCACTCAGAGAGAGAGAGAGAGAGAGAGAGAGAGAGAGATACAGAAGAAAGCATGGCTGTGGAATTTAACCCCCAAACAAAAAGGCATCAGAAATTTAATAGTGTTATTTAATAATATTTCATAAACACAGTGTTTTTTTTTTTTTTGAGGATGTCTAATGGGAAGTGCATAATTTCCCCCTTTTTTCATGAACCCAATGGACTTGATAGTTGAGTTTTAAGTTATCTTGCAGTTGCGTCTCTATGCGATGCTCTTTTGTATAATATTGCCTCAGAGGCAGGGAACACTGTTGATTCATGAGCTGAGATTTTGCTAATTGGCAGCATGACCTTGTGGGGCAAAATTGTGCACAAACCTGTACTGTACGTGGCTTACTGCTTGTGTGGATGAAGACTGGTAGGGATAAAACTGGATGAAATTTTGTATTCAGGGGCGCATTTATGTAGTGTAGCTTGTAAACCTTGCATCTGTATCCTATGAGCTGAATATCTCACCTTGTGTTCAGGACAGAATGGCACTGTAACTGTCAGGGAGCATGTATCCATGTATCCAGTGTAGGGTGTCCACTGATCAGCCATAAAGTTAAGACAAAGTTGATTATCAGGTATTTACCAGAAACTGGTGATGGGATCATGGGCACCAAAGGCTCATCTATGCCTTTAGGGACCAAAGTTCAGCCCGTCCAGTTTGATCCCACAGAAAAACCAATGCAGCACAAATCCAAAAAGTCAATGCTGGCTGTGATAGAAAAGCACCAAAACACCTAGTGCACCACTGCCCACTGCTCACACGGCCCAGCAGGCCAAGACCCCAAGGCCACGACATAGCCTTCGAACCTCCTGATCCCAATCCAATCGAGCACCAATGGATGCAATCGACAAACAGATCCGATCCACAAGGGCCCATCCCACAACTCACAGCACCCAAAAGATCTGCTGGCAGCGTCCAAGTGCCAGACACCACAGCACACCACCAGAGGTCTTGTGGAGTCATGCCCTAAGGGTCCAGAGCTGCCCTGACAGCACAAGGGGAGCCCAATACTTAGCATAATGTTTAGCATTGTAAAGCTATGGATGATCAATGTGCAATGTTTGGGTGCAAACTGCAAAATTCTCAATCAGAGGATTGAATTAACACCGTACAGTTAGTGGTTAGCACTTGCACCTCCAGGGTCCGGGTTTTATTCCCGGGTTTAATACAGAATAAAGTGGTGTGTGTGTTTATGTATGGGCTCTATATATGAAAATGTTAAATAAAGGTGGATTTTGCTGCATATGTTTGCAACAGAAAGTAAACGATGGCGACCAACACATTAATCACTGAAAAATCAAGCAGCAAAAGAAAATCTCTGTAACCGCCACTGGATCCCAGGCATGCATAGACTACTGACTATGTTTGCTTTTGATTCATTTGATCAGATGAACAGAGTGTTAAAGTAAAAGCCTAAAGAACTGCGCATCCATCATGGTCACGACAGGCAGCGGTATCTTCAGTGGAAAGGTTTGAAACGATAATAAATTGCAATTCTGCCACCACTGCAGGTCCTCCTGCCCGTTATTCTGAGCTCTGGAGGATTCCAAGGCTGCAAAAGTGTCTCAAAAGTGTCCACAAATACTGTTTCCCAACCACTAACAAAACATAACATATTATTCGTTTTTATGTAAGGTATACAAACTTTTGCACTGTATATTCCTATTAAAATTTAATTCATGTCAAAACGATGTGCATTAGCACACCTTAAGCCATTTCACTGTTATCATTTTAGAATAAATCTACATAGTTTAAAAGTTGGTGGCACGGTAGCTTAGTGGTCAGCACTGTCGCCTCGCGCCTCCACGGTCCGGGTTTGATTCCCACCTCGGGGTCTGTGTGCATGAAGTTTGCATGTTCTCCCCGTGCTTGGTGGGTTTCCTCCCACAGACATGCAGATTAGGCTAAGTGGCGATCCCAAGTTGCCCGTAGTGTGTGAGTGTGTGATTGTGCCCTAAGATGGATTGCCACCCTGTCCAGGGTGTTCCCCGCATTGTGCCTACACCACTGCTTTGTGAATATCTCTGTATGTGAGTGTTTCTATATATATAGTGTAAACTTACATGTCCTGAAAGTAGCGGTGATGCCCGGTCCCACCACGGAGCCAAACAGGACATAGAGGGAAATCACATACTCGGTGTCATGGACCAGATTTTTCAGTAAATATTCTGTAATGCTTTTATTCAGAGCCATCTGCCTGGGTCGATCTCTTCCAGTAAATTCTGTAACACACACACATAATCATTTACACTTAACTAGGAGAAATAAGCTAAAACAGAGTGTGAGAGAGAGAGAGAGAGAGAGAGAGATCTTCAGATTAAGGCATATTGGTATGTAATCATGGTCATTAAAAAAAAGGTAAAGAGATGTCACAAAAAAAAAAATTAAAGAGATGTCACAAGAACCCCGTCTCTAATCTTTCATCGTCTCTCCTCCACTTTCCTTTTCAATTCCACTTCTTCTCTCGTCTGTGATTTAAACTCATCCCTGCGTCGGCCCCGGAGCTGTGAGTCATCTCGCTTCCCTTCATTACGCCTTTACGAGTCCGCAGGTTGCTCGTTTCATGTGCAGCCCAACTCGTTTTCCATCAGCCTCTTTCAAAGCCTCGGAGAGGATTTCAAGGTGACATCCAGTTTCCTGTCCCTACATTATCAGTACGCATGCATACGTTCATGTGTAGGCGCATACGCAAACTTTTTAGTACAATGACAGCATGAGTCACTAAACTTACCCAGTCGTAAAGAGATCAGTCGAGAAGAAGAAACAGTAGCACGATGAAACATAGAGGTAAATATGAAGAGATGGGGAAAACAAAGTACTGTTTTTTGAGGTGTGTGTGTGTGTGTATACGGTACATTACCTGCAGTGGGACCCCAGGCCAACCTGTATCCTGTGGCTCCCACGACAGCGTTCCATGAAGTCAAAGCGCTGTTGGTGCTCACCACGGTGGCCTTAAGAGTCTGTACAGCGCTGCTTTCCACTGACACACACACACACACACACACACACATTGTGTAACTCAGATGACTTTAATCAATCATTCATCTTCAGTAAGCACTGGTCAAGTGGGTCTATTCCAGTGAAGCTACAGTAGATGTGAAATGTGAAGCAATACACACCTTGAGGCAATCTATTGTAGCCGGTCTACCTACATGCACGTTTTTAGGAGGTAGGAAGAAACCGGAGAACTTAGAGAGAACCCACAAAGACACCCAAAGCATACAAGGTCAGGATCAAATCATCAAGCTGTCCTGATTCAACATATTTTTAAAATGAAATATTTCTAGCGTCTAGACGGCACGGCGGCTTAGTGTCGCCTTGCACCTCCAGGGTCCTGGTTCGATTCCCGCCTCGGGGGAGTTTGCATGTTCTCCCCGTGCTTGGTAGGTTTCTTCCGGGTACTCCGGTTTCCTCCCACAGTCCAAAAACATGCAGATTAGGCGAACTGGTGTTCCCAAATTGCCTGTAGTGTGTGTGAATGTGTGTGTATGTGTGAGTGCCCTGTAATGGATTGGCACCCTGTCCAGGATAAACCCAACCTTGTGCCCTAAGTCTCCTGGGATAAGCTCCAGGCCCCCCGTGACCCTGTATACAGGATTTAGTGGTATATAAGTACAGTACGATGAGTGAGTGAGAATTTCTAGCGTTTAGTTCCTCACATGTCTTGACCTTGGCGGATGTCACCGGTCCTTCTACATCCACAAACACAGGGTTGATGCTGACAGTGTACTCCGTTCCAGAGTGGAGCCCCTGCACCATGTAGAACTTATAGTTCCCTGCAAGGTTGACACTCTCAATGTGACCATCTGGAAGCACACACAAAGAAACAAAACAGCCACGTTTAAAAGTATAACTATAAGATCTAAAAGAAAGACCCAAACTGTGATGTTATTTGAGAGGAAATTTTGGTTGGTTCAAGGTTTTGGATGGTCAGAAACAAGCAAACTGCTGGAACACCAAAGGAACGGGTTACAGTCAAGCTACTTACTTACTTCTCCATGGACTGAAAGGCAGCCATTGAAGAAAGAAGCCCCTGCTCCAAAATCCACATCTTCGAGCTCGGCTGAGGTTTCACATTTATAAAGATAAAGCCTTCTTTAAAATTTTTACCAGAGTTAAGATGAAGAACATAGGCAGACTAGCCATCAGGAATACCATGGGCTGCAGGACAACTGGGCCAGCCAACTTTAATGGTTTGTGAAATGGATAAAATTGTTTGTGAATTGCATGAAAATGTGTTTTTCTTTGGAAAACAAAGAAATTTGCAAGTGATCCCAAAGGTTTGAGCGGCAGTGTACATCATGCTTAGGTTTTTTTGACTAGTAACTCTGAATGAGTGCGATGGATTGGCCCCCCTTCCAGGGTGTACCCCGCCTCATGCCCTGGGATAGGATACAGGCCCTCTCTGACCCTGTACACAGGATATAGACGATGAGAATGTGAGTGAGCGTGACCTCTAGATGAACTTCTCCTCTAGCAGAGGTACGTTTTGGTCTTGCTTTCCTGGGAAGGTCTTCATGAGAGCCAGTTTCATCATGGTGTTTGATGGGTTTTGTAAACGCACTAGACACAATACTGTTCTTGCAAGAACTATTCCAGAACAGCAGATCTTCATGTCTGCTGATGTGGCTTAATTCCCTAATGCCATATGTTTTATTTCGCAGTTTTGAAATCCCCAGTTCTACAATGTGGAAAATAAATGCATTTAGAACTGCATTTCTTCGGCTTTGTGCCTTGTACCTTGCACTATGACAGTAAAGTTGAATCTAATCATCCATTCAGATTCAGAGTTTTAGTTAAAAAAACGTTCTGTCTATGGAAATCCCTTATACCCTCTGTAAAACATGGTTGTGGATTATTAATGCTTTGTAGTGCTTTGTAAAGCTTAATGATAATGAATAATGTAAAAATAAAAGACATTTTAGTTCAAAACCAGCCTGGCGTTCCAAGAAGGATGTGACTTGGTCAGATACATAGAAATAGCATAAATGTTTGCAGGACCATTTCAGGACCAGTCATCTTAGTCTCAAAATGTAAGCTCTGTTAAAGTGACAGACATTCTTGCAGATGTTAAAAGTAGATGCTCGGTGCTATTAATCTCTCCAGAGGTACTGTAGATGTGAGGACCGGCGTGCTGTTACTTTGAGAAACCATCCAGAAAGACCTTGTGAGTACCTGAGGATGCCCAGGTGAGTCTGTAGCCCGACGCTCCTCTCACCGAGAGCCAGCGAGCCTGCACCGTGTCCGTGGTGGCGTTCTCTACCAACAGCTGCTGAACAGGGATCAGCTTCACTGTAACACATCAGAGACATGAGTCATTACTGCTAATTGTTAAGACACTAAACAAACAAAACAAAAGTCCCTATAGACCAGGGTGAGTCAGCTTTTACTGCATGACCTCTAATAAATTATTAAAGGTTAGCAAATGTGAGGACGTTTGAGTTTCTCAGTTTCGTCTGGGTCATGTTCATGAGCACAATTTACACCAACGGTAGGGTGTAATCATTTTAGTGCTTTCTTGCTCTCTGCCAAAACACAGCAAAGAAGCTGCTTCTGAAGTTTATGCAACACGGAAGTGACCAATCGTGCTTCTCTAAAAGTTTCAAGTTGCTAACTTCAACCGTTTTAGAGAGATGATTTTATATGTGCCCCAAAAGTGGCTATTATTAGATTATTATTAAATCTAATTATTCATATTTCTTTATGAGTATTGATACTAAAATTGGTGTAAGCTTCTAGAAGCACATGACCTGTAAAAATTGTTGCTTAAATTGGTTTTTGGTAAAAGTTTCAAAAGCAAAAGATCTGTAGTGTCCGTAACCATGTCAAATTAATGTTGCAATATCTTAACAATTTTGCATTTTAGAATGACACACTTTTTCTGGTTTATGTCTTTTCATGTGAAATCTAAATCGGCCAAGTTTCATCTGAATGACAGTTAAGATCGTTGAAAGATTTGAATTCAAAAAAGTAACAGACACTACAGACACTACAGACGTAAAAGAACATAAAACTGTATTTAGCAAATGTGTTTCTTTTTATCTGACACAAATATAAATGTGTAGCATATTTACAAAAAAAACAAAGCATGGATCAGGAGATAAGAAGCATTAAGTGTTATGAAAAATTGTGTTATATGATCCTATCTGAAAATTCTCTTTTTCACCCAGGGGAGACACGTTTTAGAACCGATACCATGTTTTGGTCGTCTTTTCTTTTTCACAATTAAAAACATGCAATTCCGATGTATATAATCACATACAGTTTGTAAATGTAGTGATATTTGTTCTTTTACACTCTCGTGGACACAGAAAGGGCGCAGGATCATCAGACCCGTGATAACTTAGAGACCTGTTCAGGACGCATTAAAGACCTAGAAAATGTTAACACCCCAGATGCCTTCGAGGCTTTTCAGTTTCTTTATGGTGCATTCACTGAGCAATTAGTAATGTCTCGTGTTTGGGAAGACAACCTAATGACCTGTTAAGGAGTTTTGAGTTTAAGTGACTATTTAGAAACCACACCACTGACACATAAGGATAAGGTTACACTTATTTTTATTTTAAATAGCCTGTTTGTGCAGCGCCAGTCTGATTAGCCTGGGAGCAGAACTGAAATCATGATAAGTGTATAGCAAGGAGTTACTTTATACACACCGGAGAAAGAGGAGGTCTGTGATTAAATATATCCACAACTATAGCGTCATCTAGTGGTGAATGAGAAGACATCTTTATATGATACAACTACATTTACTTCATTCCAAGAGGGGGAAAACTAGATAGTAGATGGTTAGATGGTATTATTAATCAAAAAAGGCATGGAGTAAAAGCAGAACTAAAAAAGATTGGACTAAAAAGTTACTAATATTTTAGGTCTAATATAATTTTGATATCTGAAATAATAGAACGTTTGCATTTCTATACAGTTTCCTTTTAACAAATATAACTTTGCTGCTCAGCTCAGAATTGACTGAAAGTCCTATTAGAAAATATAGATCTATGACTGGTGTTCGAGTCTTCTGGGACTTGTGATGAAATTTCTGGTGAATGAATGCGTAAAAGTCATTGACATTTATAGAAGACCTCAAGGACAGTACGGTGATGAGACTCTTAGCTGCAGTAAAACATCTGTGAATGACGATCCCGGTGGCCGGGATGGCTCGGAGCCCACTGCAGCGAACGTTTGGCGAGTGGAACGCCTGATCCTTGACGGATAACTTGTCACCGACTTGCGGAAGAAAGGACTTGCTGTCTGTGGGAAATGTACACACATTCGTTCACCAAGGCCACTTGCGCGGAAACTTGTCTGGGAGTTATTGCCACATCCCCTGGTACAGTGCTGACCTCACTTTAAACCATTTCCACATGTTTGGGGCATTAAAGGAGTTCTTGGGGGGCCAGTGTTTCAGACATGAAATGAAGCAGGTAGTCTGAGAAAACTTTCTACCCTGTTGGTGTCCAAGCACTAGTGAAACTATGTGATCAGTGCATTAGTGTAGCAGAGGATTATATAAAGAAATGAATTGAGTATAAACATTTACTCATGCATTACTGTAATTAAGTAGATTTTTTTGTGTACTTCTACTTTTTAAAGTAGTTTTTAAAATCTGTAATTTTACTTT
>JAOVVA010000016.1:14390176-14403950 GCA_028565275.1 Leiocassis micropogon
AGATAGATAGATAGATAGATAGATAGATAGATAGATAGATAGATAGATAGATAGATGGATGGATGGATGGATGGATGAGTTACTGGACTCACTGGAACCTAAAAGTGGAGCAGACCTCTCCTAGATGTCTGTTCCACCTAGTAGGTGCCAGAGCTGCATGTTTATTGATGCATGCCTTCCTTTTAAGTTTTTTATATCTTTAGTTTTAAGATATAGTTTTGGCGTTATTGTGTTTTAAATTTAATGCAGGAGGCTAGAAGTAGACAGTGGATGAAGTGTAAAAGTGGAGTCGTATGGGATAACTTAGGGAGGTTGAAAATAGGTTCTTCTGGATCAGTTGATTGGCATTGGCAGACCGACCACAAGCAAATTGCAGTAGTTCAGTCTCAGAAAGACCTGAGTGACCTATGTGGATAGAAATAAATAAGAGTGTTCCAGTTTTGCGATGTTAGGGGAGAAAAACAGTTGACTGTCCATGGTTTCACCAAGGTTGTGAGTTGTAACAAATAGTAAGAGTGGCCTAAGGAGTGATACAGTAGGGGGTAAAAAGACACACTTGTTATTGTGCCAGATCCAAAAGTCAGAATTTGTACGAATAAACCAAAAAAAGTTCATATGTTTTCACAAATAAAAAAATGTAACCAAAAATAGTATACTATGTAAGTATAAATAATAAATAATACTATGTAAGTATACCACTGTTCTCATAGTCATCATAAACAATTCGCTCCAGTTCACATTTTCAAAATCAATTTTTCCCACTTCTGTTGTCTGTATCGCTTCATGTGATTGTGCACACCTGTTCTGCACCCACTCATATTAGTTCCCCTATATAGGTTCTGTCATTTGTCTCCCTTGTTGCTGACAGTTATGTGTTTAGTATATATAGTTTGGTTGTGGTATTTTTATGGGTGGCATGGAAGCATAGTGATTAGCACCGTGGCCTCACACCTCCATGGTCGCAAGTTTGATTCCTATCTCTGGTGCATGTACGTGGAGTTTGGATGTGCTCCCACACTCCAAAGACGTGCAAGTTAGGTGAATTAGCATTCCCACAATCACCCTGAGTGAGAGTTTGAGTGTGTGCCCTGGGACGGATTGACACCTTGTCTAGGATGGTCACTGCCGTGTGCTCTGAATGGCCTGGGATAGGCTCAGGGCCTCATGTGACCCCTGTACAGGATAAATACTTCACTGCAACAAGATGGGAAATAGAAAGTTTAATTCTAAAGATAAAAATGGCATTTATTCAGAATACATTTTTTCATTTTTTACATTTACATTTTCAAGAATTACTTTACAGGAAAATGTTCTATCAGTTTGGTGTAATGTTTAGCAGGATCATACATACCACTCTTGAGATGAGGTGAAGCTGGGTCAGTTATTATTACCTGGTGTCCAGATTCTCTCTTTGATCTTATCTTACTGAAAGAAAAATCATGAGCCTTAGAGAATGAGATCCAATATGGAACCTAGGCAACAGACTCCAAGAATTTAAACTATACCCAGATGAGTTGCTATATAATCATTATCACATGAGTGCGGTTATTGAAAGTCTGATCAAAGATCTTAGGCATTTACCAATGACACCACTGTGTTTGATATACAAGCATGAACTGAAAAGCAGTAGATGTTCACAAGTACCTTTTGGTTCCATTACAAGAAACCAGTCAGTGATGTCATTTGATTAGGAAGGAAACCCATGACTCATTACTTTCTTCTCTGGCCTTGATCCATAGGAATTGCTTTAATCAAAAAGCTGATGGAAGCTTCCATCATTCTTCAACTGTGGCTGCTCTGTGCGACTGTTAAATGTATTACGTAAATGCATTGGTACTTATTGTGCTACACTTTGCTATACAACCACATTAAAAAAAACACTTTCAAAGGTCTAAAACTGTGTCATAATCCTCAATGAAAAGTGTTCCAGCAGTGGCAAAGGACGAAAGTGCAAATCATTTCCAATTATGTTGTCATTGTCATTTGAATATGAACATGATGTCCAGCTTCAAGCAGTCAAATCTGAACCATATAATCCATTTTGGCTTGAAGAAGATTAGTTCACTCAAGGGACTAAAAGAGGGCTCCTAATTTAAAGGCTCCTGACAAGTGCAACTGAGAATCCTTGTTGTCTGAAGTTGACACATTCATTTACCGAAGCCATTTTGAGTGAAAGCCATGATAGAAAATGCTCCCCAATAGGAAATTTACAGACATACATATACCATTACTTTGATAGTAAATGATTAAGCAGAAAAGCAGGGTGGTGTACCCTCTCAAAATAATTAATAGGAGGGAATCTAATAATATTCAAATTTGGCTTTAGGGCAAACTGATACACAAATCATTACTGCAAAGTATTAGCATATGTAGAGTATATAGAGTATTTCTGGTTCATTTAAGTATTGTAGTGATGCACATAAGGGCCAATTAAAAAATAAGCTGCAAAAAAAAACAATTTCAGAGAAGATTTCTGAAAAGACAACTCTTTGCACCTTTGTGGAAAATTTGAGGCACAGAATTGTTGATAGTAGAGAGGCAGGGTCATTAAGGTTACTGCAATGAGATCTTTTCTTGTGAGTATGTCTTCATTTCAGAAAAGACCATGCTAGGCACCCTGAAGTTGAAGACTTAAGTTGGTGAGAAGATGTATAGTTCTGAATCAAAGTATGTAGAAAATGGAAGGCAAAAACAAGTTTTGAATTTCTTTACTCCTTCAAAAAAAGATATGACATATGACATATGGAAACTATGGAAGTCTTATGACATAAGACATACGGAAACTATGGAAGTCTTGAGCTAAGATAGCAGCAGTATGAACTGGTAGCATGAGTGGAGACCGGTAGAGAGCACAGTGTTTAGAAAGGTGATTTGTGGAAATACAAACAGGTTGAAGGATAATTCGATTTTATTTGTTGTTTTTGCAGGATCTGATGGTTACAATAATGCACTCTTGTCATCAGAAATCCACACCAAAATTGACCAACTGAACTATGAGTGTGTATATAGTGGTTTAGAGGCCCAGCATGTGAAAGAACTGATGCATTAAGTAAAGCAGAAGTTTCATCAAGGATTAGTTTCAGAGAAAGGGTCTTCCTCCAGAAAAGACGGTCTGCATTATCTGTTCGGTTTTATCTAAATGGCAGTAACAAAAGTAGATATGTGGTCTCATGAGTCTAGGGATTTAGTATGGAAAAAATAATAGTGGAGGAAAAACTCACCCTGCTGACCTCCTGAGGTTACTAAAGCTGTGAGGTGATGAAACCAAACCACTCCCTGCCGGTTAGGTCGGAACTATAGGGCAGATATTTTCCTATGCAAATAAAGAATGTAAGCAATCCTGCAGGCAATATATGATTTGAGAAATATTGTTTTCTTGTTCTCTGCTTTTTTCTCTAAGATCCTTGAGTTGTTCACCTTTGCTTGAACAGGCTGAGGTTCAACATGGAGTCATTCCTCACTGCTTTTGCAATCCTGCTACTAGCTGTCTCGGTGGACTCTCAGGAAATGTCATATGAACAGTTGCTTTCCCAACTGCATGCATGCCCCAAAGAGTGCTACTGTCCTCCCAGCTTCCCCAACGCAGTCTACTGCTACAACAAAGGGCTGAAAAAAATCCCCAACATCCCCCCCTTGACCTGGTATCTCTACCTACAGAACAACCTCATTGATGTACTTTCAGCAGATGCCTTTCATAATGCCACACAGCTGAAGTGGGTTAACCTTAATCAGAACAAGATCTCAGACAAGGGCATGGAGAAGAATGCCCTTAAAGCCTTGTCCAATCTGCTGTATCTCCACATGGACGAAAACCTGCTGACCTCCATTCCTTCTCCACTTCCTCCAAATCTGGAGCAGCTACATCTCTCCAAAAACCAGATCTCAAAAATCCCAGCAAGTGTCTTTTCTGGGAATAAAAACCTCATTCTACTGAATCTGCATAGTAACAAGTTACAAGATGATGCAGTTACTGAGGTCAACTTTAAAGGCCTAAGTGGTTTGATTCAGATTAACTTGGCCAAGAACCAGCTAAACAGCATGCCTAAAGGTCTTCCCCCCTCCGTTATGCAACTCTACTTGGATGGCAACAATATTCAGAAGATCCCTGCTGGATATTTCAACGGACTCCACAAGATGACCTTTCTAAGGCTTAATCACAACAAAATAACCAATGGAGGGATCCCAAAGAATGTGTTTAACATTTCCAGCATCCTGGACCTCCAGCTTTCCTACAACCAGCTGACAGTGATACCTCAAATTTCTTCTGGTCTTCAGCATCTACACCTGGACCATAATAAAATCAAAAGTAAGTCAAGAACTTTTTTTTGTTGTTATATCTTTTATCACTAAAAAGTTGTTCATAGATTTTGTTATGAAAAATTAATCAAGACCTTTTAAACAATCATAATTGAGTATTCATCAGCACTGTGGTATAATATGTATTGTGTATCTGCATTGACTGCAGGTATGAACACTTCTGAGATCTGTCCTGTTTCTACTGACACTTTTGATGACTACTTTGATGAAAGAGTCCCTCAACTCCGCTACCTCCGCCTTGATGGGAACGAAATCAAGCCCCCCATTCCCAGAGACCTAATGATCTGCTTTCGTCATCTCAGTGCTGTTGTCATATAAATGCAGAACTTGCTGCTAACTTGAGATATGAAACTGTGTATATTCTATACTGATCTTGATACACAGCAGGCAGATTAGGATTAGAGATTATCATTCTTAAGTGACTTCACTGTGACTTCAGTGTGCCTTCTTTTTGTTGTTCAAGAGTAACCATGGTGCAAGGGGAGCAGCATCAGTAAGGTCGTTGGTTTGCATCTGCATCTGAGAGTAATGAAATTGACATCTATTTCCTCAGATCAACAAACAATTACTAACAATTATATATTTCTTCCAACTTAATGATTATTACCGTAGTCAGGATTACTTTTTTAATTATCTAGTGCATTTATAGTTATTATATAGTTAATGGACAGCCACAAAATTCTTGTGACAATATGAGTAATTTGAGAACTGATATTTTAGTAGGTTAGTGTACATTGTTTTTACTTTTTCTTTCTTTTTTATTGTTTGTGAGGGGCCGAGGTTCTTGGAGGTGACATGATAATCACTTTGGATGTTATAACCCATAAATTCTATATGTCATTAATGCAAATACAATTGCATTGATCACATAGATAAAGTGGTTTGGGAATGCTGTAGCCATAACTGGTGGCAAGTGGTGCTAAATAATAATAATAATAAAAAATGTGTTTTTAAAAGAATATTTTGCTCATAGCATTTGATTCAGTAATACCTGAAGAGGTATTGATTTGTTACATTTACAATAAAAGAAAATCACACCTTTATCTCACAGGAGAGCTTCTCTCTTTGAGCTGATTTGTTGCTGTCAAATACCAGACCTGTCACAGTTGTGTCATCTGCATATGTTATAATTGTGCTTGTGTTGCGAACAGGAATGCAGTGTGTGAAAATAGAAGCATTAGGTTCAGGTGTCAGAATGGATGACTGGTGTGAGTCTAACAGACTTTGGAGAACGGATCTGACAAACAGGAAGTCCAGGATCCAGCAGCAAAGATGCTGTTTGAGGCTTAGGTCTTGGAGCATGGAAACCAGCTTGTTTAGGATTATTGTTGAATTCTGCGGTATTGTAAATAAAGAGCATTCTAACAGATGTTTTTTGGTGTTGTTTGGTCAAGTTGCGTTACAGGATTGTGAATTACTGTAGCAATGGCACCCTTTGTAGCTTTATTGTTCTGCTATGCACACTGGTCCAGACTACCATGGTATCTAAGTCACTAAGGCTTTTGACATCTGTTTTTAGGCACTGGTATACAGAGGTGCAAAGTAATGAATTACATTTACTCGCATTACTGTAATTGAGTAGATGTTTTGTGTACTTTTACTTTTTAAAGTAGTTTTTAAAAAATCTGTAATTTTACTTTTACTTAAGTATGTTTTGTACTTCACTACATTTTAAATCATATTCGCTACTGAGTAAAAAATAAATGAATGAAAATGAAAAATAATACAAATAATACAACGGGGAAGGGAAAAAATTGCACCCTGGAAACCACTGCACTGATTGATTGATTGATGGGCGTGGAGAACAAACGTGCTAAATCCACAAGAACGATGGAGACGGACAAAACAGATGCCAGTGATACAGACACAGCTGAAAGTAAAATGCCAACAAATTCTTATGCAGCAAACCCCTGGTCAAATTTAAGCGACCACTTTGATTTCAAGCACAACAAAGGGAACAGATTTATTATGGAAGAGTGTTTCATCCCCCATCCCACCCCCGCTGTTAAAAAAAAAGGTTTTTTACTCTGAGTAAATTTTTAATGAGCTACCTTTTGCTTTTACTTGAGTAGATTTATATAAGGGTAACTTTACTTGTACTTCAGTAAAAGTTCACTAAAGTAACAGTACTTTTACTTAAGTACAAAATTGTATTACTCTTTGTATTACAGCATTGACTTGGTCTTTAATTTGTGCTGCACTGGATTTTTTGGCAGATCGGGTCAGACAGTGAACCTGTACTTGATGTTATACCTAATGTTTATACGATGTTTCATATCACCAAACTCGCAAAAAGAGCTCATGCAGATCTTCTTTGTTTGTTTATCAGATTCACAGACTACCCACACAAATATGTCTTTTCTCTCTGGGCGTCCATGTTTTATCCGAGGCGGCGCACTGGAAAGCATTTAGTAGATCAAATCTCGATTTGGGAAAACCCCCAAGAGTACAGTGGATTGCAGCATAACACTGGTGTGACTATAAAGGTAATTTACAGCTTATATGCTGATAAAAACAGCCTTAAGTGTATGATTTATAAAAGGTATAAATTATGAAGTAATGACATGAATCAAGGTATTAATTACAGATATGTTAGGTTGGGTCATGACAACTTTTAAAAAAGTTATCAGATAACACGGAAACGGGCAGAAAGTCAAGACAAAAAAAATAAAAATAAATAATTTTATACATGTTCTCCCGATGACGGAAACAGGCTCACTGGGTCCCTCTGGGTATATGGCGTAGATGCTAACTGTGTATATCTTATCCTCCTCCAAGCTATCAATCACATGAGAGGAGGCATCGCCCTGCAGCGTCTGCTCATAGATCATCCCGGGTCTGTCGGCTGGGATAATAAAAACAGAGAAAGGTTTGGATCTGATTTCAAACATCCATATAGTACGTACGCACGTTATCAATAGTTATACAGTACACTGAAGTGTGAGACTGGAATCGTTCTCTAACATAAAAAGCGATTTAAATGTCCCTCACATCTCGGGATGAAGATTTTGTACGTGTCCACGTGGCCGAGTGGGGACGTCCAGGCCGTGCGCAGAGAGAACAGCCCCTCCTCAATCACGCGGAAGTTTGCTACAGGTGGAACAGGACCTGCAGTAAACAAGCAGAGCATGTGAATGCTGGAGTTTAGAACAAACTTGTACATTACTTCAACCTATAAGATAATCACAGATTCATTATAATGCGCTTGTTCGCAGAGATTAAGTTGATCTTCATAATCCAATCCTAATGATAATAATAAAAAAAATGATTTTAAAACAATGTGTTCTCATTTAACAAAGAGAGAAAAAAAAACATTTACAAGCCTTGATATGGTGGAGAAGTAAGGAGAAGTTTATACAGCATTTATGGAAAGAGACTCCAATGTCAGTGCTGTTTTTTTTTTTGTTTGTTTGTTTTTTGAGTGACTTGAGTGAGACTTTATTTTTGGACATTTTACAAGTAGTGCCACTATAAATGGTTAAAAAGCATGATGTATAGCAACACTTTGGGATATTGTTGTGGCTTAGGAGGAATAAAACCCAAGGACATGCTGTGTTATAGGAAGGTATTTAACTTCACAGAGGTGATTCATGTCATAAGCGTGAGAGGTTGTGCTGTTGCGCTGATTATCAGCACGACTGTGATGCAGTTGTAGGCACGAGTACTGCTGATTGCACAGCCATGCTGATAATCAGTACACCAACATGACTTGAGTGTGATATTACTTTTATACAACGGTTTCAAAAACGGCATTTATTATCAAAAGATTATAATTTGTTAATTGATCATGAACCATTTACATATGTTTCTGCATCTGGTGGAAGTAACTAACTGCGACAGGTGAAGCTGGCGACTGTCAGTTAGCGAGTGACAGTAGTTAGTGTTATTAACAGGGAGTGAAAGTGGTTTTAAATCATTACTATGTAGCCAAAAGGAAAGGTGAATAAACCATGCAGGTGGTGGATAGTCCTGAGAAACTTGAAAGATTTAAAGCGTGTCCTGCGTTTTGCATTTTAGAATATTAGCTTGTTTTTGGGTTCTAACATTAAATCCCAAATAGCAGTAAATGAAAATCTAGTGCACTTGACCAGGAGTTAGAGAGGGATTGGGGATTCAGCCTTGTGTTACATGCTAGTTAGCTTTGTAGCTCACTTTAGCCGTGAACAGAACAACATGGACGATTCGGAGGCAAAAGGTTCTGAGGCTATTCGGAATGGCTTAAGCAATTACTAAGGAGACAAAGTGTTGTTTAAGATGACATCACTTTATCAGGTGTGTGTTCTTGCTGGAAGTGCTTCAGTGACTGGTTTTGAATAGGAGTTTTGGCAGGCAGCTGCTCTCTCCTCTTTCCAGTACAGTGGAGTGAGATACAGTGAAATGTCTCAGTGCTGTATTATTACCACTTGTGGAAGGCTTCTAACTCAATCAGCTTAAACAATCAGAAATAACCGTTGTACGATACCGATTTTTTCCCTATAAGAGCACATCCCTGAGGATTTTTTTTCTTCTTTACAAATGTATTGGTTGTGCATTACTGAAAAACATACCACATTTTCTTCTTTTATACATTATTTATATAGTAAAATAACTCATAATTGTTTCTTTTTGTCATGAAAGTTTTACACTCCTGTTATATTCCGCAACATAATCTACTCTCGAGATAGGAAGCAGGTGGCAAACGCTGAAGATGCTGCGATTTGCTTTGGGAGGGAAAAGAATGGACAGGATTAAGAATGAATATATTAGAGGGACAATGCAGGTTGGACAGTTTGGGGACAAGGTTAGAGAGGCCAGATTAAGATAGTTTGGACAAGTGCAGGGGAGGGGTGAGGGGTGAGGGGTAAATCGGGAGGAGAATGTTAGACGTGGAGTTGAAGAGGAAGGCCCGAGAGGAGGTTTATGGATGTGGTGAGGGAGGACATGCAGGAGGTCGGAGGGACGAAGGGAGATGTGGTAGACAGAGTTAGATGGAGACAAATGGTCCAGTGTGACATCCCCTAATGGGAGAAGCCAAAAGAAGAGAAGAGAAGAAGAAGAATCTACACTTAAGATGAGACATTCTTTATCATATTCAACCCATTATCATATTCATATTCATCTTTATCATATTCAACCCATGTTCCTTAACTAATTCAAGCAGCAAAGTTGACATTATTGATTCCGACATGTGACCTCACTCAGCTTTAGACTAAAATTCAATTCAAATAAGCAGACAATAACTGCACATATAAGTGTAAAAGCCAGAAGTACTGAAAGTGTTTTATTTGTGATTTTGTCATCCGTTGATACTTACTCGTCTCGGCGTTTACAGAGGAGGATTCTCCTATGAGTCCCGGGTAGACAGCGTAGACAGTGAGAGAGTACTCAGTCTTTGGGGTCAACCCGGTTACTTTGGTATTTCCAACATCGCCCTTCAAATCAATCTGAGGTACAGGGATCAGGTTTAGGGTGCACGCTTATGTGTTTAGGTCATACTTGAAAATTAAATGTGTAATGGAGTAAGACGTTCAACTTTAGGCTTAATATTTCCTTCCAGTTCGAAGCTCAGATTGTTAATCTCGACAAGATAAACTCATGAGATAACTAGGGCGACTGATAACAATTTAGGAATGTCAAGTTTTAGAGTATAATTTTCATTAAAAGGAAGCATTCTAGGCCTTTTGTGAATCTACATTTGTGCTGCTAATTTTAAACTGAAATTACTTATTAACCTTATTAACACATTTTCTTTTATCTTATTTCCCCATTATGTTGCTGTAACATTTTATCCCCCTTATGTGGGACGTGAATGTTGTGTTCATTTGTGTGTGTGCGTGTGTGTGGCTCTGTTGGCGTGTAGCTCTCACCTGTCGGGGTTTTATCGGGAGCAGATGGCCCTTTGGAGACACGGGAGCGATCAGCAGCCTGTAACCTGTCACGTCCCCAGTGGCCTGACTCCAGGAGAGCTGTAGAGAGTTGTAGCTCAACTCGCTGACCTGCAGGTCCCTGGGGCCGACCACCTTCTCCATCACTATCACACAGAGAGAGCGAGCGCGTGATCAGAGTGATACAGAGAGAGAGAGAGAGAGAGAGGCAAACAGAGTGAGAAGAGCTTAGACACAGGCTGACAGATGGTGTGAGATTCATTTCTACTCGAGTGAAGCCACGTTCAGGCTGTGTTTCCTCTCGTGAGCGTGTTCGTGTTCGTGCTGCGTGTCTCACCGGGACGTGTGTGTTTAACAGGTCGAGGAGGTTCGGAGGCGGTGAAACACACTCGGCGGGAGACTTTGGGCAGGAGGTTCTCTAGATAGGACGAATCAAGGCTGAGCATCAGGTGCTCCTCGTGAGGCTCGCTCACTATCCTCTTCAGCTCCTCCGGATCAGCGTTCCTTACACCTGAGGAACACACACACAAAATAAAATTATAATCTAATAAAACTCTATTCAAATGTACCTCTGTTCTAATAAACATCTGATTTAAACACATGAATATTCAAAACGTTCTACTAAATCACACAGCAACTTCTAATGACTTTTCCAGCACGCCTTAGATTCTTTTCACTAAAGAAAGTTTGCGACTCTGTGTGGATGTGTGGTGCTCTGATGTTGGTGTACAGAGCCAAGATGATTTATTCACGCCTCTCCGGGGCTGACTGATTAGAGACTGTGTGTCAGAACATCAGAGAAGAAAAAGGAGACACGACTGATGAGAAATCGCTGCAATTAGCTGGCCGTTCTCTAATGAGCTGTAATTATTTCTGCGCTCTGGGCACCGAGATTGAGCCAAGAGTAAAGGAGCTAACCGCTGACAAATGCTGCACGCTGCAGCAACACCTCCTTATTTGCTGATATACAGTACAGTATGTTGACGGGTCTAATGACTAATTTGCCACAACAGGAAGGAGCGGTGTACAGGATGCTGCTTACCTACTGCGAAAAGAGAGATGCCACTCTCCGCTATTGTTTTGACCGGGCCGTCGATCGCGTCATCTGATCTGCCGTTAGTGATGAGCACCGCAATCTGAAATCAGACGGGGATAGGTTTCTTTGGGGTGTGGTTTTTAACTGAGAACTAGGGGATGCAAAATTATGTTAATCAATAATCGATTAATCAGTAATCTGTAAGTTTTATTTAAACAGGTCTAGAGACACAATCCCAACAAATTAGTTAAGTAAGGCTCTGTCCTTATTCTAAAATCAGGCTGAAAAAGCATATCGCATAAACTGCAAGAGGGCCCTCTTGTGGTGTCTCAAGGTAATAGAAATGTCAGCTACAGGGAAATATGGTGCAAAACAAACATTACACATTCTATGCATTAATACATTTTTAATTAGCTAAATCCTAAAGTTAATTAACTGATTTATGATTATTCGTCAACATCACGACTTTAAACAGTAAAATACATCAAGAAGATCCTCAAAACGTCTAATAGGCTCCTGTAATTAGCATTGTCTATTGCATTAACAAACTAAAGTACTTTAGCATTAATATAACTTTAGTAATTGTTATAATAATAATAATAATAATAATAATAATAATGTCAGGACAAATTCTATAGAATAATAAAGCATATAGGTGCCCTGCATTAAACTACAATAAGGTCCATATATTTTGGAACAAAGATTTTTTTTTGGCCACAACACTCAATTTGAAATGAAGTCCAGACTTTCAGCTTTAATACAAGGGATTTTACAAAAGTGTAGCAATACCAATTCAGGAAGTACAGCCATTTTTATACACACCCAACATATAGGGGTCATAAATAATGGATCAAACTAACATAATTGCAAACACAAGGATTGCTCGTAATACTTGGATGAAAACAGACATGACAAAATGCTGAGTTTCCTCCCTTGAGATGCTTTGCCAGGGCTTTACTGCAGCTGTCTTCGGCGGTTGCTTATTTGAGGATCTTTCTGCCTTTAGTCTTGTCTTCAGTTAGTGAAAAGCATGACTGAACTGACTTGGCCAGTAAAGAATGTCCCATTTCTCTGCCTTGAGTCACAAGATGTTCCTTTATTTCTCCATTTTTTTCTTTGTCCATTTTACTTTAAGTTAATTTTGGGCACATGGACAGGATTCTGTGGTCATCCACTTTAGCTGTCTTATGGGGTCTTCCAGGCCTTTTGCTGTTGCTGAACCTGCCAGTTAACTCTTTCTTTTAAAGAATATTTCAAACTGTTGTATTGGCCACTACCTTTGCTTTTGCTATCTCTCTAATGTTTTTATTTTTATTTTTATTTTTTAGCCTAATGATGGCCTCATTCACTTGCACAGACACCTCTTTGGATCTCATGTTGATTGTGCTGCCAGATGCAAATGTAACTCTCAGATCCATGTCCAGGCCTTTTATCTGCTGGATTAATCATCAGAGTAATCAGGGAACAGGCCACACCTGACCATAACGATGTTTGTCAGGCGTTTGTTCCATTTTTTATGAACCTTAAAAATATGTGTGTGTGTGTGTGTGTGTTTGAAAGTGCCTGTACTTCCTGGATGGTTAATGCCAAATTTTTGTTAAACCACTTGAATTAAAGCTGAAAGTCTTGACTTCACTCACATCATGAGTGTTTTATTTTACATTTAATGTGGTGCTCCACAGAGTCCATTTGGCAAAAAAATTATTTTTGTTCCAAAATGTATGAGCCTGGCTGTATGTTTATTCAGTCTTTAAGTAATACGTAAATCATACTCAAGAACCAATATTTATTCCCTGAGAATTCGAGAAATTTGTCTGATTATTAATATTACATTAAAGGCATTTGGCACACACCCTTATCATGAACTACTTTTGAGCAGTTGAGGGTTAAGGGCCTTGCTTAATGTCCCATCATCTTGGTGATGGTTTTCCGATCAGTAGTCCAGCATCTTAACCACTGATCTACCCCTGTCCCAGTACAGCTAGTATGGTCATTTATCCATCCATCCATCCATCCATCCATCCATCTAGGAACCTCTGCAGTCTAACTAGGGACCGTGGAGGCCAATGGTGACTGTTGGATTTATTCCCATTTTGTACAACCATGGTCGGACCTCCAGCCAGCATTCACACGCTCACGCTGCTGGCAATTAGGGGACGCCAATTAGCCTAATCTGCATGTCTTTGGACTGTGGGAGAAACCCGGAGTACCATAAGGACACCCACCAAGCACGGAGAGACCATGCAAACTAATAACAGCACATCAACATGTTTAATCTTCACCTAACACAGTGACTAAGGTTATTTAAGTGAACTTTAATATGAAGCTCTAACATAGGAGTATTTCGTGCAAACGTAGAGATCATCTAATTTAATCCATAACAAGCTCGAGCAAATCGGAGCTGCCTCAGACAGAAATGATTATTTGTCATTACACTAGTGCAGCTACTTTTTGTTTATAAAGTTTACATGAAGCACAGGGTCGAGTTCATCAGCATTCACTAAACAGCATTATGCCTCAGCGTGCACGTGTGTAAGTGAGTTTGTGTGTGTGTGTG
>JAOVVA010000016.1:14407859-14421805 GCA_028565275.1 Leiocassis micropogon
AGAGGGGAGGGATGAGAGGTACTTAGTGCTCCCACATTAATCACGGCTCTACAGCCAATCAGGGGCGTCTGTAAGCACAAGCGGAAAGAGCAGATAGCGCCGTCCTCCGAGCGTGTTACACCGCACCCAACAGTTCGAAAAGATGCAGTCGGCTGGCGACATGTGGTTCGGAGGAAACACGTGATAGTCTTAATGTGGGAGCCCCCTAGTGACATGGAGAAATTGGACACGACTAAATTGGGGAGAAAATCGGGGGGAAAAAATGCTAACATCTGGAATCCGATGTTTAGTGAGAACGTGACCTGCTTTACCATATAATCCATTTTCTATAAGTGCAGGCCAGAAGACCTTAGGCAAAACATAACCTGGTCAGTGTCGATGGTCTCCGAGAGTAGAACGCAGGACATTACCGATATTACACACAGGTAGCAAGCCTGCTCTGATCAAGTGTGCTAAGACCTTTCAGGGAAATAATTACTATTCCTGGAAAGGTGTACTTAAGGTTTTCTAAAGGTCATCACCAGTCCACAATAAGTCCATAGTAGTATCCTGCTTAAGATGATGAACAGTCCTAATCACATGACAAACACACCTTCACACAAAGACTGAGACTTTTTAAGCATCTTTTTTCATTTAATGTGAAAAATGTATTATGATTAAAAAAAAAACTTATTTCTCTGTGAATATACAGTGCTATAGCGAATAGAATTTAATGTGTGACAGCTAAAGTGTCTGAACAGCTTGAATTTCCTCAGGCACAAATGAATTCCAAGTTTTTCAGCAGAGTTTTAACAAAGTGTTACAAAGTGCTGACACTTGAGATAAAAAACAAACAAACAAATAAACGCACACAAAACTTTATGTAATCATATTAACAATTACACGTTGTTTTTTTTTTAAAAACCAGTTATGAAATAAAGATATGTCGGTTTATTTTGGCCATTTGGCATTTTTTCCAATCAAAACAACAAATGATCTGAGCAGAGTCAAGACTTTCAGCTTTAATTCAAGGTGTCTGACAAAGTGTGACATTAACCATTCAGGAATTACAGCCATATTCATACACACACCTGCATTTTGGGGGATTATACACAAGACTGTATGTTTTGAGTCATTATCCATCTTTAATATGAAACTGCATCCTATCAGAGTTGGCATGTTTTGGATCTTCAGCTGTTCCTGTGTTTCTCCACACTGTTCTGGTACAAGTTCATTTTGGTTTCAAAAGTCTAAGTCTAAAGAAGTCCTAGTCTTGTCTGTGTTCTTGACTGTGCAGGATAAAGAATAAAGCCGTCTCTTGACTGTAGACTTTTGACAATGGCACACCGACCTCCTCGTGGGTGTTCTTGACTTGGATAGATGTTGAGAAAGGGTTCTTCTTCACCACAGACAGAATCCTGCTTTAGTAGTGTTCCAGGCCTTTTGCTGTTCTTGAACTCACCAGTTAATTCCTTTTTTAATGAATGATCCAAACTGTTCCACTGGCCTTTTTTGCTATCTCTCTGATGAGTTTATTTTTTTTTAAATTATTATTATTATTTTTTCAGCCTAATGATGGCCTCATTTACTTTCATAGACACCTCTTTGGACCACATGTTGAGAGTTTGAGTGAACAACTACCAAATGCAAATTCAGATCCACTCAGATCCATGTCCAGGCCTTTTATCCGCTTGATTAATCATGCATTAACGAGGTAACAGGCCACACCTGGCCATACAACTGCTTGTCAACCATTTGTTTCATTATTTATGAGCCCTCAAAATGGGCTTGTGTGTATGAAATTCCTATGTAATTTCTGTCATTCCTGAATGGTTAATGCCACACTTTTGTCAAACCCTTTGTCTGAAACTCACATCTTGAGTGTTTCATTTCACATTCAGTGTAGTGGTGTACAGAGGGCAAATGGCACAAAAAAAAAATGATCTTTGTTCCAAAATGTATGTATCTGTCTGTATAAGGGATCTCCGCTATACACATCTCTGTGAATGTCGTTACCATGGAAACAGCAACGTATTAGAACAAGCGCAGTAATACAAATATTTTCATCTGCACCACTCTGAGCTGCTTTATTACATAATTAAAGAACAGTTTCTGCTCAGTGCAAATCAAGACTTTAGTAGTGATGTGGTACAGTATAATCTGCCATATACATACAGTACTGCATGTAAGGAACAACAAGACAGACCATCTGGAGCGTGTTACTCTATACCACAAATGCCACCGCATTCCTCTTAAAGGCACTTCTGGTACAATTTGCCTCTCTATTTCCTTTTCATGTTCATCTAACGAACCTTCATATTTTACTGTATGTTGAAAGTTATATTCTTGAAAGATGTTGTATGATCCCACAGTGATGATGCTGCTAATGCTACAGAGTGTTTTCGAACTGTTAGTGCTTGTTTGGCTTCCTTGAGGTCACTCATTCTCATAACAGTGTTGGTCAAGACAGTATCAAGGCAGCGTGGTTTTGGACGGTCTCTTCTGCGCGTTCTTCTGAGCATTCCCAGCACGATAGATTTTTTCCAGTGATGAATCGGCTCGCATGACATTTTCGAGGAAGGTTAACCGTTGTCTGGTTGTAACTTGTAACTTTCAAAGGTCCATACCACGTACATTCCAAGTGCCAATTTTTATTGGTTTGGTAGCGTGCAGACGGTTCTCTTTCATACTCCTGGCATCAGCAGTCAGCCGCCCTGGGGGGTTTGTCCGAACTGCATCATAGGTGGCTGGTCTACTGGGAACACGTCTTTGCTTTATTCTAGTCGCATTTTGAACATCGTCCGGACTGGAAGGTCCACTGTCTGATGCCATGTTCGAAGTCATAGTTGTTTGTCTTCAAATTAATTTTTTTTATTATGAGGGTAGGTAGACCCCCCTGGTCTTAACTACGAATTGTTTGAGACCTTGGCCTGCGGTTTAGCCCTGGAGTGTTACCACAGTCGATCCCTGACACCACAAGGGGTGTCGACCTAGGAAGTTGAATTTTACGTGATGAACTCAGATGAGTGGAGCAACACGCACATGTGCATTCACACACTACGGGCAATTTGGGGAAGCCAATTAGCCTACTCTGCATGTCTTTGGACTGTGGGATTGTCTTTGGGCAAGCTCCATGCACACAGACCTGAGGTGGGAATCGAACCCGGACCCTGGAGGCGCAAGGCGACTAACCACTAACCACTGAATCACCATGCCGCCATACCATAATATACCATAGTATTACTGTAGTACTTCAGGCATTACCATTGTAGGAACCATAGGACTTCATAGAGTACCACGTTAGGTACTAAGGCAGTTCAGTGGGTATCCTGGTAGTACTATATAATCATACTCACATACAATGGTACCATACTACATAAATATCACCATTAACAATAATAGCATTGTAGTAAAGTATGTACCATGGTAGAACTGTTTAACATAGTGTACTACTGTATATCAGCAAATAATTACTCAAATTAGATTTCAGAGTATTCAATCATACAGTGGTATGGTTTCTTACATTAATAACTGATTGTTTATATGCTTATGATTATTTATATACAATTAATCATCCCTAACATGAACAAAAATCCAGTAAGAGATTACAGACTGAACTCATTTCTACATCATATCTGTAGGAGAATAGTTACATATTTACAGTGCTGCTACACTTGCTTTATTTCCCCCTATAGCACAAATCCTCATCTCCTCATTTCCTTCAAAAGGAACGCTACATTAAATACACGATTGTGTATCTTTCTGGCGGAGGCATGGCCGCGCATCTATTCTCAACTGTAGCATTTAGATTAAGTGCGCAATCTCAAAAAATACATCACATTCTCAGTCTCGGTTAGCTGCTGATGTAATAGCTGTACTTTTAGATGTATGTTTGAAGAAGTTACAGAAGCGTGTGACTAATGTATGCGTGCTGAATATGAGGATCTGGTGTCACGCGGATAACGCTGCAGGCCGCGTTATAGATAGATTCAGACAGGTCCAGCCAGAGGCCGAGTTAAGAACAGACGAAGTGGAAAATCAGTTCAAGCAGACAGATGTTATCTGCCTCTGACTGTCTGAGCATGCAGGTGAAAAGCAGATGCACCACGAGGATATGAATCCAGTATCTTTCTCGTTCTCTCTCTCTCTCTCTCTCTTTTTTTCTCTTCACACCAATAAATCTAACTACACATCCTTCTGCCCTTCCTTTCTCCCTGCATCCATCAACACAACCAGAAATACAAATACAATCGACCTTGTATCTCTCTAGCCATTGGTGCTGATGCTGGCCGTTGTATAATACAGAGGTGACCGAAGGTGAAGGCGGAGTCTTTATTCAACTGAACCCGGCTCAGAGTTGCGGTGTATGAGCTGGCTGTGTTGAGGAGAAGTCACTGTGACATGTACAGCACGGTGTATCGGATTGTGTGGGGATTACTGATGTTTAATTAACTCACGACGTGCCTTCAGGAAAGATTAAGTTCGATTGAAATCATTCAGCCTATAAGTAGTAGGTCAGTACACGGGATATGAAGCATAGCCGCACGCATTTGATATTGTAGTAGGAAATAACAGCGCAGAATATCATTGATTTTTTTTTTTTAATCGATATGAATTTTTTTTTTCCGTGCTCTTTTTTTTCCCTCGTCCAATTTAGTCCTTTGCTAATTCTCATCAATCTACAACTCTTTTATCACAGACAGTTGAAGTTACAAGTTTGCTGACACTGAAGACTCCTTCCAATAACGGTTTTAAGGAACATCTGCTTTAGAAATCCCTGTGCAAACGGTTATAACGACGATTTTATAAATTATCACTAGACTCGTAAGCTGCAAGCCATACGAACAATTCTTTAATTTTGCTTTTTTTTTGTGTTATGCTGGCACATATCTCAGTATAAGGTCAATTTTTTTTTTTTAATGACTAGTTATAAACATAGACATAACTCATTCTATGTCACCTTATTATTGTACCACTATACTTCTATCTGTTTTTTGAAGAGAAAAGATGAAAAAGAATTCATAATTGGTTTACCAAACGATGAATTTGTGTCAAGATAAAATGGTGAGTAAAACTTTTCATGACTGATCACATCATTTTGCTAGCTGTCTCTAACTATCACTTGTAGTGCTAAACTGTAATGCTCCACAAGGACGAGCAAAAATCTGCATGATCTTGTTAAATGAATAAAATTTAAAAATAACCCCATAAACAAGCGTTTGGTTGCGGCAGAAGTAAAAATTTCCATCTGCAAAGCGGCAAAAATATAAAAACCGTGTGTGAAAAGAGCTTAGCCAGCTCTGCCCAATCACAAGACCGCTAGCAACTGGCACAGTGTGAATACTAGTACATACTTCCTCAGAGTCATGTAGAGTCAGGCAACTGTTCAGTATGTTTTCCAAAAGTTGCATATGCTACAGTACATCACAGGCTGGCTGAACACTCTTTGGAAAGCACTATCCATCCTCTTCTGCATACATCTATGATTGGTTAGTGTCACGTAAAAGACCAACACTGTCACTTTCCTCCAGAGAACACTGTAAAGTTTGCTCTCATGGACGAGACAGCTGCATCACCATGAAACAAACATTCCTAATGATAAGGAGAACATTTTGCGTCGCTCGGGCGCCCTGCCGCGATCTTTTCACATACCTGTCAGTCACGGTAAACTTTCAGAATCCTTCATATAACCTACGTGTGTAAGAGTACTGTGCTTTAGGGTATGGGTAGGAGTTAATAATCTCACCTCATACCTCTTGTAATGAAGCATAGCACACACGCGCACACACACACACACACACACACACACACACACACACACACACACACACACACACACAAATGCAAACCGTGCAGAATGAGGTAGAAACTTCAAAGTGGTTATTGGTGGGTTATAGGCATGATGTGAACTTTCTCCTACATTTTCTGCTTCGTCAGAGAGACAGGAGTGTGGAAAATTTACAGCAGAAGAGGAATTCGGTTAGACGTACCAGACCTGTACAGGTGCAGAGGACATCCAGATGTTAAAAGTCAGACTTCACTCACCAACGCTACTGTGTAGTTCAGGTTGTACTTCTTTTTCTTTTTACCCTAAAACCTCATACAGTATACTGTTGTCCACCTTATTAATATTAAACGCCTGGAATGACAGCCTGCTGTACTTTGCTAAACTAATTCGGCGTTTGTGGTTTCTTTGAAAGTGTGTGCTGTCCTCTAGGTCTTATCAGTTAAACAAATGCAATGCACAAGATCACATAGGCCTCGTACCTTCAGCTTGCGCAGACACACTCTGATGTGAGAGGGAAAGAGACAAGAGGAAGATCCACAAATATGATTGATCCATCATCTCTCTCTCTCTCTCTCTTTTCTCCTCTATCGGTCGCTCTTTCTGCGTCTCTTCACTCTCTTATCTTTCCTCCAGCAGGCCCGATCTTCTGCGATGACGCTCCACTTTGCTTTATTCAGCCGTGACTTTTCCTCTTTTATCTGACAGAGACAGAGAGTGTGTGTGAAAGGTAGAATGGAGAACGAGAAAGAAAGGGAGAGGGAGAGAGAGAGAGGACAAGTGATCATTATGTGTACAGTACGTATACATTATAAGTGATGTTTTTTTTTAAAAAGAGTCACAATGTAAACTGTGAATTTTACACAATGCCATTTTATTCCGTCTTTAATTTGGGTGAATCTTATTCCTGTGGGTGAGGCGTCGAAATACTGCACCGGAGTAACAAAGAGAAGAAACAAAACAGGTAAAAAAATGAAAATAAAAATAAAAATTTACAAAAGACAATTTGAAAATAAAAAAGAAAAGAAAAGAAAAAAGACAATAATAAAAGAATAAAAGGACAAGAAAATGGAGGGGAAAGGGCAAAAAAGAAAAGACAAAAAGAATTAAAAAAAAAAGGATAAGCAAATGTTTAAAAGAACAAGAAAATACAAAAATGCAGGCCAGGAAAAAAGGACAAGAGAACAAGTTAAGGCAAAGGAAAGAAAATTAAATTTGACAAGAAAATTGGGCTACAAGAAACAAGTACAAGAAAAAAAAGAATGAAAGAAAAATCTTAAAAGAAGACAAGAAGGACAAGAAAAAGGAGAAAAGAATTGACAATAGAAGAAAAAAAGAAAAAATATATACAAGATAAGAAATAAAACAAAAAATATAATGATCTAAAATAAAATAAAAAAAGGCATAAAACAATTTGTATTTTGAAAGCAGCTATCTAGCTAAATCTAAATATAATTAAACACCAGCCAAGTAATATGATTGGAAGAGAAGCATTTCACCAGTGGTGATAATGGTCAGTAACAGCACTGTGAAGTTTAACTACAGTACTGTATATGTATGACTGGGCGTGTCCCAGGTGTTGTCCAGTGGTTAATGACACTACAGTAACTGTGGGTCTCAGCGTGGGTAAGAGTCGGTCTGTACGGTCCGCAGTACTGAGGAGAGAGCAGCAGCCTGACAAAACCCACATTCACAACCAGTCACAAGCGCACTTTCAGTAAGAACACACATCTGATAACGTTACGTCATTTTAAACAAATAAACACAACGTCTTCATAGTAACCTCTTCGTTCTGAACCGCCTTCTGTTCACGGCTAACACAAGCTACAGCACTAACTAGTTTCTAACCCCTGAACAAGGGCACTACTGGTTGTGTGGAACAAGGGATTGTACACCCTACACACTGCACTAGCTTTTCATTTAACAACTTCGGGATTCAACCCCAGAACCTGAAAGTTAGCTGATATTCTAAGGTGAGATAAATGGAAATATAAAGTAAATCTTGTACGTTTCTCAGGACTGTCCACCATCTCCATGGTCTCCTTTTGGCTCCATAGTACTGACAAGAATTTAAAGCCAGTGAACTTTCACCCCCTGTTAATTACACTAATTTTCGGTCCCCAGCTCAAAGCTATGTTGGCCAGTCGCAAAAGGATAAGTGTGGCGAAGCTAATCAACTTGTTAAACAAATCATAATCTGTGGATAATAAATGGTGTTTGTTGTATAAAAGCAATATCACGCTCGAGGTCGTGCTGTTGTGCTGAATATCGGCACGACTATGACACCTTTAATACTCAGGCTGCGGTTTTAGAGTTCTGCTCCATGGTCCAGTTATGATGCTCACGTGCCCATTATGGGAGCTTTTAGTGGTGGACACGGGTCAGGACGGGCTCACCACGCAGCCCCATACACAGAGACCCACCATGTGTTCTGATTCCTTTTTATCAGAACCAGCAATAAGTTTTTTGAGCTCCAGGAGCAATTCTATTGAATCAAACTACACAGGGAAGCCTTGGAAAACAATGAGTCTTGGTCACCCATGACCCTGTCGCCGGGTTCGCTGACTTTCCTTGGACCACTTTTGTTAGATGTTGACCACCGCAGACCAGGAACATCCCACAAGAGCTGCTGTTTTTCGAATTGCTCTGACCCAGTCGTCTAGACATCACAATTTGGCCCCTGTTAAAGTGACTCAAAGCCTTACGCTTGACCGTTTTTTTTAAGCTTCCAACACCAAATATATCTCACCCACGTCCAGGCGCCATTGTACCGAGATAATCAATGTTATTCACTTCACCTGTCAGTGGTCAGATGAAAGTGTAATAGAAATGAATTGGGGGAAAAAAAAAAAAAGAAACTCTGCAAGGTGCACACTCATTTTATTACAGCAGACAAAACGGCAGCTTTTTAATCTGGCAGAGTTTGTAAGTAAAATAGCTTTATATCTACTAGACCAATACTTTTTTAAATATATATTTTTTAACAATAAAAGTATAGTTTTCATCTCAGAATTGGATCCAAGATAAACCCAGCACGGTATTTAAAGACCTCCCGTCTCCCATTCATTGATTTACAGAGCGGTGCTCCTGTCCAAAGTTGCCATGACATTTTAACAACAGAGAACTGAGGCTTGGTGTTCACATACCAATGAAAGTCAGTCCTGTTCCTGCATGTAAGGCCACATGTTCTTATCCAGCTGGCTCCATTCCAGGATTAACAACTCACTTCACACACACACAGATACCTAAAGCAGAAGATAAGGAGTAGATACATACAGTATCAGGACCGTGATTCAATTATTTGGACTTGCCTCCTTCTCTTGTATTGTGAAGATCTGGCCCTAAAGTTGCACAGTTACTCCACAGGCGCGACTGTAATCTACGCTTAACGGATGAAAACGGTTTCATGATGTCTGTCTGTGGCTGTGAAGTGCAGTTTGACCCATGGTGTGCTGTGGCTCGGTTGGACGTGGGGTTTCTCTGATCTTCACCATGTCTCTGAATGTCAGCTGGTTCTACATAACAGCATTTCTCTACTTTATAAAGGATTATCCCTGTAGGTGTGAAATGGGTTGACACACACACAGACTTAAATGTGCAGGAGCTTGAATTCTGACACCAGCACATAGTACGTATATATTTATATATATATCGCCAATGTCTGTACCGCTTTATCACGTATACGGGGTCTTGGGGGGTTTGGAGCCTATATCAGGAGACAAGGGGCGATGCAAATTGATCACAGGACACAGCCAAATACACACGCTCATTCACACACTACGGGCAATTTGGGGAAATGACAATTATCCTAATCTGCATGTCTTTGGACTGTGGGAGGAAACCGGAGTACCCAGAGGAAACCCACCAAGCACAGGGAGAACACGTAAACTCCATGCACACAGACCCCGAGGTGGGAATCGAACCCGCACCCTGGAGTGCTAACCACTAATTCACTGTGCCACTATATAGTGTATATATAGCTTGAGATAAGGCTACTATTATTAAATGCTATTAACACACACAATAAATTCACACATATTACCATGACCGTTAACAGCTGTGGTAGCAGCATTAAAGTGATGAACTGTCTTTGCTTTGTGCACTTAAGGTCAAAAGCCTGGCGGATTCACTAAGTGGAGTGGGGAGGGGGGGAGAAAAAAAAGAAGTGTACATTGTTTGGCAACTGAGAAAAAGTTCTCAAATGGAAGACAGCACAGATTTAATTTAATGCTTTATTTTCTCCTTCTCTATCCAGCATACAGAATCTCGTCACGGCAAAGTCGAACATTAAATTTGCATCATTATTATTATCATTATCATAGAGATGCACAGTCTGCACTATTACTAATGCACTCCATATAACGATGTATGAAACAAATGAACAAAATGAGAACAAATGAGATTTGTGTCTTATGATTTAAAAGTAATATGTATAAATGAGGATGTGCATCCTTAAATCATAACAAATATAAACATTAAGTGGAAAGGGAACGTGATAAGTAGCTTGAACAGATTTTCTTCTATTGTCAAAAAAATATGTAATGCATGAAAATGTATGTTCGAATTTTTTTTCGTAATATCCGAGCAACTCCAGCATCCTCTCAGTAATATTCACGACTATCAATATTTCTTAGCAATCTTCGCCCCTTAGTTCTTGTAAAACCCTGATTGATAAACGTTCCACAACAAGTTAGTCCTGGAGACTGTGACATCGTCTTCTTTTCGGTTCAACTCCAAGCATATTTGCAAATATTTTTCTGTTTTTTTTTTTTTGCATGATATTTCATTTATCACTATTTGTACTCATAGAAGGTATAAATAGTTTCACTCAGTGTTGTTATTTACTGAGTAACAGCATCACTAAGGCATTATGACTGGCCAATGTTGAAATGAAGAGAAAAAGCAGAAGTGGCGCAAATCCCAAGTGCAAAGTGAGAGTAAAAATAGAAAGAAAGAAATAATAATAATAATAATAAAAAGAAAGAAAGAAAGAACGATAGAATGAAACATGCATATTGCCATCCATTTCCATTCCAACTCACCTCTGCCATCCAGCTATACAGTCCCACCAAAACACATCCACACACCCACGGCTCTCCTGGACATATACACACACGACATCCGCTGGAAATCCTGCACGCAACTTTTCTATAACAGCCTGTGAAACTCCAAAAGTCTCGGGGGGAAAAAAGTCTCAGTATGGATGAATAAGTGAATGAATGAAGCACACACCTCTCAGAGTGCAAGATCATGGGGTGTGTGGATGTGCAGCAACAGGTCGGGCCGTCGAAAGCGACTGAAAGAGAGAGAAAGTATGAAAAGTAGGTGAGTGGGGTGGGGTGGGGGGTGTTAAGAGCAAGAGGCTGGAGGGCACTGACTCGCTCCCTGTCTCCTTCTAGAAAATATTTGTCGTTCCCCCAAAACACACACACACACACACACACACACATCATCCGTCTTCTGGTTTCTGCAGTAAAGTGAGCTGGAATGTATCTTCTGTTGCTGTTATGTCGAGTGGAAGACGTCACATCGCTCAGCAAACTGTAATGCAACATAAATACTGCTGATTGTGTTTACATTCGTTCGAGCCCGGCATCGTTTCTATAGTAACAGCTCAATCAGGCTTTATGTATTATAAAAGTACTTTATTTACAGTATATGGTGAAGTTTTCTGCAAGGAGGTGTTTTACGGAAGGAGTCTCCAGTGTAACAGTGAGTGAGATTCACGCCAATGGAAAAAAAAGCCTTACGATTTCTCAGTAACATGATACATTGGATCATTGTCTTAATGTTAAAATGGACAGAGAGAGAGAGAGAGAGAGAGAGAGAGAGAGACCAGGTCCTAAAGCTGCTATAGCATACGTGAAAACAGGAACTAACTTGTCTTTTTCAGTTCCACAACTAGAAAACTTTTGGGAAGTTTGTCATTAGCATGGTGGCGTAGTGGTTAGCATTGTGGCCTCCCACCTCCAGTGTCTTGGATTCGATTCCCACTTCAGCTCTGTGTTCATGGAGTTCCCATGTTCTGCGCTATAGGAGATGAATGAATTTGGTCCCGCCATGTTAACTCCAAATTCAGTGTCATGCTCAATTTTCCAGAAAGAATAAAAACACAACCATCATTTGACACCAACTCCGAGGTCACATGCTTGAGTTGAGTCAATAACTGATTGCATTTGGGCCAAATCTCCACCACACTACATAAGCACGCTCCCAATACAAACACTTGGCGAAGTACCGTATTCGTTAAGCTCTTTTCATCTGACATGCCACGTCTCTGTTCATGCCTGCCAGCTTTGACCCACCTTCGCTTTCTTGTTTTGTAAATCAAAGTCTTGTTCTTTGACACCATGTTTGTTGAAAAATTAAATAATCACCAGAAATACTTTATTCTTGCTACATTTTACAATCCTGCACAACTTAATCTCATCACACATTACAGATCTGAATAATAGTAAATAGTAAATTGGTGTGTTTGCGTCTCTCTCCTCACAAACAAATCAGCTTTATTCACTACACTATAAGGACTTCCTTATAGTTTGATAAAAAGAAACTGAGACTTTAAATAAACTACACAATAATCTTTTCTGATTATTAACTCATGTCAGGAGATTTTCAGGACAAACCTGACCCTAATACAGGCCAAAACAATATTCAACAGTATTCTCCTGGCTTCATATAAACTAAACTAAATCCGCACTAAACATTAACTTCTGGCTTATCCTCATATCCGCCTTTAAACATATTATTCAGCATCCACTATGAATTATTCAGGAACTACAGTAAAACTAAGGTATGTGAGGAACTTGAGTCTCGACCAGGTGGGAGTTTAAGGGGTTAAGCTTCAGCTACTAATCACAGCATTTTCAAAAGGATCAGATCATCCAAGAGCTTATATTGCGCTTAGGGTGAATTTAACCCGGACACCTACAGTAGCACAAAAACACATCAACGTTACAACGCTAAGCGTTATTTAAAGACCGAGGTTGGGATTTATGATTTGAGATCCTAAACAAGACAAGAGGATGAGCTGTGTGCTGCAAAAAAAAAAAGAGAATTAAACAACACATATTGTACCGTACATGTAGGGGTTAGTATACCGTATCTCTATATCTCTAAGAGACTCCTCGTGGAGTTACAGTATACTATAAAACTTGGCCCATGCAGATATAATTGCACACTGCGAATAAAAGGTTACTAAACTGTACTTTATAGAAGCAGATGCCCTCAAGGCTACACCTTTTGTACTTTAATGTCTATCTATTACATGGTATTGTGAATGTAGTTCACCTTTAAATTATTTAAGGAATATAATTGGATCTTAAAGAGCACTTTTGTGCCTTTAACCAGCTTTCAGAGCAAAGCTAAAATCACATTTCCAGGTAAATACTACCTACTGAAGGGAGAAAGGATGAAGCCTTGAGGGAACCACCCCAACCATAACGGAAAGTACCGTTTAGTGAACATTAACATTAGTCTAGATAAAGGAAGATTCAAAAAAGGAAGAAGCTGCTTTGCCACTATGACCATTGTCGAAAGCACTATGCAAATAAAATAAAATTAAATGGAATAGAATAATAATAAATGTAATCAGTGTACATCGTTGTTCTACGAAACTTTTGGCCCATTCTTTTTGTCATATAAAAAAGCTTGATAAACTATAAAAAATCTATTTTTAGATTTTTTTTGTTTGTAGATTTTATTTATTTTGTCTTAAAGTGTTTACTTGCACATAAGTGGATAATTATCCACAGTAATTGTCATTCCCAAATTGACTTTACATCTATAGTATTTGGCAGATAACCTTATCCAGAACGACTTACATTTATCTTATTATATTACATCTTAGAATTAAGGGCCTCGCTCAAGGGCTCAACAGTAGTAGTTTTGATGGTGCTGGCATTTTAACTTTTTCAGTCCAGTTTCAGTCTTAACCACTGAGCTACCCCTGCTACCCCTGTTCATTACTCACAAGATGTTACAAGCAATATATCTGTATCAGTATTGCCTCAAATTATATAATCTTTAACTCACCAAACTGTGCGCTATATCACTTATACCAAAAGGTTTTCATGTTTGGTTGCTGGTGCTATCAAGGCGGTAAGTGTATTTACCACACTGTCAATTTTAACATGTTAACGTATGTAATTCATTTATTAATTTTAACACGTTACTATTTTTT